>VWZZ01001279.1:346731-370532 GCA_013399095.1 Psophia crepitans | reverse complement strand
GTGGTGGCAGCAGCCAGGCCGCGGGGCTGGGCCGATTCCCTGGGCGCTCCCTCAGCGCCGGGCCGAGGCCGCGGCCCTCAGCCCCTCCGCAGCTACTCACGGCCGGTCGTTGCGCATGGCCCGGCCCGGCCCTGAGGGAGAACCCCAGCCGCGTTGGCAGCCAGGTCGGGGTGCGGGCTGCGGCTGCCGTCCTCACGGCCCGAGCGCTCACCCGGTCGGGGCCGTGGGGGCCACACGGGGCCGAGGGCCGGGGAAGCGGTGAGATCTGCGTGGGGACACAGGGCACATGGCCGGGATGCCAGGGCAGCTGTGGAGCAGCCTTACCAGGCCCTGCTGGAAGCCGTTGGTTGAAATAAAGCTAAGCCCAGGAGCTCAGTACCGCTGTGCGTCCTAGGTGACAAATGGATTTTTCTTTTTAATTAAGAGCTGCTGCAGAAGAGGAACTGGGATTCAGAGTGGATTACCGTCTTCTGGTGGTGCCAGGCGTAGGAAAAAATGGGGCAGCTCTGCATCTGGAGTGATGGCTCTTGTCTCCTTGCAGGCATTGTGGCAGTAGCACACCGCACGCTGTCTTCTCACAGGACATTCACCTGGAAAACAGCAGGATAAAGAATAAAAGATCAGTTACCGAACATGGGAGCTCCAAATTCACTGATGTGGGGACATTATCTGAGTGTAATCAAGTCGTTGCTCTTTCTGAACAATAGCAGCACTGCTCGGCACCACGTGCAGCGAGTAACTGCTGACATTCTGCTGTTCTGTCGGCTTCCACTCCTCTCCAAAACATCATCACCTGGTGCAGGTCGAGCTTCTTTCAGTCTTGATTTCATCCCCACTGAGGGTCGCTGCTTTGGATTCTTCCTGTTGGTGAAATGAAATATCCTGCTTTAGGGGAAAAAGATGTATTTAGGAATCTGGCAAAAAGCAATAGATCAGCTTAATTCATAGAATCATGCAATGGTTTGGGTTGGAAGGGACCTCAAAGCCCATCCAGTTCCAACCCCCTGCCATGGGCAGGGACACCCCCCACCAGCCCAGGCTGCCCAAAGCCCCATCCAACCTGGCCTTGGGCACTGCCAGGGATCCAGGGGCAGCCACAGCTTCTCTGGGCACCCTGTGCCAGGGCCTCACCACCCTCACAGTAAAGAATTTCTTTCTGATGTCCAATCTAAATCCCCTTTCTTTTAGTTTAAACCCATTCCCCCTTGTCCTGTCACTGCACTCCCTAAGAAACAGCCCCTCGCCAGCTTTCCCGGAGCCCGTTTCAGTATTGGAAGGCCGCAATACTGAGAGGAAGGCCTCTCCCCGGACCCTTCTCTTCTCCAGGCTGAACAAGCCCAACTCCCTCAGCCTGCCCTTGTAGGAGAGGTGCTCCAGCCCTCGGATCAGCTTTCGGAACGCTTCTTTCCTTTCATGCATGCAGGGCACTGTTTGCCAACATCCCATAGTGGGCTGGATTTTGATTTCAGTCACTTCCTTTATAGAAGTTCATAGAATCATTAAGGTTGGAAGAGACCTCAAGGATCATCTAGTCCAACCGTCCCCCCACCACCTATTCCCCACTAACCCATGTCCCTAAGTACCACATCCAACCTTTCCTTAAACACCCGCAGGGACGGTGACTCCACCACCTCCCTGGGCAACCCGTTCCAATGCCCAACCACCCTCTCTGAGAAGAAATACATCTCTCTGTTCACTAGCACCTTCAAAAGAAATAGGTGTGGTGGTTGGTAGGCTTTCTCCTTCAGTTTTTAGACCTTTGTTAGGAAGCTGGTGACCAAGTAAGTCAGGGGTAGCACCGACTACTCAGCAGTCGCTGCATCCGTACTCCCAGGCGTGTTAGAGGGAGCTCCGCTGCTACCAAAGCTGCTGGTGTTCTCCCTGTGACTGGCAAAACTGAACCGCTGCTGTTACGCTCTGTTAACAGCGGCTGCGTTTTATTAGTAGGCAGGGGCAGGGCAGTTAAGGATCTTGGGGCATCACGGTATGTTTGCTTGTTTCACAAGTTCTTTTGAGGAGCTGGCTAAAGTCTAGCTGCGTGGGGATTTGCTAGTCCAAGACAGCCATCCTTTGAAGGCAGCAGAGACGCCTTCGCTCCCCTCTTTTCCAACTCTTCAATATTCAAGATACTTGTGTGGCCAGAAGACTGAGCAGGGATTTCACTGAAGCTGTGACCGAATCGTTGCTGCCCAGGAGAGATGAGCAGACAGAAGTTGTGTCAGATGTGGTTGGCGCCGTACAGCAGAGATTACGTTTGGTCGTGCTCATCTTGACTTAGTGACAGAAACCTTTCCTGCTATCCAGTTCTCCCAGTGCAGTACAAAATGCAAGGCTCCCGTTCTTTACAGAGGCTGGAGGGTTGATCTACAAATTCATTCCATGTAAACTCCTTACATTAGCTTAGCAGCATCCCAGTGAATGACAGCCAGTGCTTTGCAGGGCTCTGTCTTAATGACTACACCGAGTTGTAGCACAAGAGTGGCTCAGAAGACAGGGACATGCGGGTTCCTCCAGACAATGCTTTGCAACTTCTTGTCAGCAGAGCCACTGCCGTTCTTTCCCAGTACCTGCTGTCAGAGAAAATGAGGAGCCCGACAAGTAAAAATGCTGAAGCGCTGCCACTCTGTCAGTAAGGCTGCACCGACCACCAGCTGCTCCGTATCATTCCAGTTGCTCCACCAGTCTGCTACCGGTCACCCAACATTGTTCCTCTTTGGAATAGGCAGTGGATCTGGGACAAGAAGTTTGAAGGCTGAGTCCAAACAGTTATAAGGAAAAACTGTTTCCATCAAAATCAGCAGCGCTCTACCCACTGGTGCTGAAGAGAAAAGAAACAAAAAGCTTATTTTTCTTTTGCCACAACTCCGACTGTGAGAAATGAGAACAATGAAGCACAGAGCAACGACACTGAACTTTCAAAGAAAACAGTGTTACGTGCAACCAGGCTTGAACCAGATAAGCTGAGATTATCTGCATCCTGTATGAGAAGCTTTGCCAGGGAATTTGAAGCCAATCTTTCCTGCCGTTTTGAAGCAGCACATCCTCATGTCAAAGACAGAACTATACAGTAAAGCATAGACTGAGTATTTGGGGCAAAAGAAAAAAAGATAATCATCCACCACCAAATACAAGAGGGTTTGAGGAGTCTTTCCATGTTAACCACTATGGCATGAAAACCTTAGTTGTTACAGAGCTGTTTTACCCACTGGCTGAGAGGTGGTGATAGCAACGGTTAGCTAAAACAAAGCAGACAGAAAACTACTCACTGCTACTCAGACTATTCAATTTTTTCCAAAATTCATGTGTGAAGTAGCTTAAAGATATTTAAAAGGAAAAAAAAATGAAACAACAAAAAACCCCAACCAACCAAACCTGGGGCACAGTCTGTAATCGGAGCAGCTCCTAGTTTGCTCTGTAACCAGGCCAGTTTACCAATACAGAACGTGAACTGGTGGAAGATGGTCACATTAAGAAGGGGTGACAAAGCAGGGAAATTGAATATATTTTAAGGGTTCTTTCCCCACGGTGATAGGGAGCGGGGTTAGCTTACACTAGACCATGGCACATTCAGGGTCAGGCAGCCCAGCCAAGTTGATTATACAAAATCACGCATCCCTAAATCCACAGAAAGCTGTGGAAGTGCCAGCCAACATGTGCCCAAGTCACTGAAAGTAACTTGCTGTTATTTCACTGAATGAGTTCTTACACTTTCATCTCTTGCACTAAACGCAAATTCACTTCTTTCTGCTGAAGGATGGTCGTTAGGAAGAGGCAGAGCACTCATCCACTTGTTTCCCCACGGCTTTCAGAGAAGCATCGTTTTTTTCACTGCCCTTCTGTTTGAATTATCATGCCAGCCACAAAACAAAGGCCTGCTTTATTAGATTGCTTGCCTTCGGGATTTTCTTGTGATTTAATGATCCTAGCCATGACTGGGAAAGAAAAGAGCATGGCAAATACCGAAACTTTCACTAAGAGGTTTAAAAAATTAAAAAAAAAGAAGAAAACACACTGACATGCCAAACCCTTGACAGCTTTCTGGATGAATACAAGTTGGCATTTGATGGTGACATCAAAACCAAAAATAGACGTAATAGCGTGTTAGACCTCAGATGTGTTCAGCGATACGTCCCGAGGGAGCCAGCGCTGGACACAAATCCTGGTTCTCAAAGGCCACGGTGCTGGTTCCAAGGTAAACAATTGTGACAGTACACAGCTCTGCTTGAACAGAAAGGTACACACTAATCTGAAAGAGAAGGCTGTTCCAGGCTTTGTGCCTTTCACAACCACTCATGGTAGGTGGATACACCTTTTGTGTGCGTAGGAACAGTGGAGCTGAAGGCTGTTGTATGCCTTAGGGATGCAGGTAGTGAATCCAAACCATTTGCAAACTGGGAAATGATGTGCAAGATCAAAACCTTCTCAGCGTGCTCAATTTTACACATGTCCAGTAGTCACAGCCTCAGTGAAAATGTGCTTGTGTCATGTTCTGAACGGAAATTTGAACACTTACCAAGACAGCGGATCATGATGCTCCTCAGATAACGGCCAGCCAGGCAAGGTCGCTCAAGACCCTGCTGTGGAGCCAACAGTGCCTCTGGAGCTGCCGCGTTTCTCTCCCACGCTGTCGGCAGGGTGACATGCTGTCATGAGAGACATCAGCGTTTTGCGTCACCAACACATCAGCACAAGACACTGGCTGCGCCCTGCATTCGGACGAATGTAAACACATACTAAAACCAGGCTCTGAATCACCCTGTAATGCTCATTTCCTTACTTCCCGAAAGGTCCATGGCCATGATGGAGGAACATAAGAAGCAAAGTCTTAAATTTTTGTTTCCTAGGGATTTGGAAAGTAGATTTGTTAACCTGTAGAACAGTTTATTTAATATGTAACAGGGGGTAAAGCCTTCTATTTGCTCCAGGGAGACCTAGTTGCGGCCTTCCAGAACCTAAAGGGGCTCCAGGAAAGCTGGAGAGGGGCTGGTTACAGGGCAGGGAGGGACAGGACAAGGGGGATGGGTTTAAATTAAAAGAGGGGAGCTGGAGCTGAGCTGGGAGGCAGCATTCCTTCCCTGGGAGGGTGGTGAGGCCCTGGCACAGGGTGCCCCGAGAAGCTGTGGCTGCCCCTGGATCCCTGGCAGTGCCCAAGGCCAGGCTGGGTGGGGCTTTGGGCACCCTGGGCTGGGGGGGGGTGTCCCTGCCCATGGCAGGGGGTTGGAACTAGATGGGCTTTGAGGTCCCTTCCAACCCAAACTTCTATGGTTCTATGATTATTTCCACTGCTCCTACATAGCCTACAACAACTACCTCCCAATTTAACAAATCAGTTTTATTCCCTCAGGAATAATAACCAACATAAATCCGTTCTGTAGATCCAGCCCCCTCTCATTTTTGTATTGGTTGTAGCAAAGTGGCATCTAGTGAACTTTGCAGGACATCAAATAAATAATCATGCAATCATTGGTTTAAAACTGAATGGTTCGTGGAAAATACTGGCTGGATGTAATATAATGTGGAGTCTTACAAAAAATTCTAATGTGTCAGTTCTCATTGCACACTTCACAGCTTATTTTGTTACTCAGAAACATCAAAGTCATCAGAGAGGATCAGCTCAGCCAGAGGGACAACCTGACTTCATCAGTAACCAGTCATGTCACTCCAGGCAAAGGTGCGAGGACACTACAGCGTGACGGCACAAGCCATGTCTCACTGCCTCTGCTTTACCTCGAATGAGTCCATGTCATCTGTGCTCCCTCTTCTTTCACTCCCCAGGTAATACTCCAAGGACAGAGCGAGCAGCCTGATCCTTGAGGCAGCTCACAGAAGCTTTGAACTTTCTGCCCAGGTTTCAAATGATGTAAAAGTAACACAACTGGCTTGAAGTCTTCCTGCACCCCGCTGTTCGTTCCTGTCCCACAGTGACGTGACGGTTTTGATGAGGACAGCCATGAGAAAGATCAGAGAATGGAGCAAGAAAAGAGAGGTGATGCACCTGCTCCAATGTAAAAGCTCTACCAGTTCCCTGCTCCAGTTCAGAGCAGAGCCCCACGGGCACGGCGGTGCAACCAAAGGAGTGGTGCAGGAGGATGGTGAGAGTGTTTTAAGCCGATACCGCTGACTGCTTTGAGGAGGTTTCACATTGCATTCACCCTTGAGTCAAGCAGCAACTTGGAATATTTTTATCAGCAGGGAGCCCTACGTACTTTGACTTTGAAAAGCCTGAACAGCATAAGCAATAAGCCAGATGTGCTTTCTGCTAAATGTAGCCCCATCAACACGATTACATTCTATACTCGTTTGTGGTCCACATGAAGCAGGCACTAAAGGACACAGTGCCTCTGCAAAGGGAATTAATAATCGATTAATACTGGCAAATCATAGAATCACAGAACGGTTTGGGTTGGAAGGGACCTCAAAGCCCATCTAATTCCAACGCCTGCCACAGGCAGGGACACCCCCCACCAGCCCAGGGTGCCCAAAGCCCCATCCAACCTGGCCTTGGGCACTGCCAGGGATCCAGGGGCAGCCACAGCTTCTCGGGGCACCCTGTGCCAGGGCCTCAGCACCCTCCCAGGGAAGGATTTCTTCCTAATATCTAATCTCAATCTCCTCTCTTCTTAGTTTAAACCCATTCCCCCTTATCCTATCTCTCCCTGCCCTGTAACCAGCCCCTCTCCAGCTTTCCTGTAGCCCCTTTTGGAAATGGAAGGTCCTATAAGGTCGCCCTGGAGCCTTCTCCTCTCCAGGCTGAACAAGCCCAACTCCCTCAGCCTGTCCTCATAGCAGAGGTGCTCCAGCTCTCTGATCAGCTTTGTGGCCTCCTCTGGACTCTAAGAAAGAATCCCACAATTTAATACGTAAGCGAGCAGAATGGGAACAAGCCTTTACTGTTATTACATTAGCCTGACCTCCATCTTCCTCCTTCCCTCTGCCAGGAAGCTGAAAGAACTGCCCGGCCAGACAGGGCAGGGCAGAGCCATACGTACACCCCAGCTCAGGCAAGGACCAAGGGCGAGGACTTGTGCTGAAACACAGCTCTCAAGCCCAGGCTCAGAGAGTTCATGGACAAAGATGTCCTCAGACAGGACACCTCATAGCTCTCTCTTCCAGCTTAGCTGTTTCCACAGCAGCCTGATCCAAGGTTAGAGCTGCCCTACGTCAACGCTGACCCTGAGCACCAGCAGCTAAAGCCCAAGAAGGGGCAGGGAAGAGCTTGCAGAACCTGTTGGTGCACTCAGCGCTGTGACAGTCACCTCCCTTCCCGTCACCATCTGTCCCACACCTTACAAAGGTCTAGCTTTGGAGAAGCAGGTGGTGTGAAATGCCCAGACTGCAGACACCATCCCCCACATGCCAGGTTCACCTTGAGGTGTTCAAGGGCCACCAATTTAGAGTGCAACACTGTGTAGATGCTCCCAACTGACTGTTTCTTCACTGGGATCAAACCAGTGGGACAGTTTGAAGACATTGCTAGTCACTGCGTTCATCTGGGACTGTGGCTGAGGGGGGTAATCCTGAGCCTGGGGCAGAGGCATGGTCCTGAGAGTGCAAGGCAGGGCAGGACAGGGTCTGGGCATTTGAGTGCTGCAGTGACCTGGAGGGGAATAGTCTCATGGGCACCCTTTGGTTGCTGCTCCCTCCAAGAGCAGTGGCAGTCATTGGCATGGCTCAGGGCTGGGTGGACACCTAGGCTTTGTTGGGCAAACTCAGAGGCAACAAAATTGTGGGACACCCCAGGTTCAGCAGGGCAGCAGTTTGGGTGGTGCACCCACCCCCACAGGGTGACAGTAAGGGGTACTGAGAGGTGGGGCTCCAGCCTTAGCCACAGCCATATAGGTCGTGATACCCCCCAAAAATGACCCAGTGCAGTGACCACTTTCAGGGTCCTTTAGTATGGGGTTTTGACATTCAGTATAGTGCGTGACTCCATCCAGGGCCCTCTCTGAGATCTGGAACATTATTTTCATTGAACAAGTAAAATCTGCTGAATAGGTGGCCAAGATGAGCTGCATCTGACCGGCAAACCCCACAGCCTTGCCCAAGCCCCGTTGAGCAGTTCAGGGGTTGAGGAATAGGGACCACTGTGATTGCAGAGGTGTCTGAGAAGCCTGCAAAGCCAAGACCTGCCTCTGTAGGCTGGCCAGAGTCCCCTGTGGGGTTTGGAGGTCATCCAGGAGCTGTGGAGAGGCAGCAGAAGGGAAGCCAAGAGCCAAGGGTGGCAGCAGCCTCCCAGCTTGGGCTTGGTTCCCCAGCACCCAAGCAAGGAGAGCAGAGCAGGTCCAGTGAGAGTGACCAAGTCCGGCCAAGAGTCCAGCAGGTGCTGGACAAGTCCATAGCAACAAGGAAGCCAACTCATGTCAGGATCAGCAAGGTGCAAGGCAGGGCAGGGGCAGACCTCAACCATCCCTCAGACAAGGGCACAAGCTTACATGCATCTTGAAATACGGTAAGGAGACCCCACATGGGTCTTCTCACAGCAGCTCCTCACACGTGCTCGTGTCAGAGCAGGCTTACCCATGGTGATGGCTGCACTGTTATCAGAGTTATCCTCCAGCACAGGCAGTGAAAGCCCCTTCTTGGGGGGAAGGGAGGAGGTTGTAGAGTTTAGTGGTGCATGCCAGACCCTGACAAAAAGCCTCCTCTTGTTCTTTGCATCCTCTTGTCACGCTGTATAAACATTTAAGGCCAGACACTTAGGCCAGGAGCCCCTCAAGCTGACCGGGAGTTAGTGGAGGCTGCAGGGAAGCTGGTTGCAGCTTTGTGTTCCTTCACACAGAGCTTCCATCTCTCTGTTCCACTTTCCCTCTGCTGTAAGTCCCAGCATCTTCAGAGTTGAGAAGATGAATCTGCTTAATATCGGAGAGCTTTGCTATTTCTTGGGAACTAAGAGGACACTCAGCTGCAGATAAATGCTATGACAGTTCTTCCTCCAAAGAGCCATCCTGGCTGGACTTGATGATCTCAGAGGTCCTTTCCAACTTCTAGGGATTCTATGATTCTATGATTGCTCCTCCCTCTCAGGCGATGCTGTGGCTTCTAAAAAGCATTGACTGGAGATAGTTTAAAAGCTCAGGCATTTTCTTTGGCCACAAAAAAGCTAATTGACTATAGCTGTAAATCAAGAAGGTCAGGACTCATCCTCTGACCTGAGAGCTGGTATAGCTGAACTCTGCTTCTGTTCTCCTCCACCCCAGGACAGAGTGGCTTCTTCCTTCTACTGACCAGGAGGAGCTGCTGGCCCACGACCTTTTTGGACCATGCCTGGGTCGGTCAGCAGGAGCCAACACCATACCAAGAGCACTGCCAACAACTGGACAGTATAGACATCCATGGACAAGTGTTCACAACAGCGTCTGGCCCTCTTTTCTGGTTTGTGTCTGTCCATCTAGTCCTTTGGGTAAGTACATGCAAAAATCTTTGCGGAATTTAATCCTAAAAACTGTTGAATTTTCTCCTCTGACTCCCAAGGGGGAAAGGGGGAGTTTTAATTTACCTACCGTCCATAGGTTACTGGCTTTTAGTTCCCCTTCAAATGACAAGTTATCAGACTCTGTGGAGAAATAATTGGTGAAAAATCTGATCACAAATGAGGTCAGATTGGATAATTTCCTCATCCCCTTTAGCTGTCAGTATCTGAGGATTTGGGTGCTGATACCTCTGCTTTTTTCCACACTTTTTTGCCTGACTTGTGTCGCTCGATCGGTTTGGCTCTGCTGGACGTCCGCCTTTTACTTCTATGCCAGTAAGTCGTAACGCATTACTTCAAAGCAGGAGGCAATGACCTTGGTTTGCAGGCATTCCTGTCCCCTGTGGCACTGTCAGATAGCAGATAAAGAGACTCCCTGCTTGATGAGTGCTTGTGCCATCTCCGAGCCAGAAAGAATATTTCAATTTCACAGCCTGTGTTTCATTTATTAACCCTTTCCCACCTGCTTTCAGGGTATTTTTCTTCCCAGTCTCTAAGAAGACTCAGACCGGAGGTTATATTTGCCTAATTAGCAGTAGGCAAATAAGCAGTTTTGCAATGTTCAAAGAAACATTTTCCCCTGAGGATCTCACGGATTAGCCCTTTAGAGAAGCAGCATCATCCACCACATAAGTACACCCTGCCTGTAGCACAGTCACGCTGAGTGCACAGGAATGGTGAACTGCAGATTAAAAAAAAAAGGTGTCAAAAGCGGCCAGTTATAATTACAGGGGGGATTTAAGTCTGACAGCATCGGCTGGGAATATCAGAGCTAACATCCCTTCTTACATGTCACAGTTTAATGAACCCTAGGAAGCACAAGTCTGATGGGAGCGGCTGAGGGAGCTGGGAGTGTTTAGTCTGGAGAAGGCTGAGGGGAGACCTGATGGCTCTGTACAACTGCCTGAAAGGAGGCTGTGGCCAGGTGGGGGTCGGTCTCTTCTCCCAAGCAACAAGTGATACGACAAAAGGAAACGGCCTCAAATTGCTCCAGGGGAGGTTCAGATTGGATATTAGGAAAAATTTCTTTCCCAAAAGGGCTGTCAATCACTGGAACACGCTGCCCAGGAAAGTGGTTGAGTCACCATCCCTAGAGGTATTTAAAAGACATAGATGTGGTTCTCAGGGACATGGGTTAGTGGTGGTGTTAGGTTAACAGTTGGACTCAATGATCTTAAGGGTCTTTTCCATCCTAAATGATTCTGTGATTCCATGAAATGTAATCTCTTCCTCCTGTCAAATAGCAGACGTCACCAGATACACAGCACTGAGAACACGGTGGGGGACTGGGTGCGTACCCCGAGGGTGGTTTCACAGCAATTAGAGGCTGGATTGCAACAGGTGAAGGATGTATCTTCCAACACAGCCTTAGTTACGCTGAAAGTAACGCTGCCTTCAGTACGGACAACGTGAATCCACCAGGGACTCTGGGTGTATTCTCCATATCGCACCGAAAGGCTGTGCTACCAATCCACCTTTACCGTCATGCTCTGCTTAGCTAGATTAGACCCATCCCAAGCACGCCTACAGGATTCTGGCACACATCCATATGCAGGCATCTACAGGCCTTCCCTGATGAGACACATGAGCAGCATCTGAGTGTCCCTGGAGAGCTTCTTTGTAAGAATCCCACTCTGCCCTGCGCTGGGGCGGCCTCACCTTGAGTGCTGGGTGCAGGTTTGGGCACCACAGCACAAAAAGGACATAAAACTGTTGGGGAGTGTCCAGAGGAGGGAACAAAGGTGGGGAAGGGTCTGGAGGGGCAGGCGTGTGAGGAGAGGCTGAAGGCCCTGGGCTGGTTCAGCCTGGAGAAGAGGAGGCTGAGGCTGAGGCTCATGGTGGCCTCCAGCTTCATCCCAAGGGGGAGCCAAGGGGCAGGCGCTGATCTCCTCCCTCTGGGGCCCAGCGACAGAACCCCAGGGAATGGCCTGGAGCTGCCCCAGGGGAGGGTTAGGGTGGGGATCAGGAGAAGGTTCTTCCCCCAGAGGGTGGTGGGGCCCTGGCACAGGCTCCCCAGGGCAGTGGTCACCGCCCCGAGCTGGGCTGAGTTCAAGCAGCGTCTGGCCAACGCTCTCAGTCATCTGCTGTGATGGGGCTGGGCCTGTGTGGGGCCAGGGGTTGGGCTGGTGGGCCTGGGGGGGCCCTGGCAGCTCAGGATATTCTGTGGTTCTATGAAGAATCACTTTCTGTATACTTTACCATAAGGCAGAGTACAGTGCATTTAGCGAGGCAGCTTTGGTGGTGGTGACAGGGATGAGAGGTGAAGAGACTGCCTTCCCTCAGCAGCATCCCTTTCCAGCCCAGCCCTCATCCCAGCCTGCACGTTGTCCACACAGCCCAATCCATTCCTGTCCATAAAACCTAAATCCCAGGCAGTCTTTATCAGAAAGATCCCTTCTGTCAAAGTAATTTGATTTTTCCTCTCCTTTCCAGTTACTTGAGAACTGATCTGAAAATCAAGCAATTCTTCATCTGGTATTTAGAGAGAACTTACATAGCTTATTTTGAGCACTGTGATCATCTTCATCAATTTTATCATGGCCTGTGAAATATATGAGGTGTTAAGGTTTGAAATTCTGGAATAATGGGAAACCTGGGGAAATCCCGGCTTGCTTTCTAAAACAAAGGTCATTTCTAGATCTCCCAATGGGAGGGCAGAAAAAAAATATCAATCCTTAAAAGCATAAAAGCAAAGCACCCCAATCTTCTTTATTTTAAAATTCTTACAGGCTTTAATTCAATTTTAGGATTATTTGGGGCTGGACTCAGAAGATCTGGTGATGACGGTATTGCAGTGTACACTGGGAGTGGTGCATCAGGAGAAGGGTCATCTGCTGCATCTGCTACCCAGTTAATACCTTCGCTGACGGGGAGAAGGAGAAGCTTTGCATCAAGTTTACAGAGGGACTTGTCTTAAAACCAGGTAAAAGAATGCCTGAGAAATATGCCCTGAACAATGAGATAACACAGGTTAAACCACTCACAAATAGATTTTCTTGAGGAAAAAAAAATCACTTGACTACAGATAGTACACCGCTCTCTGGATTTCCTGCAGATATACTGTTCTTTGACATCGCTATTTCACCAGATCTTTTCTGCCAAAACTTACTTCTGCAACCCCAACTCTGAATATGAACAGAGGGCGGAACTTTCACATCTTGTTTCCGAATCAGTTAAGACCTCTGTGCGTTCTGATCGGCAGGGCTGCTCCCTGAGCGATGCCCACACGTCGTGGGGTACCTGCACGCTGCAGAACAACTGCTGGCCAAGCAGGAGGATATTTGGTGGGTATTCAGCAGGGTAGAACGTAGAAAATTCCATCACACTCGCATTTATACAAATCTCAGAAGTCGGGGAGCCAGGCTCAGAAGTGGTTTCAATTTTGTTTTCTCAGTCTTGGAGATTAGGAGAAATTCCTTCTAAGAAAGGGTGGTCAGGCATTGGAACAGGTTGCCCAGGGAGGTGGTGGAGTCACCGTCCCTGTGGGTGTTTAAGGAAAGGTTAGATGCAGTACTGAAGGACATGGTTTAGTGGTTATAGGTGGGGGGGGTCGGTTGGACTGGATGATCCTTGAGGTCGCTTCCAACCTTAATGATTCTATTCTATTCTATTCCCCCAAAGAGCCAACATTTCACCGCTCTCAGCGAATGATGCCTCTGCTCAGAACCATTGTCCTAGAAACCTGCCTCCTAGGGTAACGCTTATCCGGCCGTGGCACTACAGCGCTCCTGTTATGACTAATCCAAATTAACTAACTTGTTTTCAAAGCCCAGATCCCAACAGTGCTTGTAACAGCCTATAAAACTGAAAATGAGAGGCCAAAGCGTCGAGAAAATTATGTGGAAAGTCTGATCAAACAGGGAGAGCACACAAAGAAGAAGAAAATCACCGGCCTCAGGCACAGAGAACGGGCTGCGTCGACTGAACGCGCTGTTTGCTGTGAATAATGCGGTGCATGCAAACTGACTTTTGCAAACCCTGCAATTACTGTCTGGCTGCCCTGAATCTTTGCATTTCTCTCGGGAGACTTTCTCTGCTGTGTATGAGTTTTCACTGCTTTTCCTCTGAGCTGTTTGTTCCGCAGCAGTGGTGCTTACATGCTCGTTGTTTTTATGGTTTTCTCCTCCGTTTCCCAACGAGCAGGACAACAACAGTGAAAAAAAATTATGTAGACAGAGGGTGCGAGGGAGTTCACGTGAGGGGTCAGTGACAGTCCAGTCAAGCCAAACATCAGAAGGTGTTTTCTGACCACGAGTTCATCCTACGGTTGTTTGAGACAAGTCAACAGCAGAGGTTGGCTTTAGTGAAGGAAAATGATCGATGTAGTGCTCTGGCAGAGGGGAAAAATAGGAAAAAAAAATGAAGGCAAGGACACAGTTTTGTTTCAAGAAACGAATTGTCTTCACCTGAAAATTCAGGGACACAATTTGTACCCATTTATAGCGCCAGGAGAATTTGACTCAGCTGCATCTTGTCAATGCCAGCAGGGCACGCACGACAAAAGGCGGCCGTGTTTGGGAGATGTGATTGAATTCCCTCTAATAAAGTTTTCCAATGATTTTCCTTGGCTCATGCGTTTTAAGCAGACCCGAGTGTATCCAACGCTTGGGTCAGAAATTCCATTCAAAGCATTTTCTGTGTCGTGTGGGGAGTTGATCTGGCCGGTTCGGCAGGCGTTGGCCAGTAGCACTGACGCTCAACTTCCCAGAATGTGGAAGAAACATTTTCTAGCGCAGCCCAGGAATAACGCTTCACAGCTGTTTCTAGATTAGCTTATAACAACTGGATTTACGGATTCTTTTTTTGTGGCTTTCTGTTATAAATTGAAAATTCATTATATAATTTTGAGTTAAGAAGGCTTTTTGCTTCTAAAGTCTTTTTTTTTTCCTTTTCTAATCCATCTCTGATGCAGAATACATGTATGTACTTTCAGGAATTCAGTGCAACTAATGGCACCGGAAGATATTGAAGCAGTTTTAGGATATACAAGTAGGATGCTAAAGGTACAGGTGATCAGGAAATCAAGTTCTGTAGCCTTAAATCTGCTGAATCCACCCTCAGAATCTATACAGGCGGTGTTTTTATTGATCTTGATTTATGTTTATAGACACTGTGTGATGATATCACCCCTTCATTGACCCAGATGCATTAACACTTCCACATCCGACATTAGTTAGACCTTAACTGGCTGCAACGGCTGCACGGCTGGATTTTCTCTCATACCGTTCCTTAATTCACCATTAATACTTCATTATTATTGTGACACTAAAAGCTTAGTAATCTCACAAAGGCCAGGCAGTTACTCCAGATAAATACTTGACAGAATTGAGCACCAGGGCTAAAACTAACAGGGCATAGCAGAATGTAACACAACTAATTTCCCAGCTGATCTATAACCCTCCATCAGAACAGCAACATTTATTCTGTGTGACTGACAGATGCGCACAAGCCGATCAGGATACCTCTGCCAAGCTGTCGGTACCGATTACCTCACCTAGATGACACCTCTGTGGTTCAGGTTCATTCTACTTAACCTGCCTGGTGCACCTATAGGTGAAGTTTTATGAAAGAATGCCCTCACGGCCAAGAAGGCCAACGGTATCCTAGGGCTCATCAAGAAGAGTGTAGCCAGCAGGTCAAGGGAGGTTCTCCTCCCCCTCTTCTGTGCCCCAGTGAGGCCACATCTGGAGTTCTGTGTCCAGTTCTGGGCTCCCCAGTTCAAGACAGACAGGGAACTACTGGAAAGAGTCCAGTGGAGGGCTGCGAGGATGATGAGGGGACTGGAGCATCTCTCGTATGAGGAAAGGCTGAGGCAGCTGGGGCTGTTTATGGGTGGTGAAGATGGAAGGAAAGCTGAAGCTTGAGGAACACAAAAAGAGAACCTGGAGTCAGTTTATGAGATGCATATTGAGGAACCTGAGCAGCAGGACTAATTTCAGAGCACCTTGGAGAATTTAATCCCTTCCTTTAGGTGCATAGGTTGGATTTGAGGACAGATTTCTAAAACTTGTCTTACTGAACCCAACTTACTCAGTTTGATAACATTTTTTCCTATTTGAAGACTTAGAGGGTTCCCGTTTCAGAGTGACCAACCTAGTTCCCAACAGAGAGTCCCATAAGCCAAAGAGGTGGACAGGATTTGTCACAGCTGTGGAGAGCCGACAGGAGCTGTGCTCAGTTCCTGCTCCCTCAGGATGCCCTGGGTGACCCTGGCAGGGCCTTTAGGGCTGTGCTCGGCCTCTGTCGGACAGGCACAGAAATCCGTCGTCACGGCCAGCAGTGCGTCTGAGGTCAAGAAAGAGAATTAGAGCGTCTGCTCTCCAGGCTCAGATCCCCTTGAAACCCATGTATCTGACACTAGCGTGAGCAGCTCTCGGATGAGGAAAGGCCAAGAGAGCTGGGGCTGTTCAGCCTGGAGAAGAGAAGCCTGAGAGGGGATCTGATCAATGCTTATAAATTGAGGAAGGGGCCAGACTCTGCTCAGTGATGCCCAGTGACAGGCCGAGGGGCAGCGGACACAAACTGGAACACGGGAAGTTCCACCTGAACATGAGGAAAAGCTTCTTCCCTCTGCAGGTGCTGGAGCCCTGGGCCAGGCTGCCCAGAGAGGGTGTGGGGTCTCCTTCTCTGGAGAGATTCCAACCCCGCCTGGACGCCGTCCTGTGCACCCTGCTCTGGGTGATCCTGCTCTTGCAGAGGGTTGGTCTAGATCATCTCCAGAGGCCCCTTCCAACCCCCACCAATCTGTGAGTCTGTGAAATTCCTGAGCCTCTACCAGCTTGCTGCTGCCAACAGTGGTGCTCCTGCTCTCTCCTTCTTCAGTCCCAGCTTGTTAGATCAACAAAAAAAAATAACTGTTTGGGGAAGGGGGCATCTTATGTTTCTGGATTTGTTTCTTTTGGTTTGGTTTGGTGTTTGGGGTTTTTTTGGGATTTTCTTTTGATTGAGGCAGTTTTGTGCTGGTTTAGGTTGTTTATTCAGGGTCAGAGAAATGCCAAAGGTAGAGCAGCAGAAGCAGTGGGAGGTTGGGCCTGTGAAAGGCAGGGAGTCAACAGATGGGCTCACTTCTTTCAGGAAACCTTACCATGAGATGAGAGAGTTCATTTCAGCGCATAAAGTTAGACAGATGGATGCTTACATGTATGAGAACAGAGGGAAAATGGCAAAGGCCACTTACTGACACAAAACCTAGGCTGAGCAGTGGAAAGGTGAGTGCTCAGGAGACTTCTGCCTATGCTTTCGCTGTGGCTGGAGCCATGCAGCGGCAAGTTTTGGTGTGCACTGCAAGGGGAGCAGGACTGGAGGCCAGCTGCTCCCAGACTTGAAGCATTCTCCCATTCCTCTTGGTCTTCACTGCAAAACTGCCCTCGCCCCTGTATTTTAAACCGATCGAATTGAAAGATGCCACAATTACCGTCTTTATATCGTAGAAATTCAGTGTTAAAAGTGCAGTTACAGTATATTTTAAACCCCAAGTAATTACCATTTGTTTACAGCAACAATTGCAATCCATTAAACAAATATGCCAGCACAATTGATGGCGTATCTGCAATTGTTAGCGTGCCGCTGAACTAGAGCAAACCCGTGGCGTTCTGTGGGAGCTGGCGTAGGTAGCAAGCCATTTCATTTATATTTTGGGAGCTAGAATTTAGAGTCTAAAGTAAGCACCAAACCGTTTTATTTATATGTCTACATTCAAGTTTTACTTCAAGCTCCTGCCTTATCATCAGACAAACTCTTCCTGTGCAGAGGCATAAACAAGATTCTCACTAGATCACGCTGACAGTTTTATGTATCTCTGTCCACCAAGATCTTTCAGTATCAAATTAAGCAAGGCCAAAGCTTCTGAACTCCCAGCACAAATACTTTGCGGTTGCTGCGGAAAGGAGAAATTGTTATTCCCAAGCAGATCGATGCAGTGTCCGGCTCTGACAGTGGTCAGCGTTGAATCTTTCAGAAGACAATATAAATCCTCCCTTTCCAACCTTCTCTGTCCGTAACTGCACACAATGCACTTAATTGTTCAATCCAGGAAAAGAATATCTTCCTGACCTTAGCTGATCATAATTGCATATAGCTCTATTTCTACCAACATTAACATTTATCTTCATGGTTATTACTAACGCTGTTACCAGGAGGCACTGCATATTTTATTAAAATTCTTCTCTAAACTCACTGTGCCAGTTGAGGACTTCTGGCAACCCTTCGTTCCCCAGCAAGTTCCTCCTATAGCAACCTCCCACTTCTTCGCAGGAACTCCCTGCAGGAACCCAGCCCTCTCCCTCATCCCAACAATTCTGCCCGTATCCACAAGCCGGAATTTCCCTGGGTCCTGTTTTGTTACCAGATTCCCCGTTCTTCCCCCGGTTTCAGGGGCAGGTAACTGTTCCCTTTTGCCTGCTCAGATCTACTGAGAATCACCCACCTCGCTGCAAATACAGCTCTGCCAGCCACTCAGTGGGTTTTTTCCCAATTTGCACAGTTCTTGCTATCGTTATCACTCTGCTTCAGCGCCTCAGCTGCAGACTCACAGCTTTAACACCAGAACAAAGTGCCATATCAATTAATTTGACCTTCTACATCACAGGGACCACTACGTTTCACCCAGTTACCTTTGGGTTGTGACTTGAATTCTTTATTTTTAAAGCCCTGCCAACTGTCTGGATATAGTTGTAGCTGAGATGGCTTTGTGCAGAATCAGCGTGGCTTCAGTATGATTTACTGGTTCAGGAACAGCAGTGCTTACAAACGGAGCTGTTCTTGTTCTGGGGCCAGTTTGGGTCTAGGAGCGATGCAGCTGCCTTGAAACTTCAGCCTGGACTGGTAAACCCCTGCCAGAGCTCAGCTGGTTCTGCCTGGAACCAGCTCAGGCATCTCTGTGCCACGTCACGCTGCTGGAAACGGTAACAGACAGTGACAAGGTGTCCCACCAGCACTACGCAAAGTCCTGTCTGGCTCAGCACGGCCAATCATCTCCGATGAATCAGAATACAGACTGGGGGGTGAGACGCTGGAGAGCAGCCGTGCTGAGAGGGACTGGGGGGTCTTGGTCAACAGCAAGTTGAACATGAGCCAACAGTGTGCCCAGGCTGCCAGGAAGGGCAACCGTGTCCTGGAGGGCACCAAGCCCGGCATTGCCAGCCGGGCCAGGGACGGGATGGTCCCACTCTGCCCTGCGCTGGGGCGGCCTCACCTCCAGTGCTGGGGGCAGGTTTGGGCGCCACAGCACAAAAAGGGCATAAAACTGTTGGGGAGTGTCCAGAGGAGGGCAACAAAGGTGGGGAAGGGTCTGGAGGGGAAGGCGTGTGAGGAGAGGCTGAAGGCCCTGGTCTTGTTCAGCCTGGAGAAGAGGAGGCTGAGGGCAGAGCTCATGGCGGCCTACAGCTTCCTCCTGAGGGGGAGCCCAGGGGCAGGCGCTGATCTCCTCCCTCTGGGGCCCAGCGACAGAACCCCAGGGAACGGCCTGGAGCTGCCCCAGGGGAGGGTTAGGGTGGAGATGAGGAGAAGGTTCTTCCCCCAGAGGGTGGTGGGGCCCTGGCACAGGCTCCCCAGGGCAGTGGTCACCGCCCCGAGTTGGGCTGAGTTCAAGCAGCATCTGGCCAACGCTCTCAGCCATCTGCTGTGATGGGGCTGGTCCTGTGTGGGGCCAGGGGTTGGGCTGGTGGGCCTTTTGGGTCGCTTCCAACTTGGGATATTCTGTGATTCTATGAAAATCTCTGCTGATGGTAGACTGGTCTGCAGAGCTACTTTTATATCTCTACTCCACAACCCCCAACACAGGCACTGCCCTGAACCTCTGCTGGCTGCGTACCTTTGCATGGCAGCTGAACTAACGAACGCTCTTGCAACCCACAGCGCTGGCAGCCATGGTGCAGAAACATCCAAACTGTCCGAGCTAAAACTAACAAGCCCTGAAGTACCTGAGCTGACTCGAGTTTAAAGCATTTCACCCATATTGTGCTGCGAAACCGAGCATTCTCAGGCGGTGCTTAGTGAGAATGTTGAGCTGGGGTTTGTACATCTTTAATGCAGAGGTAAAAAGATAAACTATGCTTTAGAGAAAAAAAAAAAAAGGGGAGGAAAAAACCTAGGGAAAAGAGTCAACATGCCATTTTCCCCTCAGAAAGCTGTTAATTAAATATTAGTTTGAATCAGAACGATCCTTGGGATATTACATTTCATACCAAGCTTCTTACAGGGTTGGTTACCTGCCTTCAGCACTACATATGATTTTTTTCCTTTCTTTCCCACTTGTTCAGTACCAGTTTTTATTTCTAATCCCTACCTCAGTGTCACGTCTTAATAAGGGTTGGCTTTTAAGCAAAATGGCCTTATTCCTTTCACTGACATGAGACCAATACAGGCTGCCAAAGTACCTACCAAAAGACCTGACTTGTCATCCATCCCAAGAGCTCATAATTTAATACAAGACAAGAGACAACAGGCGCAGAGAAACAGATGGGAGATTGCAGGAACACGGTGACACAAATGGTCTAATTTGATTGTGAGGATAAAAACTCACTGGTGTTGCTGTTAGGTAGCGTGGCCCACTCTGATTTCCACGCAAGACTCCACATGCAAAACCAGACAGCGTATCATTAACCTCTTACCTGCCCACACCCCCCAAATCTCCTGCCGTGCTCGGAACATTCTCTCTATGCCCTTTAGTTCCTGGTTACTCAGTCCTGTCGAGAGAGGAAGCATTAACTGCTTCCAAGGCTCTATAAACGCTCAGAGTTTTAATGGTTTTGGGAACATGAACAGGAACTTCTTGCTAGCCATGCAGAGATCTTCAACGTCTTGGCATTCAACGTGTGGAGAAACGTCAGGTGTCACTGACGCGGTGAGGGTTTTGATCAGTACCTAGAGCTGGCAGATTTTACTGGTTATTACTTATTTACTTCTCTTTAGCACGCTGAGCTCTGCGCTCAAATGCTGACACGGGTATTTTTTAATTAAGCACCTTTTCACTGTTCAAGTTTGCTTAACAGATAACTGCCTGTCGGCTTTTCATTTTTACCTTCTTGTTTGCTCAGCAGCGAGGCTTTCCATAACTAAAGCTCTTTTCCAGTTATTCTGGTCTGCAATATTTATTCTTCAGAAAAAATACCAAAGAAATGGTTTTGCGTGACTGAATAATTGAAGGAAACACTTCAAGTGCTCGTCTGGTCTTCAGTAACGCAGGTTTTTTAATTCAGCTGTAGAATTTTCTGGCTCTTTTATCCACCATCTCTCAATATACAAAACTTCAACGACCCTCGTGAGCAGCTCTGAGTCACTTCTTCACCTGGTGTCAAGACTTCGCATCCCTTCGCACCAGATGAGCAGCTACAGAGCGAGATCTCGAATAACCAGTCGTGGATTTGTCTCGCAGAAGGCACTGCTCCCCCAACCAAAACACTCCAGAGAATGAAAAGCTATGCTGAAAATTCCTTTTCCTCCTTATCTAACTAATGTGCGTGCAACTCACAAATTAGGTAAGGGAATTCAGAGCCTGAGAAGCAGACCAGAGGTTTTTCAGACACCAGGCCCTCTATAGTATTGCACCTCACAAACAAAATGCAACTGCAATGGCAACATCTAAAATAGCGTGAGAAAGAACTGACCAACAACTCGTTGCTCATCAGAAAAGCTTGTTTTCCAGTTCAGATGCAGGTTTGGATTGAGAGCAGCCCTGAGGAGAAGGACTTGGGGGTGCTGGCTAATAAAAAGCTCACCATGAGCCGGCAGTGTGCGCTGGCAGCCCAGAAAGCCCCCCGTGTCCTGGGCTGCATCAAACCCAGTGTGGGCAGCAGGGCGAAAGAGGGAATTCTCCCCCTCTACTCCACTCTGCTGAGACTCCCCTGCAGTGCTGCCTCCAGCTCTGGGATCCCCAGGACAAGAAGGACATGGAGCTGCTGGAGCGAGTCCAGAGGAGGCCACAAAGTTGATCTGAGGGCTGGAGCCCCTCTGCTACGAGGACAGGCTGAGGGAGTTGGGCTTGTTCAGCCTGGAGAAGAGAAGGATCCAGGGAGACCTAACTGTGGCCTTCCAGTCCCTGAAGGGGCTCCAGGAAAGCCAGAGAGGGGCTGGTTACAGGGCAGGGAGGGCCAGGCCAAGGGGAATGGCCTGAAGCTGCAGAAGGGGAGCTGGAGCTGANGGTGGGGGGTGTCCCTGCCCATGGCAGGGGGTTGGAACTAGATGGGCTTTGAGGTCCCTTCCAACCCAAACCATTCTGTGATTCTATGATTCTCTGTATGGAATTTGGAAAACAGTTAGTAAAAGCCTCTCTAAATACCTAAACAAAAGCTCATTAGTTCAAGTGTTCATGGCCACATGTAGACTAATAATTATTAGGGCAATCAAAGACACTTTGGAAAATAAAGACTATGTCGCAGTTTAAGCAGTTTTACCCAGATGTGCACGTAGGTTGTGTAACTGCTCAGCAGCGGCTTCTGCACCCTCCTGCTTTTCAAACTGCTGCAGCCAAGCACGCTCCATCTCAGAACAGAACGCAACTTGCAGCCAAGATTTGTCATCGTGAATTCTTAGGCGTAAAATGTACCACATAGAAATGGCTGAAGTTGATTTTAGGTGGAATAAACTTGGGGGCGCTTTTCTTTATTGCTCACCATCTTTGCTACTTGCATGAAAAGCAAATATGACATTTTCACATCTTGAGTCTTTTGCTTACTTCTTTGCTCATCTGCCTTTAGCAAGTTCCTGTTTTGAAAACAGAAAAGCAAGAGACTGCAGGTAAAAGAAAAAACCACAAAAACAAAACCATAAGCCCCAAACGTATTTATTGTTTGGGAACATCAAGGAGATACTCTTTCTAATTTTAATTTTGGAAAAGAATTCCTTTTGACATACTGTAACTCAGTTTCTCAGTCGCTTTGTTCCTCGGTTTACCATTTTAAAGTGAAGCAAGTAATATCCTTCTAATTTATAAGAGCATTTCACGGCTTAATAATTTAAGTCCAGACCGTGCTACATTTTTTTCACGTTGTGCAATGACTTACCATGTAAGTATCCCTGAAGGACCAACAAACCTATGTGACAGCTCCGCAGAGAGGCTTCCTTAGGGACAAGCATGTGTTATTTGACATGATAAAGAACGACAGGATCTGGCTGTTAAAACTTCATGAGATGCTCAAATACTGTAGTGACAGGAGCTATTAAAGCTATAGATAAATTACATCTAAAACAATCCCACTTTGCTGCATTCCTTGCTTCTAAAATATCCTTTGATTTCAGTGTTGCTGCT
Organism: Psophia crepitans; assembly: GCA_013399095.1. NCBI lineage: Eukaryota > Metazoa > Chordata > Aves > Gruiformes > Psophiidae > Psophia > Psophia crepitans. The sequence continues at coordinate 347,817 of VWZZ01001279.1, read as the reverse complement.
CTTTATTCTCAGCACATTTATTTTTTTTTTTAAATCTAAGACCTCTGAATTCCTTCTCAGAGGAGGACGTAACCGCAGATACTGCTGCCAGGTAAAATTACTGAGTTCTGGTTTGTACAACTTTCGGAAAACACTCGGAAAGGTTTTGCTCTCGTGTGGTGAGGACTTGCTAAGACTGTCCTCTTCATTCTGGAAGTAATACAAGACTTCGTTATTTATTTTTATTTTTTCACAAAGCGGTGAGGCTGAGGTTTAGCTGCAGACTGTGTGAGGGCCGTAGGGATGGCGCAGCGTATGCAGGTGTCATCCACCGCAGAGCTGCTGCCAGCCTCCGCCTTCCCAGAAAACCCATCTCCGTACGGACAAGAACAAAGTTCTGTTATAGGAGTAATTACATATATTGAATTAATAGGGAGGGGCTACACAAAAAGCTGTTTGAAGCTGCTGGACATCCTCAGTGAAAGGTACCTTGGCCTGAAGGATGTAGTAGGCTGAGGATTTATAGATTTAATACTCCTTCCTCTGACACTTCAATTGCGCACTCTGGGATGGTCCAACATCCCAAACTCAGGGAAAATAACCTGTGACCTCCTGCAATAAGTAAAATTTCTGTGGTTTAGATTCTTTTGGGCTCCTGAGGAGCGGCTGGGTGAGCTGACACAGGGCTGAGGCCGAGGAAGGACAGGCTCACTCCGGGCTGGCGCAGCCTTGTTTTCACCCCAGAGAACCACAGCGGCCCTACCACAGCCCTGGTTAATGCATTGCATTGAACATTTCCCCCTACAAAATCTTCTAAGCGTTGTTTTTTCTTTTTTTTTTTTGGGGGGGTGGGTTTTTTTGTGCTCGCAAAAATATTTTCCCTTCAAGGGGAGCCATCTCCGCAAAACCGCTCAGGCTTCTCAAAGCCGCCGACCGGGCCCGGGGGGTGTCGCTCAGCTCCGCGGCCCAGCACGGACAGGGCGGTGAGGGGAGATGCCCCCCTACGGGGCACCTTCCTCCTCCCGGTTCCTGTCCTCTCACCGCGGCAAAGGGGACGGGGGACGTTCGTCCCGCCGCGCTCCGGAGGGAGCGGAGCTCCCGACCCTG
>VWZZ01001279.1:286095-346390 GCA_013399095.1 Psophia crepitans | reverse complement strand
GAACGGGGGGCCGGGAGGAGCGCGCCGGGGGCGGCCGGGGGGCGGGAGCCGGCGGACGGCGGCTGCTCCTCAGGGCCCCTCTTCTTTGTGTCCAGGTGGCGAGGGGCTGCCCGCGGCCATGGGGGTGCAGGACCGGCCCCAGTGCTTCTTCGAGATAGAAATCAACCGCGAACCAGGTACGGCTCGGCTCTGGCACAAGCGTTCCTCTGCAGGGCTCTGTGTTCCCTTTGGGTTTTATCTTTTTAACCTCGTTAGCGATGAGCTTGGCCACTGATGTGTTATTTTCCCAGTTAGTTTTTTAATAACTTTTGGCGCTTGCTGCGGTGCTGGGTGCTTTTTATTCTCTCTTGCAGTTGTATGCGTACGTAGAGGTTTGGTGGGACTATTCTGAAGGTGAAGAGCATTCAGTGTTAGAAGCGTTGCGTGGTTCTGTATTACACCTTTACAGCTCTATAAACTGTGGAAATTTGAGGCAAGTTGTGAGGAAAGCGGAGAGGCACCCCTGGAAGTGGGTTTAATAGTAAGTCATTAAAACTGGAAAGGGACCTCAGGAGGTCGTCTGCTCTAAATCTTTCCTCCTCCTGCTCAAAACGAGTCTTCCGAACGTAAGTGAAGAATTGGCCATACAAGTGTATAATACCTCACCAGGTGGCCTGTTTAAAAAAAGTAATTTATTAAAATCCATCTCTTAACTCGCATTTTCTCTGTGGGAAGTGTAGGTGCCTGTGGGCGGTAGACTGTGAGGTTTAATCCTGGAGTAGCTCCTTGATTCCCTCTCCTGTTTTCCCGGCTCTGTAAGAATGGTTGTAGGGGTTTGCTTGCCCGTCTTCTTGAATATGAATCGATTGATGTGTATTAGTTGTCTCTCATATACTCCGTGCTTTATATTGCTGCTGCTTGTCTCTCCGAGAAATTAATAAATGTGATGGCTTCATTATGCTTTCACTTTCATTTTCTGCTTCGATGTTTCTTTGAAAGCTTCTGAAATAAGACTTTATATATCTGCATTGTCAAATTTCAGTTGAATTCAAATGTAGCTGTAACCCATTTGGCTTGCTTTATATTTTCTCCAGATTTTCAAAAGAAAGATCCAGTTCTAACTTCAGTGACCTGGTGTAGGGCACGCTTATAAATCTGTTGCTATTGTAACTCCTGTTTGAGTTGTTAATAGTGCCTTTTCTGAATACTCTTTTTTTAAGAGACAAATGTTCATGTAAATAGAGCTTTAACACTTTCTGTTGCTTCAAATTCAGATTTACTAGGGAATGAGACTACTGAAACTGTTTCAAGTTGAGTAGACTTCCAGTTTAGGAATAGTAGTTTGACGGAATTGATTTATAGCAAAGACAATTAATTCTCATTTTACTTGCTTTTAATCTTTGTTACTGTTTTTTGTTTTGATTCTCCACCTGAAGAATCTCTCCCTGCACTGTTTTCTTCTGCGCCTTCTTTACGTAGGTGTTCCTGTTCCCATGTCACAATACCTCTCGGTGCCTGCCTTGTCCCCTCCTCAGCCTTGGGCTGCCTGTCATGAGTGAAAGTGGATTACCTTGTTTTCCCTCGCATCTACTTGGGTTTGATGACTGATAGCGGTGTCAGAGAGGAATTGCAGCGTTAGTGTTCTTGGTGGTGCAGAGCTTTCATTACCTGGAGTAGACACGGGGGCTTTGGCTCTGTTTGTGGCTCTTTGCATTTATTTTCTCTTTAAAGTAACAGGAATCTCGCAGCTGTACGTCAAATTTAGAGCCCTGCTGTTTTTTATTGCACCTGCCTAATGACACGTATTTTTGCAGGAAAACGTGCCAATTTGTAATATGTTGGTATGGGACCTGTGTGTAATCTGGTTATACTACTTAATTCTAGTGTCTGTTTATTAGTTCGCTATGCAACTATGTCTTGGCATTTAAGGTTATATTCAAAAAGCCCCAACGTTGCTCTCTTAGCTGTAAGATGACCTTCAAAAGCGGAGTCAAGTGTGAATGATAAAGCAGTGCTTCCAGCCGATGTGAAGCACTAACTCTGAGATGTGCTCCCCTGCTGATACTACAGAGATATTAATTTTAACTTTTAAACTGACAGCAGATTTCCAAATTATCATTTTGCTTACTTGACTTTAATACAACAAGCCAATCTGCTTGTTCGTTTTTATTAGACGTAGGGAGAAAGACCTGGGGAAAAGAACAACCCTGCATATTGTTGCTAGCCAAGAAATAAGATGCTGCCCTCACCCTGTCTACACTGAAAAGCTGAACTAACATCACCCCACACAATGCAGGGGGTAAGAGGATGCGCCTCTGACGGTACTGGAGACATCTCTGCCTGCAGAATACAAAACCATGTCACTTCTAACAGTGTAGGTTGCTTGGAGTCCAAAAATGTTCCCCTGCGTAGCTGTCAACTCTTAGCTTTCCCCTTACGGGCTTCGCTTACCCAGGGTCTGTCGGGGTGCCTGTAGCAATTAAAAATAAGAGGACAGTGTGCAAACCAGATGAGGAGTGGCAAAATGGGGGGAGGGGGGGGGTGTGCACGCATGTGTGAGAGGGGAGGGCACTGCGGAGTTTGAATTAGTTTTACTCTTTAACTAAATCCCTTAGAAAATACAGGAGTGAATATTGTAGCTTTGGTTGTGCCTTCAGGAGCTTTATTACAGCTTTTGTGTCCGTATTTTAATTTTAGCTACAGCTTCATGCCTGCTTGTATGTGACTTTGTAGGCTTTGGGTCAGTGTGTTTTAAGTCTAAATTGAGGCTGCTTTTTGATAAGTTGCCTTTTAAGGATTTTTTTTTAATGAATGTGCATCATGGCTTATAATTTTTAAGGAACAAACAGAAATGAGAAATAAGCATTTATTTTGATAACTAGCATAGACAGCACCTCTCTCTTCTTTTGGGTTCCCCCTACCAATGGATTTGGATGCATACAGCATGCATGTAGGAATAAACTACTTGAAGTATTCCATGAATTTTGGGATGACAGCAGATGCCTATTTAAATAACTCCAGTTTTACTCTGTGATGCAAAATCTGTGTGGAGCTTTGGTGTTTCAGGTACAGTGATAACTAGAACAGATGTCTGACTAGGATGGCACGGACATCCCCTGCTGCTGATTCTATGATTCTGTAGCAGTTCACGTGCCCATCCAAGATGTTTCATGCATCTCCCCTCCGCGTCTGCGCCCCAAGTGGCTTTATCCATCGTAAAGAATGTTATATTTAAGAATGAAACAAAGCAAAAATGAGGATTCACAGAAAAGTTTTTCTTCTATTTTTTTAACTCTTTTGTCATTGTTTGACCCTTTCCTCACTTTTTTCATTCCGCATCCATTTCCTTCCTGGGGTATGTCTTTTCCCTTATCAATCGGTCTGTTCTTTCACTACTTCTCTCCTTCTAGTCACTTTTGCCTAAAGTTTGGTGTATTTTGGGATTTCAGCTGCTATGCGTTTACGTGAAATAAGCTCCATTGCAAAAGTCACTGCGGTGCTGTGTCTGCATTAGTAGAACCAGGGATGTCATAGGATGTGTTTATTATCCTTCCTGAAGACTGAAACTGTTTTCAGCTGGCTTCTCATTAACTTTTAGCCCTTTGAAGGCAAAAAGTTGTAAATTGGCAGAAAATAGATCAGCACTTTGACAGGAGCTAAAGGGCTGTGCTATATGGGGGGCCTCCATCAGAGGATGTGTAAGGGAGATGACACACAGATTCAGAGGGTTTAATAAAACTTGTAATCCAGTCATCATATGGAATTGTTGTTGTCAGTGCAGAATGAAATATCCTGAAGATTTATCTTGAGGTCTAGAACAAATTGGATTAGTAACTGGAAGACCAAATTCCATCAGACTCTTCTCCTAGGGGAAGATAAAGTGTAGTCTCTTGCTTACATATCTCTGTGAAACTGAAGAGAGTAAGGTGGGTTTTTTGTGTGTGTGCAGTACTGGAACATGTTTGCATTTGTGGAGACCACAGAAGATTGGAATGGGGGGAGCTTCAGGTGATACTTGTGGAAGAGCTGGGGAAAGAAGTTTATGGAGGCTTTCCTTGCAAAAAGAGTGTAAGGTGGGGTAAGGAAGCAGTGACCAAGTTAATGTTATTCCCTGCTCAGGGGAACTGGGACATCCATTGTTCTAACTGAAGTTTTAAATAAAATCTGCTCTTTTTCGACAGTTAGCTCTTCCCACCACCACCACCCCGCCCCAAAAACTGTAGCCACATTTCTACTTTAAAACAGGCTTTTTAAATTTATATGATTTACTGTTCTCAAACTTAGGGATAAATAAATTACTAAAATTAAAATATGGCCGTTTTAGGGAGCTGTTATTTAAACTTGTATGCAAATCTATCTAAGCCTTCAGGCCTCTGGCAGACTTCCTGGCCTCCGTCTATAAGGGATGTGCATCACTGTCTTAATGGTTGTAATCCCTGCTTTCGACTTCAGCAGGATATTCTCGTTGATATACGAGGAGGAGTGCTGTGGTGGCTTCTTGCTTGATTTTCTGTAAGCAATTGGGGAAAAAACCAAATATATTTAATTGGTAATAACTTAGGTTCGTTTTGGGAGTGTCTATCTGAAATGGACACATTTATGGCCTGAACATAACAATCTAGCAAAACAATTTGTATTACATGGAAAATACATTCAAGCAGTATGTGTTTGGCTCCTCAGGTTGTTTCTATAAAGTTAAGCAGCTAAATTGGAGGAAATCATTGGATGAACATGAGAAATCAATGATTGTTTTAATAAACGTTGCTAGCAGGAGCCCTTATTGCAATATAGTTTGGACATTCTTACTCTGAAGTTTTACCACTTAAATTGAATCAAGTGCTAGTTCTTCAGCTGAAAAATTGATCAAGGGTTCAAAAACAAAATAAAGGAAAAAATTTTTGTCTTTCATTTTGAAAATAGAGTTCTGACATAGGATTATTTCTGGTCATTATGCCTTCTGGTTTCTATAATTGGTATAGCTCATTAGCTACAGAAAGCACTTTGTGAAATCAAACTTCAAAACATCTTAGACTTTATATATGCATCACTTACTGTATGTAATTACCAGTAACATAAATATTCTTTCACCACTTACTCTGGTTTCTCTTCAAAAATAGCTTTAAAAAATAAGTTAAAAGCCTGCTAACAAATAAGAATACTTTATCTGAGAGTTGCTTTACAAATAATATCCAACCATAACTTAACATTTGCTTAAAGTTCTTAGGTGTTGGCTAGTAGAAAATATACAGTAATATACGGTAAAATCCACGCTGTGGTACAGACAGACATGTCTCCAGAGCTATGAACTGGTGAGAATCGATCTTCTATTGAGCACAACGCTGAATGAAAATTACAGATATGTCCTGCCTGCGATGCATTAAAATAAATGTTAGTAGTTTGTATAACTTCCTCATGGTACTGGAAGATTTGCATCTCAAGTTAGGTGAGAGTTTCGTTGTTGAGAATATAACCCCAGTGGCTTTTACTTTAGAAGTGCGGTATCTCTGCAGGCTCGTTTCGTGGCTAAAGCCGACTGAGGAGTCTGGGTAAGTTTGTGAGCAGACTTCACCTCCTTGAGTAACTCTCCTCAGCAGTTTTTTGTTTGTTTTAATGTATTATTCAAGTATTCTGGTTAGGCACAGAAAGCTTGTTCCTTAATCAGGTAACTTAACCTTTGTATCAGGGAAATGAAGCTGAAGAAAGGATGGGAAGTTTTCCCTATACAGTGAAGGTGCATCATTTCAGAGAACAGGTGTCTAAATCTGAGGCAATTAGTAGCATCTCAAATGCTTTTTTTTTTTATCTGTGTTATGTCAGCATATACCTCAGCTCCAAGTGTAAAATGAGGTGTTCCCTGGGGTTTTGGGGGTTTTTTTTGTGGAAAGAGGTAAGAGAAGGATTCATAGGTTCAAAGCATAATTTTTATGCATAATTCTTATACTTTTTTTATTAACAGCTGTTATTTCATACATATGTGTCTGATCAAGGTGTGAAAATGTGTCTGATCTTGCTCTGGCATGTTTAATTGACTGTTTGCCAGTGGAAAATAGAACCTTTCAGTGATGGTGTTCATGCAGTTTAGGTAGAAACCCAGATAGTCACCCACCAGATGGATGCACAGTATGTGGTTTGTGTATTATAAGCACATGGCAGCATTTTCTATAGCTGCATATAACAGGGTAAGCAGTGCTTTAGGTTGTATGGGGCAGAGATGTCCTTCCTTATCTTTTAAATTGGATCTGCAGTGGGTATGTGCACTGCAAACTGTTTGTAGGAGTTGAAAGGCATGGGAAGCTAGCAGATGTGATTACTGAGAAACTACTGGTGGAAGACACTGTTGAAACCATGATACTTGAGTTAGGAATGTCTCTTTTTCCATGTTCTGCCTTGACATCTTCAAGATGACGTTCTTGCACCAGGAAACAGAAGTGGTGGCGTCTGCTGCTTAAGGTGCTAAATATGGTGGGGTTTGTATGTAGGACAGAGACTTGCAACCAGAAGGCTTCTGCAGTTTATGCCTGAGGGTGAAAGTCCCTTCTGGAGCCCACAGGCGGTAACACCTATTAGTTATTTGCCAGCTGTCACCTCGGTAAATTAGCAGCTGGTCTGTACGTCTCTACTCGCAGTAGAACAGACAGAGTGACAGCACTTTCTCGGAAAGGTGCCACGTGTTATTTTGCGTAGTGAATGCTGGAGGAAATCTGTACGTGGCTTCCCAAAGCACCAAGTCGCCGTTCAGTTTGGTGCTTTTGCAGGCAAAGGAGTGGGATTTCTGCTCTCCTGAATCACGGTGCTTATAATGAAAATTGATAACTCTCTTACTAAACTGTCTTCTCTATCATGTTCTTTCTATGAATCTTCAATCCGCGTAGCGTATAATGGTTTTTTCGCTTCCAAATAACTGTCTTTGCATAGTGGTTGCTACAGCTACCACTGTTTAATGTGGGGTCTCTGAATGTTTGCTGTTTCTTGGTTCCTACCCATTTTCTTTAGACTTTCCTGCTGTAATGATGAATGTTCAGAGAGCGTTCTTGCTGCAGTTAATGAAATGCCTTCAGCTGTTGAAATGTCTGCATCTTGGATTTCTATTTAAGAGTGCCAAATACAGGTGATCTCTCTGTTGGTGTCTTTATTATTGTTTATTTCTCCACTTTTTTTGAACCAACAGTTCACCTTGCTGACAATTTTACGTGTTTGGACAAAGCCCTAAAATTCAACGCAGTTTCTTAGGAGCCTCTTGGAATTTTTCTTGGTGACTAAATACTGAATAAAATACACTTTAATTTCAATTATTTTTTTCTTTAAGGGAAGGAAAAGAGAAGTAATTCCTGGAGTAGTTAATTAAATTATCTTTGAACACTTACCAGTGTATACCACTAGAGGGTAGTGCTCATTGACAGACTACTGCTGGTCTCCCTGCGTCCTGGTTTTAGCTGAGTTAATTTTCTTCACAGCAGCCAATATGGGGCTGTTTGGGGTTTGTGCTGGAAGCAGCGTTGGTAGTGGAGAGATGTTTTTGCTGTTGTTGAGCGATGCTGACACAGAGCCAAGGTCTTTTCTGCTTCTCACACCGCCCCGCTGGTGGGATGGCTGGGGGTGTGCGGGGAGTTGGGAGGGGACAGACAGGGCAGCTGACCCCAACTGACCAAAGGGACATTCCATACCATATGGCATCATGCTTGGTCTATAAGGGGCTGGGGGGAAGAGGAAGGGGGGGCAGCGGCGTTCGCAGTGATGGCGTTTGTCTTCCCAAGTAACTGTTACATGTGACGGAGCCCTGCTGTCCTGGGGATGGCTGAACCCTGCCTGCCGTGGGGAGTGGGGAATGAATTCCTTGTTTTGCTTTGCTTGTGCACGTGGCTTTTGCTTCACTTACTAAATTCTTGTATCTGAACCCAAGAGTTTTCTTACTTTCACCCTTCTGATTCTCTCCCCCTTTGCAATGAGGGGGACGGAGCGAGCGTCTGCGTGGTGCTCAGCCACTGGCTGGGGTAAAACCACAACACCCTGTAATGCTGGCCAACACTGTGGCTTTTAGGGTTTATTTCACGACCGATAGAACAGTTTCTTTCCTAACTACATGGGATTTTTTTAAGATTTCATGTATTTGGGAGTGTTTTGATTTATTTTTTTCTTCAGTAATATACATCCCCGTATCTTGGAAAATAAAATAGAAAATATGAATCAGTTATAAAATAGCAGTTCTTCATATTACACCACACTTCAGCAGTACTTTAATAGTTTTTCTGAGGTACTTAGCATAACTAGCACCAATGGCATGGGGTTGGTTGTACTGAGAGAGAGAATTACTCTGCTCACTTTGCGTAGAAAGAAAGTAGTATTTGGTTCATAGCATCTGGCAAGTGGAGTGTTAGTCCTGAAATGAGAATCATAGAATGGTTTGGGTTGGGAGGGACCTTAAAGATCATCTAGTTCCAACCCCCCTGCCGTGGGAAGGGACACCCCTCACCAGCCCAGGGTTCCCAAAGCCCCATCCAACCTGACCTTGGGCACTGCCAGGGAGCCAGGGGCAGCCACAGCTTCTCGGGGCACCCTGTGCCAGGGCCTCAGCACCCTCCCAGGGAAGGATTGCTGCCTCCCAGCTCAGCTCCAGCTCCCCTCCTGCAGCTTCAGGCCCTTCCCCTTGTCCTGTCCCTCCCTGCCCTGCAACCAGCCCCTCTCCAGCCTTCCTGGAGTCCCTTTAGGTACTGGAAGGCCGCAGTTAGGTCTCCCCGCAGCCTTCTCTTCTCCAGGCTGAACAAGCCCAGCTCCCTCAGCCTGTCCTCATAGCAGAGGGACTCCAGCCCTCTGATCAACTTTGTGGCCTCCTCTGGGCTCACTCCAGCAGCTCTGTGTCTTTCCTGTACTGGGGACCTCAGAGCTGGAGGCAGCACTGCAGGGGGGTCTCAGCAGACCGGGGCAGAGGGGCAGAATCCCCTCTCTCGCCCTGCTGGCCACACTGGGTTTGATGCAGCCCAGGACACGGGGGGCTTTCTGGGCTGCCAGCGCACACTGCTGGCTCATGTTGAGCTTCTCATACCCCAGCACCCGCAAGTCCTTCTCCATCCATTCTCTGCCCAGCCTGGAGCTGTGCTGGGGATGCTCAGACCCACGTTCAGGACCGTGCACTTGGCCTTGTTGAACTTCATGCAGTTGACACTGTCCCACCTCTGCAGCCTGCCCAGGTCCCTCTGGATGCCATCCCTTCCTTCCAGTGTGTTGACCGCACCACACAGCCTGGTGTCATCGGCAAACTTGCTGAGGGTGCGCTCAAATTGCTGCTATTCCTCTGCCTGCCTTTCATCTGTCCCATTTGGTTCATAATTTTTGTTAATTTTTTTAAATTATTTTTGAACTAAAGGATTTTAGGCCAACAGTGCAAATGCATCTATAATCCTTAGTGCAGTATGGAGCAGTGGGACTTCTTAGGTGTAATGATCACAGGGAAAAGTGTGGAAATGTAATTATTAACGTGTTTGTATAAACACAGTACCGGGAGGGGGATTATTGCAGTTCTCTGAGGGACCTGTGTTTAGGGCAAATCATTTTTTCAAAACAAATGAATTGACAAGGTAAACTGTTTTACTAAATCAGTTTGGCATTCCAGGTTCAAATCAAAATGGAATCACTGGGATTTTTAATAAATTAAATGTAATTACATTGATCTTCATTTTTCCCCCCAGAATTATGGTATTGTCCTTTCCTGCTGCTTGTTTTAATACCTGCATATTTGAGATGTTTTCTTATTCTGCTTGATAAAATAAATTTTTCTCAGGCAAGTGTATACATTTTCAAAACGTGGATTTATATGCAGATTTTCTTTATCATTATATAGAGTTATAAAACTCCTTAATTTTTTTTATCTTTCAGTTGGTCGAATTATGTTTCAGCTCTTCTCAGACATATGTCCGAAGACTTGCAAAAATTTCCTTTGCTTGTGTTCAGGTAAGTAACATGCTTATATTTAAGAGTTTAATGTTTCTTACCATTATTATTTGTTTATGCAAGTATAAACCAGAACATAATAATAGTGCTGATCTTTTTTTTTTCTGGTAAAAACAAAGCTGAGACTTATTGGCTCTGAGGAGGATTTGAATTATGCATAGCAGGAAATAGCGTGGTGTTCTGTAACTGCGACTGAATTAGAGTAGCGGTGGTAATACACGGTCCCAGAATGCCGAACTGTGGATTTATGGAAGAAAAACATGGGGGGGTGGTCCTAGTGTGGAGACTCCTGTAGGTAGAAGTGATTGATAAGGCTGAGACTATGGTGCAATTATTGATCCCTCCAGTTACAGAAATGTGATGAAGGCAAACAATTCTTCAGGATTTATTAGGAGAAACGTGGAGTATTAATGTCACCGCACAGTGTAGTGGTGGAGTTTGACTTGGGCCACCACATAAAACTTTGAATGTGTATAAATTTTTTGTCTTCTATGAAATGTTGATTATAATGAAATTTTGAGTGTATTTCAGATTCATAGAAGTGCTACACAGGGATCAGAGGAGAGGAGCGTCTGTTAAATCTGAGAACGTTCTCATTTTTAGCTAAATGAAGGACTAGAAGGACATGTGATGGTCCCTTAGAAATCCTGGGCTTGTTTGGTGGGAGAGAGGAGGAAAGAGATCTCTGAAATCAAAGGGACAGCACTGGCAAAAGAATGCCTGGATATAATGTAGCACCCTCTGACCCCCCCCCCTTTTTTTTTTTTTAAAAGCAGGACTTAACTTACAAAAATGGTTTGAAGAGTAAGGATAGTAAAGGCTTGGTGTTTTTTTGGTCTTTACTGTTCCTTGGGGATTTTTCAGCTGCAAATTGACGATTAACCTTGGTTAGGTTATTATAGGAATTAGCGTGTGGTGTTTATGCGAAGAACGCATTCTGTGTCGCTTGGTGTTCTGGTCTTTTATACCTGAATGCTCAGCAACTTGCACCATACCTTGAACTAACTGTGCCGGTGAAGCCTCTACCTTGTGTATGAAATAATTCTTTTCCAAATCATTAAAACGCTCTAGCAAGACTTTTCAGACAGCACTTTAACATCTGGCTTTAGTGAACAACTTTTAGCTAACTGGCTATGTGGAACAAATTTGTTGCTATCGTTATACCTTAACTTCTTAAAGCTCGTCTTGTCAGAGTTCACATCCCAGAATGTGATGTGTTCTGGATAAGCTCTGTGAAGGTTTAGAAGAGCTTTATAGTAGTATGAACTTGTGGAGGGTACAGTACATACCTCTTCTTTTGAGGTCTGCATGGTGATGCCTCCTCTTTTTATTCTACTTTCTGATTTTTTTTTTATCACTTATGCTTATTAAAGAGAGATGTAGGGAAAGACTGAGAGAATGGTACGATTATCATAGAAAAAGAGGAATTTGTTTGAAGTTACCTTAATCAGAATAGATTACAAAAGATGATAAATGCAGTAGTAGACTGAATAATGTAATGTCTGAGCCTCGTGTTCTGTAGCTCTGAAGGATTGTTTAAATCCTTACAGCAGCTTTGCTAGGGAAATACTCGGTGGAGATAAAGGAAGGAGAAGGTGCTGGAGATGATGAGGAATGAAGCAAGCAAGCAGAAGGAAGAACAACTTATAAAAAAGTCTGACTTCTTTGTATTGCATCCCTGTTAGAATTCTGTTCTACAGTTGGCTGTGCAGGTTTCATTGATATCTTCAGCTGGAGCCTGTCTTTAATTGGAAGAACATATGGAAATAAGCACTGAGTTAGGAGGTCCACTCTTGAGATCAGACTTGCAGGCTTAAAAATTACCTGAACCATTTGTTTTGTCCGTGCAAATTGTTTGCTACTGTGTACTCACAGAATAGAACGATGGTTTGACAGATATCTTTAAAAATCTGGTAATAAATGCATGATAATTAAATTCCACAGGGGAAGAGAAAAGCATATAGAAGAACCTGAAGTCATTTTATTTCTTCTGGTGAATGTAATGTTGAAGAGAATTAAGTTATATTCATTTCTTTTGCCGGTAGAAGCCATCTCTTTCCTGCTGTGCTAGTTCTCAAACTTGAACTCAGGATGGCTGAGCAGGGAGGCTGGGGACACATGGCTAACATTAATTCTTTTCTTATTTGCACTAATTATGTCTGCGTTACTGTTCAGTTTGCCTGAGGTTTTTTCCTATCAGCTGTTCTGTCTGCCTTTCTCCTTCTCCTTGACAAGTTCTTGCAGTGCACTTGTGAACTGCTGGTTTATCTGCATTATGAGTTCCACTTCCCCTGCCCTGTACTGTCAGTACCTGTGTTGCCTCGGCATCTAAACTGAATGCTCTACACAAGGATGCTGTCTGCTGCATGGTACCACGGATGAGAACTGTGGCCAGGAGCAGCAGGCCAGGCTTAGGGTCAGCCACACCCTTCAAAGTAGGGTCTAGAAGTTCTCTGATTCATACTTTCTCCCTGTCCCCATGGACTGATGTAGAATTCCGGTTGGGCTACTGTTTCTGTGGTTGCCTAGATTTATGTTAGGGGTCCTACAAAGCGTATCTTCAGAAAACCAGTAGTTCTGCACTGGGAGATGAAGGTGTACTGGTGAGATTGCATTGACTTCTGGCAGCCAGAACTGAGATGTGAAAGGTTACTTGAAACTTTGAGTTGTGAGCTGCTGTACCATCTTCAGAGACCAAAAAGGTCATTTGCTTCCAGAAGTCAGGCTCCCCTGACTCCTGCCACTTTTCACAGCAAGATCCGTTGCTAGAACTTGGTCATCATAGAAATGTGAGATCCTACTGTTGTCCCACAAGTGGGATTGCTTGCCCAGTGTGCGGTTCACCAATATACACACAGAGCAGGGGGACTTGATGGGTGCTGGGTGGTGATTCCACAAAGCTAGCACACCACGCAAAGAAACTACCACGTTTATCTTGTTACAGGATTAGAGAACGCACCTAAATTTACGCTAATTGGTTATTAATTACCACATCATCTACTATTGGTCAAGCATATTTAAATTAACACCCATGCTCCTTTAGGGTGGGGGTGGGGGGGCAATTGGCACAGTAATTTAATTGGGGGGGTGTTGTAAACTCCCCCAGCCACCTCTTTCTTTCCCCTTGTGACTTTTGTTGACTTCATGCCTCCCTGGCAATCAGCCAACTCTTGGTGCCTTCTGGGGCAGGAGGTTTCCTCTTTTATCAGTTTTGCAGCTCTTCTTCAAGGATACTTTTTAGTGAAGTATGCTTTTTTATCAGTCTTTCGGCCATTCTTCAAAGTTGTAGTCGTTAGCAAAGCAAGGTAGCGCATTGAACCTGAAATTAAAAGGTGTCTAAGCGCTAACCCAAACGCATTTCTGTCCCTGCAAAGTGGAAAATTCTACTTTATAGGTATCACTATCAAGTAAATATTTTTCCTCAGCTCTTGGTGTTTGCAAGAAGCCTTTGAATAGGTGGAGGTTACTCAATACGGCATCGCTTTCTGGCACTGCCATCTTGTAGCTGGGTGTGAGACCTAAGCTTGTCTAAGGAGGTGTATAGCTGTAGAACAGAGGGGATGCTATCCCATTTTGGGCCAGATAGTCTTCATAATGGAATATCTTAGCAGCAGGCTGTGAGCACTGCATACTCTACTACGTAAACTCAGGATTCTGCATCCAAGGCTCATCCAGCACGTTCTTTTTCCTTAGCCGTGTACGGGTACCCACCTGCATTGCAGCTGATAAAGGCATCGCGGCTGTGGGGTACTGTGTATCCTCACTCACGCTGTTACGACCTTATAGCACCTTGATTTGGGCTGTACACTTCCATGTGGTCACTGTGACGAGTGGTGTCACTTGTCTCAGGGCAGGGTGATGCACCCTGAGAGCAAGTCTGGAGACCAATGTTTGAAATGCTGTGCACATCATCATGCGTCCTGCTCCCTCCATAAGCTCTGTGAGACAAGCCAGGATGGTTTTGTCAGAAGCAGATGGAGGAGGACAGGCTCATTCTGGCTGCCTTCCTGCAGCCTGACATTATTGTCAGAAATAGACCTGGCTACTGCGACAGAACGCTGTCTGCCTTGCCAGCAAGAGGCTCTTTGCATTTAAATTAAAACATCTGGACTTGTGAACTGGCATTTGCAGGTCGTTCACTTGGTCCACCTATTGATGGGCCTGCGCTTATTCTGTTCTTCAGTGCTTTGTTGGGAGCTTCCCATCTTGTAATCTCAAATGGAGACGGCTGTTGGGTACCTCATCCAAAATATCTCACGCTGGGTCGGTAGGGCATTAACAGTGCAGGAGAGCAAAGCTTACCTGCTGGAGGGGGAAGGACACTTGGATAAAGGCCCTTCTGTTGTGCCCTGCTCAGCTAGTGGGTTTTCCCTCACAATCACAATGGAAGTTCTCCTTCAGCATCCCATTTCCAAGCGATTTGCAGTACATGGAAAGAACTGCTTAGCCAGGAAGGGTGCAAGTAGAGGGGACTCAAGACAATTTTTTTTTCTTTTTGCCCTAAGTAAGTCTGAATAAGGCTAGTATTTGACCATAAATAAAAAGGACGCCCAGCCCATGGGCTTTATACTGGCTATTGTAGAAAAGTGTCTGATCTTAGGGATGTGCTGCAGCTCTAACCACTGGAACAACTGGTCTCTGTCTCTTGCCTGACTGGGAGTCCAAGGATTATTTTGGAAAAATCAGTGACGTAGTACAGCTCTTGCAGGAATTTTAGCCCTCCACCGTTTGGCCAGCTTAAGTCCATTATCTGAAGTGTCTGTGGCTTATGGGGAAGTAGTTGAGTTTTATGACTTTGCCCACAGTTCTATCGTGCATGAGAGGAAGGAAATGTTGCAAGTATGGCCATTTATTATTATCTGGGCTATACTTGCTTGGCAATACCATAAAGCAGAGTAAAAGAAGGGACTACAACTTCTGGCCATGGTCTAAAGCTCACCCTCACC
This sequence comes from Psophia crepitans, assembly GCA_013399095.1. Lineage (NCBI taxonomy): Eukaryota > Metazoa > Chordata > Aves > Gruiformes > Psophiidae > Psophia > Psophia crepitans. Next base: position 331,520 of record VWZZ01001279.1, on the reverse strand, counting down.
TTAATGTACCAGGTCGATTCCGTGGTAAAGTGCAATGCAGGGTCCCATTCTGTAAGGGGATTATCCATAGCCTGAGCTGAAACATGACTAAAAATGTAGGCAGATAATAGTTGATATTAGTTGATACGAGTTTTCCAATGCATAAGAAGGATGTGTTTGAGGGGGGAAAGAGGATGTGTCCAGCCTTGTGATAAAAGCTCTGCTTGGGGTAAGAGGAGGGTTATGGGAGTGGAGAGACAGGGTGATGCAAAATGTTACGTTCTGTGAGTGAAGGCTTTTACAAGTATGATAAACAGCAACGCTATGGGGGGGTTCTGAGCAACAAACTGCTTTTTGCCCTCCTCCTGGCAGCAGTTCCTGATTAGAGTGGCAAATTCGGGGCGATTTGGCTATCGGTTAACTTTGGGTGGAAGAACACTAGGTCACAAAAGGGGAGTGTTTGGCTCTGGGTAACAAGTACACATACACTTCCGAATGCACTGCATGACACAGAATATACTGTTTAAATGTCCTCTGACCAAGTCTCAAATGCCTCTTCCATAACCAGTGGTAGGATGAAACAATGTTGGGTTTTTCGTCCTGTCTCATTACAAAGTACCTCCTGCACATGGCTTACGTGGGACTTCAGCTGTTGCACATGATATAATATGCCTATTACTCTTAATTGCCGTGTTCGGCCAGCTTTCCTCTTCTTGGAAACTAAGGTCAGTGTCTCTTGTATGTTCCCTGACTATAAATCCCTCATATGAACTTCCTACATAGGACCTCTGCCCTGCTGGTCATACTACCCTCATCTATGTACCCAGTGCAGTTTTTATGGATTGACAGATGCGTAGGGGTTGGAAGGGACTTCTGGAGACCGTCTAGTCCAACCCCCTGCTAGAGCAGGATCACCCAGAGCATGTTGCACAGGATTGCATCCAGATGGGTTTTCAGTCTCTCCAGAGAAGGAGACCCCACACCTTCTCTGGGCAGCCTGGCCCAGGGCTCCATCACCCTCACAGTAAAGAAATGGTTTTTGCATATGGAGATGGAACTCCCTGTTTGTGCAACTCCATTTGTGCCCATTGCCCCTTGTGCTGTCCCTGGACACCACTGAGAAGAGTCTGGCCCTTCCTCTAGACACCTACCCTTCAGGTATTTATAAGCTTTGATCAGATCCCCTCTCAGTCTTGTCTTCTCCAGGCTGAACAGCCCCAGCTCTCTCAGCCTGTCCTCATACGGAAGATGTTCAAGTCCTCTAATCATCCTAGGAGCCCTCCTCTGGACTCTCTCCAGTAGTTCCCTGTCTGTCTTGAACTGGGGAGCCCAGAACTGGACACAATATTTCAGGTGTGGCCTCACCAGGGCAGGGTAGAGAGGGAGGAGAACCTCCCTCGGCCTGCTGGCCATGCTGCTCTTGATGCACCCAAGGATGCCATTGGCCTTATTGGCCGTGAGGGCATGCTACTGCCTCATGAAGAGCTTGTCATCCACCAGGACTCCAAGGCCCTTCTCAGCAGTGTTGCTTCCCAGCAGGTCAACCCCTCACCTGTACTGGTGCTGTTCTTCCTGGGTGTAGTACCCTATGCTTGCCCTTGTTAAATTTCACAAGGTTTTCTTCTGAATCTTGGAAGAAACGCTAGTGAAGCTCGAGGTTCTGCCATGTCTTTCTCAAAAATCACTAGTAGGCTTGAACTGCAGCTGCACCGGGTGTATGTTGAGCACCACGTCTTAGGAAATCTCAGGCTCAGGATTAGCAACTACCATGGCCTGGCTTGGCTTCTGCTGCTGGGTAAGAATGGCCTTGGTTCACTGTTTGGGGGATTTTCTTCTTTTTCCCCCGCCCGTTACAATCCTCGTTCAGTTTGTCCTGGAATGGTTCTTATACACACAATTGTGTTCCCGTGTTCTGTCAGTCCCTTCAGAAACAGGAGCCTCTCTTGTGCACGTTCGTACTGAGATGGTCAGCGTTGGTGACCCGCAGTAAGGGCTGGCCTTGACCCCGTGTGTGGGTTGGTGAAGATGTGATACGTGCCTGGAGCAGCTCAGTCCCACTCTTCCAGGAGCCGATTGCATTGAAACTGAGCTGAAGCCTGTTCCGAGCTCAGCTTTCTGCCCTGGGATTTAGCTGGCGTGTCCAGATGTGTAAGTGCTTTGAAAAGGACTCTGGTGTAAGATTCAGCTAACGTAGCGGTGTAGCTGTAACCACAGAAAATAGTTAACCCGTCATTATCACAATCTCTTTGTTTGCGTATGAATTGGCCTGAGTGGATTGCTAATAAATACACCCCTTGGGAGGGGAGGAAGGTTTTTTTAAGAGCCTAATTTTCACTTGAGTGGCCCCTTGGGAACGGGTCCCTTCTGCTGTTAAGGCAGTGAAAAGGCAACAGGTAGGACTGTGTTCCCTTTTAGCGTTGTTCTGATGGCTGTATCGCAGCCGTTAGCGCTAGGGAGGTTAAACCCTTGGAATTTGTTCAGTGACAATCTGTGGATTCTTTTTGTTTAACTTTCTTGCAGGTGAAAAAGGAATTGGCAAAACAACGGGAAAGAAACTGTGTTACAAAGGCACTACGTTCCATCGTGTGGTTAAAAACTTCATGATTCAGGGTGGGGACTTCAGCGAAGGTAAAATGCGCTTTTTAAAACTGAAACGTTTTCAGTGCAACAGAAATGTTATAGTTTATATGGGGGTGTGGTTTAATCCCAACTGGCAACTCAGCCCCACGCAGCCGCTCTCTCACCGCCCCCCCCGGCAGGATATGGGAGAGAATTGGAAAGGTAAAAGTGAGAAGACTTGTGGGTTGAGGTAAAGACAGTTGAAATAAAGCAGAAGTTGCTCACAAGCAAAGCAAAATCAAGGAATCCATTCCCCACTCCCCATGGCAGGCAGGTGTTCAGCCATCCCCAGGAATGCAGGGCTCCATCATGTGTAACAGGTACTTGGGAAGGCAAACACCATCACTCCAAACGTGCCCCCCTTCCTTCTTCCCCCAGGTTTGTATGCTGAGCATGACATCATACAATATGGGATGTCCCTTTGGTCATTGGGGTCAGCTGTCCCAGCTCTGTCCCCTCCCAGCTCCTCGTGCACCCCCAGCCTACTCGCTGGTGGGATGAGGAGCAGAAAAAGCCTCGGCTCTGTGTAAGCACTGCTCAGCAGGAACAGAAACATCCCGTTATTATCAGCACTGTTTGCAGCACAAACCCAAAACACAGCCCCATACCAGCTACTATGGAGAAAATTAAGTCTGTCCCAGTGAAAACCATCACTTATGGTTATAATGTAACTTTAGAAAATGTCATGGGAGCATTATAATGCTGTGAAGATACTGCATTTGCTGTGAAGTATAGTTTAGATCCCCTGCTTCTTCCTTAATCTTTGAAACTTTAAAATGTTTCAACTGAAGTAAATATTTATTTAGAAAATGTGTTAAGTTAAAGAAGAAAACAAAGCCCTTGCTGGAATTAACACCTGTCTTACTAAAACAGAATTCAAATCCAAAATGTAGTCTTGCTGCTTTTCACTTTTATGTCCGACTTAGAGGCAACCGTAGCAGGTGAGTTAGGAGATTGGTCAGGGTGTTTCTTTGTTTTCTTCCCTGCAGTTTGTGTACGACAAAAGGCTTTAGCCTCTTGTCCGTCCCTGAAATACCTGTCCTTATCAAAATGTGCATCATCTTCACTGTGTCCTGAAGTCTTTTACCTGATAAAACAGGCATGGTGAAGGAGTATCTCACTTTGAGAGTCAAGTGCCTTTAAAATTGCCAGCTACTTCCTTATCACACCCATTCTAGTGGTCTCTGGGCTGCTCTGAGCCGGGCAACATTGTCGGTCATGCTATTGTGGGGTTGTTTTTCACTTGCTGTTGTTGTTTTTTCTGTCTACTGCTGCTTTAGCAAATCCCACTGAGGATTACCCTTTGGAGCCTTGCTTCAGACTTCCCAGCGTTCAGAGGCACTAAGGCAATCTTCACCCTCAATATTTTGAGTGCCGAGAGGATAATGCATGGTTGGGACTCTTAATTAAGGAGCTTCTGCTCAGATACCAGTACCTGGCCAGAGTATCCTGGTTTGTTATAAGCTGGTGGAATGTTACATACAGTGCTCTTCTTTTTTTTCATAAACAAAACAAAAGGTTTAATTGATGCTTTTTAATGCATAGGTAATGGAAAAGGAGGTGAATCTATTTATGGTGGCTATTTTAAAGGTAAGAGGAAATATGTCTTTGCAGATTCTTTATTCAGTTCTGAGATAAACAAGTCGATTCCCAAGCTACTTAATGAAAACAGGTCTACTTATAGATCACCTTTTGCATGAAACTAATGTTGCATGAGAATTATTTTTATATGCATGACTTTCAGATAATTTTTTGGTAATATTTAACTTTAACTGACAATTAATTAAGGCTAACATTACTGGTTAAAACGTGACTTTCAGCATGGAGGTTAGGCAACTTTATTCATGAATAAACTCCTATCTTCCTGCCTAAAACTGTCAACATATTCTTTTGTTTATAGAGAATGTGGTCTTTTGCAAAATGAAAAGGTAAGAGACAAAAGCTCAGTAACACAAATTCAAACTCTGTTCCCTTGTACCCTTCCTAGTAAATATATAGACAACTGATACGTCCGTTTGTAGATGGATATCTGTGTTGCTTGGAGAAATGAAGAGTTCTGTGTCTAAGCTTTCTGAGGGATAATGACTTATTCTGAGAGAGAATACTGGCATAATTTCCAGCTCAAAAGAGTTAATTCTTTTGTTAATGTCCCTTTCCTTCCCTTCCCTGTTCAAGGTTTGTATGCTTAGTGTTCGTTTCTGAAAGTGTTTGGCTTTGTTTATATGCTACGTGAGTTATTTGACTTGCAAAGAATCTATAAATGAATGTATATCTACTTCTCTTTAAAATCTGTTGTTGGAGGGAAAATGGTGAGTTTCTGAAGTACTCCTTTAAAGACATACAATTCTTTCTAGCAGAAAAACCCAGGTAGTTACTGTGGCATTCAAGTGTTGTGTTATTCAAGTGTTAATAAAGGCACTATATGTATTTATGCAACAACCCCCAGTTCTGTATGTTTTGCCAGTAGCTCTGAGTAGTTAAGTGCATGCCATTACGTTTGTCTTAAACAAGCCCTTGCTTGGTGTTGGAGTATTACAGCCTTTAGTCACCAGAAAGTCTTGAATAGGTCCGTTTGCTGAGAAGTTACTAGGGTTTGTCTCTAAAGGCGGTGAGTGCGGCATTGTGTTTTGATACGTAGTCTTAAAAATAATGGCTTTGTACACTCAAATTACTGGTTTTAGCTTTGAAAATGAACTTCAGAAGATCTGGTTCTATGTTATGCTGTACAACCAGAAATCCTCTTTAATTCCCTGGAATATAAAATGCATGTTTAGTTTAATCTTAATCGATTTTATGCTTGGGTTACAGGAAGAATACGTTCTTTGGTTTCTCGTTCGGGTATCTAGGGTTTTGTCCCTTGTAGATTTTGAGACTTCCAGTTTTGAACTGATAGGGGGCTATCTTTTAACGTGCCGCACCAGGGCAGTGGCTTTTCCTCTAGCTCTTCCTACCTGAGCTGCAGTGTCAACAACAGTATATTGTGTATGTGGAGTCTTGTTTGAGGATGTCAGTAAGTCCGCCAACCTTGTTATTCAGCAAATGCTGGAATTGAATCCAAGTCCATGAGAACGTAATATTTATTGAAGATGTTAATAATGACTTTACAGTTTTTATTAGAAATGTTTGCACTGTATCTGAAACTTTAAGAAAAAATGTCTTCTGTCTCATAACTGCTTCTACTGTAACTTTTGAAAGGCTTGTTTAAACTTGATTTTTTGTTTTTTTTCCAATCTGTTCATATTTCTTCAGCAGCAGAAGAATTTCTCCTTATAGCATCCATAAGTTACTAAGAAACTAGACTTGCATTCCTTGTTAGGGAAAATCTGACAAACATATTTTTTCTTCAAACAGATGAAAACTTTATTCTCAAACATGACAGAGCGTTCCTTTTGTCAATGGCAAACCGAGGGAAACATACCAATGGTTCCCAATTTTTCATGTGAGTAGATGTAATATGACAGTTGAGCTTTTCTTAAACAGAGAAGCGCTGTTCATGAGAAAGATGGTATTGCTAAATTCTCTAACGATGTTATCCGCCTTATTTTAAGTAGGGTTGAGCGGGCACCTGCAGTGTGAGCTGTAATAGGAAACAGTTATAGCAATTTGCTTGTGGCATTCATTTGGATTAGAAGCTGGTACTACATGGATGTTCCTTGTTCATTGCTTTTTTTTACTCTAAAAAATATGGCTTACGCAATAACTTCTTAATGTCCAGAAAATAGATTCTTTGACTTTGTGTGCACCAACCAAATCATAACAGATTATCTGCAAATTACAATATTGAGCGTTGGATGCAGAAGGGAGTGAGGTCTAGAGGTGGTTTGTATGGTTTTGCATGTGCTTATTAAAATATGATGATTTACGATTTAGTTTTGGGGGCTTTGGTTGTGGTTTGGTGGTTTGTGTTTTTTCTGTTGAGGGGAATGGGGGTTTTGCTGTTTTGGGTTTTCAATTATTTTAAGTATTTGTTCTGACATGCTTTTCTTCTACATTACTGCATAGTTCTGTGTACTTGTGCATATATCAACTACTCTGTTGCCAACACTATGTAAAATTGTGCTGATAATGAGCTTTTTCCTTCATTACCTTTAAAAAAATCCATTCTAGTCTGTAGCCATGTTCTGTTAAATTGTAGAAAACGCATGACTCGCTACCATCAATATGTAGGGTCTGATATGTCAGGGTCTTCTGGTTAAAATAGTTGTATTCTAAGTTCAGTGTTAGTATTTTTAAACTTGCTAATTTTTACATGATTATTCTTCCTGTTAATTGCCTTTTAAAAAACTGTTCTGTTAACGTTTAGCGGTTTGTATTTGGAAAGATCTGGATTATAGCTTTGGGCTTGTGCTGAGAAGAACTCTGTGAAATAACACGGGTGTTTTCAAAAGTAAATTTTAGTGTGGTTACTTAACTGGAAAAAGTATTTTTCCTTTGCCATCTTTCTTGGGGGATAAGAATGAATGGCGCTTCACTGTCTTCAGTAAAGGAGTAAATTGTCCTCAAGAATCTTTCTTTTTTTTGCCTGAAAAAGATCTTCAGTATGATACGATAAAGTTCAGATAAGAGACATTTTTAGGTCTCTTCCTAAAGAATGCACTAAAAATGGAAAATGAATAAGAACCTAAAAAGAAGTCTTTCACAGTTACCACTGTTCTGACTTTCCATAGAGATGAAATTGTAAAGTGTAAAATAACCTTCTTTGTTACCTTCAAACCAAATTTTAAATGTTGGCCTTTCTTATGGTAAATCTGAACGGATATGTGTATATACACACATTAATATGGTAAACAATTTGTATGTAAATAAACAACTTGTGGTTTAATAAGCTCTATGCAAGACCCTGGTTCGCTATTTATTACTTCAACTTAACTTTTGGTTCTCCTGTCATAATTTTCCATTTTTAAGCTTATCTGAACAATATACATGAAAACTTAATGATGTCGCATCAGTCAAGAAGCTATCATTTGAGGGCTCTAAAGTTTCTTTTCTCTCCTGCATTTGATTCAGAAGTTGTCGTCTTTCCCTTATGCTTAGACTCAGCTCGCTTCAGTTGGATCTAACAGACATAGACACCTTGTTTCTCCCCACACCAAAACAACCTAAGGTTGTGTTAGATGCTAAAGTATAACTTACATGGCATAATAGAATGAACAGTGTTGAAGGATGCTTTCATAAAATACAGAAGGGTTTTGAAAGATGCAGATTTCTGAAAAAATTCCATATTTTCATAAAATCGATGTAAAGAGAAAGCTTTAGTCTCAAAGTTCAGAGTAAAATGCCTAAAAATAATTATCTCTGTGTAAGCTAGATTGACCTCAACTGACTGTAGGAATCTAAAGCCGGTTTTAGGGTCCTGGGGTGTCCTACCTGGCCTTGAGCGGCTGAGAGAGAAGAGCGTGGATGTTCTGAAGGTCTTAGGTCTTGCCTGCCTGCTGCATGCAGATTTCTTGGATGTCCTGTAGTGTCTTAAATGGTACCAGCTTGTCCTAGAGTCAGGCAAGTGAATCGGACCCAGCAGTAAACTCCCACTGTAACTGAGGTTAGGTGGGCTGCTGTCAAAGTCTTCAAAGCATGCTCTCATGCTCTAGACTTCCATGACCCTCTTGACCAGGATTTTTTTTCATTTCACCGTATGCAGCCATCTAACGCTGTTTGAGACACCACTGGGAACTCAAGGCAAGGCGTGCAGATATGATGTAGCACCCGTAAGACACCCTGTGCTCCTGGAATAGCACTGGAGCCTGGCAGTTACCACAAGGTGGCTCAAGATGCCTATGTGTTGGCCATTGAGCGTTCTTCATAGGTCTGACCAGCAGCTGAGATGCCTACCTCACTTCTGGATGCCTTTGTTAGAGTTTATCCCACCTTTGGCCCCCAGTACTGCAGCTGATTCTGGGAATGAATATTTACAATGACAGAATCCCTACAGAAGTCACTGAGGCTGCTTGTGAGGGCAGGGCTGTATACAGACAGTCGCAAAGTCAGGTTCATGTCTGATACCTTAATTTATGAATAGACAAAGATGGATGGCGAAACACATAGTTCAAAAACCTGTCTTTGTGTAGTTTTTTTTAATAGTGAAGCTTGGCTTCTGCTTCATAACATGGAGAGTTTGAATGTCAAGATTCAAAGTATGGAACAAGCACTAGAGACTATATCTAGGCATTTTCTAACTTAACTTTAAAATGCAATGTATCAAAGCCGTCAGTCCTGTTTGACATTTGCCTGATTACTTTGTACTGTGCATCCATATAGCTTTTCTTTGATAAAGTATGTTTGTTTCCTTTAGTGCCACACTTTAAGCTGAAATTAAAATGTGTTTCTTGTACTCAAAAGAATGCTCGGTTATTCCGTAGTTTATCATTAGGAAAAATGTTCTTCAAATCTGTAACACAGAAATTGTGTGGAAGGCAGTCTTCAGTGGCAATCTTTGGATTATTATTTTAAAATTATTTTAACATGTTTATTGATTAGACTTATAGAAAAGGAAATAGTTCATCTCCATCTGAACTACTTTAGATGTTTGCATTTTTTTCCCAGGATAACTTCATAGACAACCTCAGGGATGAGAACTCTATTTCTCTATCGTACACATGTCTAATGTAGCAAAGGAGTGCAAAGAAGTTGTCTTCTTTTACATAAGTATTTGTTCAAGTAGGGCTAAAATAATAGCAAGAATCCTGACTAGTAGCAGTTTTGCTTGCTCATTAGAAGTGTTCTCCCTGCTTACTACAGAAAACTGTCATTTGGAATAACTAGTCTTTACAGAAAGTAATTAGGCAGCAAATATCTCTTGGACAGACTGTACCGACTAACTGGTCACAGCAAGACTCTACATAGGGCTTAGAAGTTGAGCAACAGTGGTCAGTTTTACTTGAAATAGAAGCCCCAGACTAATCTTAATGTAAACAAGCATCTGCCCAATCCTAAAGTACCATCAACCTTCTTCGATTCCTGATGAATTTCTCTGGCATGACTGAGCTGGAAGCATTTATAAGCGACAGTGGAGAACCAGGCATGGAGAGGACAGTGTAAGTATTGTTAGGAAGCTCCAGTGAGGGTAATGTAAAAAGAACGAACATAAATTAAAACACTGGTAGAAACTGGCAAGATGCAGAAGTAGAACAGAGTCAGAAGTGTGTGTGTATAGGGTTAGAAGAATGCTGTGTTTAATGCTCACTGACTAATTTTCCCCGCTTTATCTTTTTTCTTACTTGAGTAGAAGTCATAGTTGGGTTGGAAGGAGAACGTTTAGCCCGGGCAGGATTGTTTTTTACGCCCGTGGACTTTAAATAGGCCAGGTCTGTTCACAGAAGTGTCTAAAACGTTTCCTAGTGTGAAGAAATGCATCTTGTTGAAGTGCAGCAGAAAGGCTACAGAGACTGTCCCTTGATGACATTGGGATTTGTGAAATATTGGAACTTCAATTTCCTATACCCAGAGATCTGTTGTAGCACTTTGCTGCAGACTTGTGTTAAAGACACTTTAAGTTTATAAGTTACTATTTCTATTTTCAGTAGCACCACTATTTCATTTGCTGCTTTTCTGTGAGTAATTTCCTGTTCTAAACACCATCTGAGTGTGTTAATCTTCTTTTAATTGTCCTGTTTCCATCTTGATACTCAGAGTTGGAATCCCTAGAATGGGGTAGAGATTGACAAAATTCTGGAATCATCTTCCTTTTTCTGTATGCTCCAATATCTCTTTTGAGCTGCTGCCAGAAAGATTTTTGTTAGTTATTGGGGGAGTGCATCTAGAGCGTTGCACAAATATAGCTAACGTCTTTAAGTCCCTGATGTAGAGTCAGAGGGGGATAGTTGGCCTGTTCTTGGATATTCCAGCTCAGTGGCTGCATTACTTGTTGGGTGATGTTCTTGAGCAACCTATTCTGCTTCTCAGTCGAGCTGATCTGGTAAAGGTATCTTGTCTCTCTGGAGCAACTCCATCATGCCTGTGGCCATACCCAACCTGCTAGGAAGGGAAGTTGCAATGCAAAATAAGTGCAACTCTTGTGAAAGTGAGTAAAGTACTAGAAAATTAATGAGACTCCTGATCCTACAAATGCTTGCATGGGCTTAACTTCTGTTGTCAGACAAAATCTGTCAAGCTATACTTCCTAGAAAAATAGAAGTGACTATGCAGAATGAAGCATAAAGCAAACAATAGGAGGCAAAAAAAAGTAACCAAAATTATTGGGAAGTTTTGTGTAGTAATTAATTTCTTGCCTTGTTATTTAGCCATGTAGTTTGCTGAGGAAGACGTCCTTATTACAATTTCGAGGAGTGCTCGGTTGTGTTCCTTATTGGTTCAAACGCTTGTTCTTCCCTCTGTGTTCAAAGCTATTTAAAACTTGAGGCTGTTTCATTATTACTGCTAGATTTATTGATTTTTTTCCTTCCATGTTGAGGGCATTGTTGGCTTAGTGTGTGTCTCAAGCTCTGCTTTCTTGCTCAAAACTAAATAGCTTTTTTGTTGTAGAAATGTTTTTAATGTGTGGTGCCATGCCTAGTTGCTAAATTCAAACTAACCACTTTGATCTGCTAAATGAGGGATAAAATAAGTTGTGAGAACTTTTTTTTTGTTTTGATTTTTACAATTGATTTCTGAATGTTACTAGCTTATTAAAAGTGGTTTATTTCTGTCTTTTTGATGTCCCAAAACAGGTATTTTCCTAATCAGCAGTTAATTATTTTTTTACCGAGTGAAATACCTTTGAGCTGATTTTTGAACAGTTGACAGCAATATAAAAACCTAACTATTTCAAATGAAAGGGGTTGATGTTGCATTATCTTTGAGCAAAAGTGCTATATGTGCACTCGTCACACAAGCAGGTCCCGTTGGTTTGGTCAAATTTCACGCGAAAGCACTCACAGGGTGCTGCTATGTGTAAGAACTAACAAACAGATCACTTCGATGCTCAGATATGCAGACACATAATTAAGAACTAATAGTTTATTTGGGAGAAAATAAAATGTGGATAAGCTCAATGGATCATGCAGTTTTGAAAACATTGCTGCTGTTCACAATTATCCCAAAGGAGAAGTATGGTGTTAGTTGGTGCGCACGCTTTGTCGCTTGTGCACCTGCAGTGTGAGTGTGTCTATAATTCTGAACCCAAGCAATCTAATAGCAGTGCCTGAATCTTGGGGAGAACTTGTTTTTCTTAGTTTTAGAAAAGCTTCGTAATTTGAGGGAGATGTCAGTTAACTATGAAAGGTATGAAGTTGTAGATGTACTGACTTAACACGTTTCGCTTGTAAATCAAAATGTTTGCGCTATGGTGTGCCATCCTACCAAGGACAGACTTGGAACCAGCATCAGCAGTTCTAGAGTTTGCTAGATCGAGGGTTAGAGGGGAGCGGGAGGATTCTCTTTTCTAACCATTTATCTTTGTAATGGCATATGCAAGCAGGTTATGTCTATAGGTTTCTGTTTGGTTTCAAGGAGAACTCGCTGTAGTTGTCAAAGTGCCTTGTATTCTAAAGAAAATTTAGAGCCCTCTTTTAGGCATCCTTGTTCTGCATACAACTTGATTAATATTAATTTTAAACTTGTGTTTAATAAAACATAGACTCAGTTTTGTCTGAAAATGTATTACAATTTATTTCTGCCGTTTTTGTGTAAAATTTACAGAAACAGTGTTACATCGTGCGCTCCAAAGGTAATGTCTCATTCCTCTAAGGCTGTGTCCTTTCCTTCTTACTGTTTTTTTATCTATCTTATTTTTCTGATCATATTGTTATATGCATTGAATCCTTTGCTAGGACTGAGGTTCTTGGGGGGTGGGTGATAACATGCTTTTATCAAAGATGCTTTTCTCTTCAGTGTCTTAAAACAATTTAAACTTGAGTGAAGAAAGATATTTGTCCTTCTGTGAATAACATGAATAACAGTATATAAAGCAGAGTTTGAATGTTCTAAATTATTAAAGGTTTGTATAGGAATGTCTTATTAAAACACTGTTTTGGGGGAGGAACTCACCCTGACTCTAGGCTTCTATAGTGCAAAGGCAGGAAGTAGGTTTTCTCCCGATTTTAAGTTTGGAAGCCAGAGCAAATGTTTTAAGGATGGAAAGGCAGAACACACAGAGAAAACTTTGAAGTGGGCTTTTAAAGCGCCCGTTTGCCAAATAAATATCGTGTTGCAACCCTAACGCTGAGCTGAGAACTTTTTAAAGCACAGTGAGGAGCTGGGTTTCGGCTTCCCGTGGGAAGTCTGTTAAGTCACCGACTCCTTGTCATGCATCGGAGAGGTTTTCTTTTTGGATAATGCTTTTCCTTGTGTTTTCACTTCATGAAGGAGTAAATGAGGAAAAACTCTCTCCATTTTATCTATCAAATTGCCAGTGTAATGGAAGAAACCTCTACGTGGGTTTTAATGTACCAACTATCCCTTTCTTTGCTTATTGAGGACTAGTTTCTAGAAGGTATGTGCTTCGGCGCTTTGCTCAGTCGGTCTCAGGCGCTGCAGGAGCACAGAACTGCAGTGTTCATACCAAGTGTGTTCAAACCTATGGTTGCTTCTAGCTAATTCTAAGCACAAAGCCTTGTTTATTATAGGTTTCACTGAAGTAACCCACTTCTATTTTTTTTTTCCCCGCTACTTTAAATCAGCTTTATAATTAAGCCTGCTTAAACTGTTTACTTAACAGCAGGTTGTTAATGCAGTTAACTTTTGCTTAAAGAACTTTAAAAGCTGTAAGAATTTTTCTGTTTGTAGCAATATGCTGTGTTAGCAAGGGGAGAAAAAAAAAAAAAACACCCCTTACTACTGAGAAATTAAATGTTGTCTTGAAAACATTTCTTTCCCTGCGTTAAACCACGGAAATTAGAAGGGTTCTGTATTGTTCAGTATAACAGAAGTGGAAGGTCTGGTTGGCATTTGGAGCTTAAAAAATAAAAAATCAAGAGTGTAAACACTCCTGATTCACAGTTCCATCTTTTGGCATGCGTTCCACCGCAGCAGTGATTTGTGACCTATTAGTTCAAAGCTCAAGTCAAGATATATGCTTAGAGTAGTATTTTATTATAGCAGTGAAAAATTGAGTATGTTGTGCCACATCTGTGGTGTGTATGTTTAGCAAAAGTATCTGTGATTATTTACTTGAGGGAGGGGAGTTTTTGGGAAGAAGACTAGAAAGGCAAAATAGTGCCTGGGGAGGAGAGAGGAAGAATGTTTCAAATAATAAAATAACTTCAAACGCAAATTATCTTGACTTTTTCTATATTTTTTTTTTTCCTCCCCCAATATATAAGCACGTTCTGATGTTCTTTACTGACTTTGTCTGCATAGCAAAGTTCCCTGTGCAACATTAATGCAGGTTTGCTCGTAGAAGTAATTTTCTTTCTATTTTGGAAAAGGATATGGAGGGATATCTGGTCATAGCATTACCGTCCCAAAGGTGAATCTTAACACAGAATTATATATGCACGCTCTTGACTATTCCAATTCGAAGTCAGCTCAGAGATCTGGTATAACTCCAAATGCCTGTTAGGATAGTGTACAAATGTAATGCAGTTATATTTTCCCTTCAGACTAGGAACAGCTACATGTGGGAAGCTGAAAAATAGGGAGGAAGCCTGCATTTAGCACCGAAATAAACTGCAGGGCAGCATATAGCATCTGCTGGCATTGTGCTGCGGTGGCTTTTGGGAAGCCTGTGAGGTGATGAGCTGAAGTGCTGATGTCTTGATGGTTAGAGACAGAAGTATTGCTTTGTGTTCTGTCGTGAGGCCAATCAAGTAAATGGAGAGTAGCAGGGTGAGGGGGTGGGAGCAGAGAGTCTATCACATATGAGAACTCTCCTCTTTAAATAAACTGACTTTAAAGTGACCTTGTAATGTAAGAACCTAACCGTTTCAGAAACATCTAAATTCCATTAGTTACCCAATATTTATTGCCAAAATGTATCTTCTCTGTGATTAAAACTGTTAGTGAGTTATGGTCGAATGTGTATTTAAGGACACTCATTTGAAGATTGTTTACTGCATGCATAAAGTGATACTTGGTACAACTTTCAAGTAGAGTTAGCTAAACTCCAAACAAATTTCATGTAAAAGTTTTAAAAAAAAACAACCAAAAAACAACTGTTTATAATCTGTGAAGTTTTTTTAATTCCTTGTATGTAACTGTATTTTTTCACTATTTTTTTGTCTTACTTTCACCTCTTTTTTTTTTTCTGTGCCATTTCCTTCTCTTACTTCATCTGAATCCCTGATTATTTTTTTATCATCTTACCATCTTGCTGTTTGTCAAACAGAACAACGAAACCTGCTCCTCATCTCGATGGGTAAGAATCCCTTATAGTTTCTCCAATAATGGCTGAAATTTGAAGGTTGTCATTCGTCACATGTTATATTGAAAGTAGACGACAATGGGGAAACAAATTTTTAGTTCTACAAAAGATTACACGATAGAACAAGATGGAAAACAAAAGCTTGTTCTATAAAAATTTCAAGTTGCGACTTATTTCCTAAACCTGGTGAAAAAGTTGGAAGGTCTTAAATACTAACATTCATTTCTTTAAAACTGGCTGCTGCCCTTAGTCAATAAATCAATGAGTTGAAAAGTCAAGTTTAATGTATTTGAATAGTGCACTTTTTTTTTTTTCCTGGCACGGATTTATCCTCAAAATATATTAGTTCCTAGAGGTATAAGTTATGGGGCAAATGAAAGGAGGACAAAGAAACGTGGCATGGCAGAACAAGACTTGGGATTCCGTAATTATAAGTGTCCCTGCAGTGCCAGGGGGAATTTGCATGCTGGGTTTGTATAGAGCTATAAATTCTGCTTCTCTGGGGAAAACTGCACCTCTTTGTCAGTTTTGCGTAAGGACTTTTGATCTCTCTATT
This sequence comes from Psophia crepitans, assembly GCA_013399095.1. Lineage (NCBI taxonomy): Eukaryota > Metazoa > Chordata > Aves > Gruiformes > Psophiidae > Psophia > Psophia crepitans. The sequence goes on along the minus strand of VWZZ01001279.1, from coordinate 316,071 downwards.
GCACAAAATTTCAAAAATGTAGGGATGGATTAGAAATAATGATCTGTGTACCCTGCCCATGTAGGAGAGAGTAGAATGACATGAGTATCTATTTCAAACTGAACTGGTGTGGAACTGTTTCATCTTGCATAATGTCTTAGCATTGTTGTAAATGTAAAAGTAATAAAAATTGTATTTTTAAGTTAATACCTTTTAAGAGCCAGACGGTGCCCGTGAAGCTGAATGTTTCTATTTCAGAATGACTTTTTAAATCTGAAATTCATTGGGAAGTAATTACAGCAATATATAAATCTCGGTACTTTCCAAATATTTTCTTTCTGCAGCGTACACGTTGTCTTCGGACTGGTTATTTCTGGTTTTGAAGTAATAGAACAAATCGAAAATTTGAAAACCGATACTGCCAGCAGGCCCTATGCAGACGTACGAGTTATTGACTGTGGGGTGCTCGTTACGAAAACGGCAAAAGATGGTAAGCACGCGTATATCTGAAGTTACCTGAATGTTGACAACTGTTTTCAGACAGTAGAAACATTATGCCAATATCCAGGAATCAATATGGTGAATCTCTAGAATCTGAATTAATTCTTACAAGCCTTTAAGACTCAAATCTTTGGTGTGGGTGAGGAAGGCTCAGCAAGGGAAAAGGTTTTCTGACCTAAACCTTTGTGCCCTGGAAAACATATGCTTGCTTCCTGTTCTCCTTCATTAATGTCTGAGGTTAATGTGATGTACTCAAAAAGTATTTAGAGCTTATTGTTTGGAGTTGGAAAGATGGAGAGACAAACATAAGCTTTTCTTGAATTTTGTGCATTTTCCAAAGGTTTATTTTAAGATCATGTAACGTGAATTCATGTGGTATATGTAGTCAATAAAACTTTCCTTTTTATGAGAATTCATAGGGAATAAATTATTTTAACTGGATGTTTGGACAGTTGCTGTAAAGTAGTGGAGTGTTACAAGTTTGGGTTGTCCACTTCTGCCTCTGAGGGTAATGTGCTTATTTATGTCCTTCAGAGAAAGTCAAGAGGACAGGTAATGTACAAGTATGAGGAGGAGAGAATCACAAGGCTTTAGAAATAAGACGTATACAGCTGAGACTAACTCTTTCTTGAACTTTATTTTGAAACCTGTGCGTTGCTTTGCAAAGGAACTACTACTTTTACTATAAATGGTCTTTGCTTATCTGTGTGTTTTATTCTAACCCAAAGGTGTGAATTCAGTGTTATAACCTAAAACACGTTTTCAAAGGAGAAAAGCAGGGAAGTCCTCCTTAAAATTACATTTATTCCTCAGCCTTTCTTGGCACAAGCTAATGTTCAAGTTCAGTTATAAGCTTACTGTGTCTTAATTTAAAAATATTTTGACTTTGCAGTGATATGTCGTCTTACGTGGTGCAAGTTGTGCATGGAGATTCTTAGTTTATTTCATAGCAACTAAAGGAATTTTTTTTTTTACAGCTATCTTTGCTGGAAAATTATTGGTATAAGTTTAGACTAGAAACAATCCAATGACTTTTATTATTATTTATTATTTCACTCACTGAAAATGCTCACAGAGCTTCTCTGAAGCAGTACATGTGTGTATTTATACATCTATAAAACTGTATTTTGTGCTGTATGTATACACACACATGTACACCCTGTAAATTTAAAATATCTGTTTTCAGCTTTGGAGAAGAAGAAGAAAGTATGTTCTGACTCAGAAGCTTCAGACTCCTCCTCCAGTGCATCAAGCTCTTCAGAAACTTCATCTGAAAGTGAAACTGAAAATGAAAGAAGCAGAAGAAGAAAGCGTAAAAGGAGAACTAAAACCAAACAATCAAGAAAGCGAAGAAAGGAGGAGAGGAAGAAAGAGGATCCAAGGTGCAAGCGAATCTCAAACCAAAGATGGTGACTAGTCTCTTAAATTTAAGAATTTCAGAGAAATTCTACTACTTTTTTTACACGAAGTACTTGAGCACTGAATATGAAGGTGCTTTCATTCTATAAGTTTGAGTTTTGATGGTTGATATTTTTTTAATAAACCAAATCAAAATGTTTCATAGAAGCTACCCAACAAACTCAGCTTTTTATTTTAGTTTAAGATCTTTGTAGATAGAAACTAGAGTGGCTTTGAAGTAAGTCTCAGCATGTTAGTGTTTAGGATGTACTATGCCTGTGTTACAGTGAAACATTAGGCAAATAAGAGATCTTTAATTCATCTTTGATTACATTTTAAAAATTCTTCATGACAAATGGCAAACTAAAAGGAAAATTATTTGCTTTTAGGAGGAACCTAAAAGGAAAGGAGGAGGAACCTTCTTTCCAACAACAACGCACCATCTTGTCTTTAGCATAAGATGAGTCGTTAATGAAATACGTTTTGGTGGTTAAGTCATCTTAAGGCTCGGTGCGTCACGGGCTTGTTTTGGGATTTGCTTTGAAAAGTGGTGTTTATCAAAGCTGATGCTTAATTTTGATTTATCCTCTGATTTTTCCCTGCAGCAGCCTTTCTGACAAGAGCGATGTAACAGAAAAAGCAGTCGATGTTAGCACAAAGAGGGACAAACCTGTGGTACGTCCCGAAGAAATTCCCCCAGTGCCTGAAAATAGATTTTTGCTGAGAAGAGATGTGCCTGTGGTCAGCGTAGAACCTGAACCGTAAGAATCCCTGAGCTCTCTTACTGTGTTGACTTGGTGAAAACTATGCAGAGAATTTTCCTGCTAATGTTGTATTACTAGTAGGGATAACAAATGATGGATGTAGCCTCAGGATTTCTAAATAAGGTAATTTTAATTGTCCTTTTTACAGTTTTCTTTGTAAGGCTCTGTATAACCTGTGTCAGGGTTTTTCAGTGAAATCTAACGAGTTACTTCCATTGTTCCTTAAGGATCGTGCATGTTATAACCTTAAGCTCAATTGTGAATGGTGCACAAAGAGTTAATAGTTCCAGGGGAAATTTTGCAGTGTGAACCACAGCAAATATTTGATCGTGGGGCAGACTTGAGTGGGAGAGGTGGTCTTCATCTTTCTTAGGCTGAAGAAGAGTCTTTAGTTCAAAAATGAGTCAACCAGAATTTCATGATCCATCTATGACTTTGCATCAAAAGAGTATTTTGTTATTCCCAAAGGAAGTCATGAGTTCACACGTCGTTTTCAGTTGGTGTTTTGCACTTCTAAATTCCAGTTAGGTTCTTTTTCTATCAAATGTCTTTGCTTTTGGACACAGATGAGCTAATGCATTACACTGTCAGATATCTCTTAAAGTCTCTAAAGTTTGTTGTTTGGTGTCTTTCTTTTTTTATTTCAGTTAATGGTATAGTCTCCTGTAAGCCTTTTCTTGAAACATCATTCATGTTTCCAAAGCGTTAGTAACTGATTCTTTTGAGGATATTATACAAACTGTAAAAAGGAGAGCTGAATTACCTCATGTTGCTTAGGAAGGAAGCAAGGCTTTAGAACCTGTGAGCTATCAAGAATTGCCATTCCCTACACTGAGACACTGTTGTGTGACTGTTGAGATGCTGAAACTATTCTGTCCATGTTGTTGTCCTGATTTGTGCACCAAACACGAGTTAACCTCTTTAGAAAAGCCACATACCACTTCAACAGAGCACTTTGCAAGTTCATTGTCAGCATTTATTTACAAACAGAGAGGTCAGGCTTACACATTTGGCTGAATACAAGTGTATGTTGATTTGCCTTTTCTTGCAGGTGTGTCTTTATTTCTTGGAGAATTCACTGAATTTTTAGTTCTGCCATCTCAAAACAAATGAATAAGATAAATATTTTGCATGATGAACTTTAAAATTAGTGTAACGGTTTTTGGTGTGTTTTTCCATGTAAACTGAAAATTTATTTATTTGTGTAGGAAGCTTCTTGATACTACACCGGTTCTGACTGACAAGAAACCATCGGTCTCTAAATCTGGACGAAAAATTAAAGGAAGAGGCACAATAGTATGTGACAACTTTTATGTTTTTCTTTTCTCTCACCCAGAGTATCTTTTCTGACCTTGAGCTCTGCATTTCCTTGGAGGCTTTGTGTCATACTTTATTGTTGACATGTTGTAGGTAGTTCATTTTATATAATGCTTTTTTCCATTCTTCTTGGTACTGACTTTAAAAAATTTTCTTTGGTGAAACAAATGCTTACTCAGCCACGGTAAGTCTTCAGACATAAGAATAAAATTATTTCTTCTTAAAGATCGAAATTAATTCTGCCAGATTAGTCTCATGTGAGTCAGATGATCTAAAGTAATAAAAAGTGACAAGAGCTCTTACTCCTCTCCACTCATCGGATTTCCTTGCTGTTTCTCTTCAGCATTAGGACTGTAATGCCTAACAGCAGACAAAGCTGTTCTACGGTGTCCCAGGCGTGTGCAGCCCCTTCTGATGTGTGTTGCAGTATTTGCATCTCCTGATGGTTGTGTGCATGTTGCTGAGAAACAGCAGATTTGTTGGCAGCTTCGGCAGAATCGCTTACACTGTTTGTTCTGCTTTTTGACATTTTAAGTCAAGCTTTTGTTTCCTTCTTGTAGCTACTTAACGTAGCTTGTCAAATTTCATCAACTGTCCTGGCTGAGATCAAGTCTGTGTAATGTCACAGATGACACTCCATGGGCGAGAAGGTGCTTCTTTTGCAGTGCTGGTAGTGAAGTATTTTTACAGATTTGTGGACTCGGTCTTTTTTTTTTTTCCTGCCTCTTTCTCTGAAGGCTGCCAGTAGCAAAAGATTTTCCTTGTCTTTTCTCTAGTAACGTGCAATACAGGGCCTGTAACGCTGCACAGCTCCGCTGTTTTCAGTCAGTAGAAAAGGGAGAAAATAATAAAAGCTTTTGTAATTGTGCATTTGATTCTGGCATATTTCACATCATAGCGTACTGTGACTGAGCATATTCTTCCTCTTTTAGAATGCTTTCCTGGATCAATTTAGCAGGTGGCATTTGAGTAACCATAAGCCAAACCAAGGCTTGGTCCTACCAATTATTATTTATTTATTTTTTTCAAATAGAAGTACTCCGGGATAAAAGAAGTTCTTGTGTGTGCATATATATAGAGTGAGACCCTGTTTACAAGGACAGGGAGTGATGGGACAAGGGGGAATGGGTTTAAGCTAAAAGAGGGGAGCTGGAGCTGAGCTGGGAGGCAGCAATCCTTCCCTGGGAGGGTGCTGAGGCCCTGGCACAGGGTGCCCCGAGAAGCTGTGGCTGCCCCTGGATCCCTGGCAGTGCCCAAGGCCAGGTTGGATGGGGCTTTGGGCACCCTGGGCTGGTGGGGGTGTCCCTGCCCATGGCAGGGGGTTGGAACTAGATGGTCTTTGAGGTCGCTTCTAACCCAAACCATTCTATGATTCTGTCTGTAAAGCTGGAGAAACTTTTCATTAGAATGGTCTTAATCATGCTCAGCGAAGTCTCAGTTTTCTTATGTGACGGCCACTGGATTTGAGAAGTACTTTTCTACTGATCCCCATGATGCAATTATTTGAAGCCACAAAATTAAAGGCTTAGGTGGCCGTAGCGTGGAGCAAGGTGTTGTAGTGCTTGAGCCTTGCCTGAGAACCAACCCTTATTTGCCAGCTGTGACACTAGATCTCATAACTGTCTTTGCTGCATCTGATGGTTCCATTTGTGTTTGACGCTTCTGGTATCCACTGAAGGAAACCTTTTAAATGGAATGTTTTGAAGTGTTTATGTAAATAAAGACTTAAGGAAAAAGAGCTTAAAGCTGAGTGGAATTGGCTTTTGTCAGGGATTTGGGTATCTGTGCCTTGGTTTTTGCAATTTTGGCACACTCTTGGCAAAATTAAGACTGAAAACCTGTAATACCAGAAATAATTTAGGACTAGCAATAGTTGTAGAAACACATTTTTCTGCTGTATCTAATAGTCTGATTAGCAACAGTTTCTATCCAGGGTGAACTTGTTTGATGTTTTTTCAAAAGACTCGTTTGTAGTTTCAAATCTTCTTAAGTTCTGAGGGACTCCTGAGTATAATATGAGAGAATGTGGGGAGGGATCCATGAAACCTTTACAACCTGCTATATGCCATTCATCTGTAAGAGTTTTTTTAAGTAATCATTGCGTCAGCTGAAGGGATAGGGAAGCTCCAAATCTTCATGGCAGGTTATTTTTATTCTTTTTTTAAATACACAGAATGCCTTAAAGACTTCTTCCTGTAATTAACCAAATAAACCAATATGTGCACCTTTCTGGTTTTATTCTGGGGGGCAGGGGTTTTTTTTTTCCACTTATTGTTTACTTTAAGTGACTGAAAATAATTGAGTAAAATCCAGATGGTTTTCTTTATTGAGTCAAGGAGCATCTAATTTCCTCACAAAATTTACCTAAGTGTGTGTCCAACTGGGTAATGGAAAATAACGAGTTAGCAATATTAGAGTAGGCTGCACAAGTAGCTCATATTGCCTACTTAAATGCTGTGCCTGAGTATAATTTTAAGTATGAAGCTTAATGACACTTTTGTGCAAGACCTTTTTTTTTTAATTCTTTGCTTGGAAGGTGTCTATTAAACTGTATTCCCATTTCTGAAAAGCTGAACAGCAGTGATTCTTGAAATAGGACTTGTTCAAGGCCAGGTTGGATGGGGCTTTGGGCACCCTGGGCTGGTGGGGGATGTCCCTGCCCATGGCAGGGGAGTTGGAACTAGGTGATCTCTGAGATCCCTTCCAACCCAAACCATTCTGTGATTTACCCATACGAGCAGTTAAGTGTCCACTAGCTGAGACAAAACATCTGTGCTTTATTATCCTGAAAAAGAAGTGGGTTATCTGCAGTAATTGTGTTGTTCCAAAAGATGTTACATAAAGGGAATCTGTGACTTCTGAGTCGATTCTTCCTTTTACGTTTTGGAAAAAATGGGTTAGCTGCTGGCCCCTCTCGAGCTTTGTGAAAAGATACAGTTAGCTCTGTAATTCAGTTTCACGTGCAGGATATACATACTAGAAGTGGGTATTGTTGGCAGGAAAACTAGAGTTTGTCTTCACAGACTTTGTGTGGATAATGTTACCTGGTTTATGCTATAAAGATGTGTGCAAAATCTGTAGGAGACATCATATATTTTCTATACTATCCAGTCTCCTTAAAAAAAAAAAAAAGGCAACTATCTTCCTTTGCTTTCGTAGCGGTATCACACCCCACCTCGATCGCGATCGTGTTCTGAATCCGATGACGATGAGAGCAGTGAGACCCCTCCTCACTGGAAAGAGGAAATGCAGAGATTACGAACATACAGACCACCTAGTGGAGAAAAGTGGAGTAAAGGCGATAAGTAAGATCCTTACTAGAAATTTAATGTCTTTGTTTTTTGCAGAAGCTTTAATAGATTGTGTAGATGTACTGTGTCATTCATGTTTAAATAAAAAATGTACATGTCTTTGTGGTTGACACATTCCATTTAAATTCCAAAACCTACAAGAAGTGGAAAACTTTCTTAAAACCTTCTGACTTTGCTAATATGACGCCAGTTGAACGCACTGAAAAGCACCAGAAGAATTGTTTCTGATGATGCCATTGTGAATACTTAAGTAGTTTATTGACCTGTCCAGTTTTCTGTTGCTTTCCATAGACCTAGCCATGTCAGATTTCCTTTAGCCTCAAACTTGGTTGTGTGGTTTCTTTGGATACCAAATAAGACAGTTGAATCCACCAATCTGATACTGTTTTAGTTGTAGGTTCTTCCTGCAATTGCAAACCCTGTGATGGAAGCCAGCTCTCCAGAATTTCTGATGACTTGATACTAAATATGATCATCTATCAAATTATCATAGCTAAACCTCAAAAGGAAAACTGAAGAATATTGTATATAATCATTATTGAACAATTACCGATGTTTCTGATAGTTCTTTTTATACATTGAGTATGTTCAGTTTATTGCTGTATTGCAGTGTACCAGCTAAAAGCATACTAAATAAGATGATTTTTGTAAAAAATTTGTATTTAAACATGGTCTAAGAATCTTACAGTTGTAGAGGTCAAAATCCCCTGTGGACCGGGGTAATTAAAACATGAAGTCTCTTCACACAGGTTCTACAATAAGCAAAACTTGTTCATGTTGGCTGATCAATTTCTTATAGAGAAGTAGCTGACTTGGTAGTGATATAATTCCGTATTTTAGGATGAGCGTACCAAGCTCAGTCAAAACACAGTTTTCTGGTATTAAAGGGGGTGTATGTTAATTTTTTTTTTAGCATAATTCCATTGGAGGTAGGGAAAATATTTTAAGTTAGCTGAAGTTTTAAGACTTTCCACTTAATGTGGAGGTAATTTGTTTTGTTTTCTAGGTTGAGTGACCCGTGTACAAGCAGATGGGATGAAAGAAGTGCATCCCGGAGATCAAGATCTTGGTCACATAATGGTTACTCTGATCTAAGTACTGTGAGGTATTCCAGCCATCACAAAAAGCACAGAAAAGAGAAAAAGAAGGTGAAACACAAAAAGAAATCTAAAAAGCAGAAGCATTTAAAGAAGCACAAACAAATGAAAAAGAAGAGAACATCAGCCTCATCAGATAGAGAATCCTCTCATTCCTTCCTCAGGAGGACAAAGGCGTCTTGTGGTCGTGAGAGAAAATCTCGTTCTTCCTCATTGTCTTCCAGACATTCATCCAGAAGAGCCTGGTCTAAATCTGACAAGGAAGACCAGAGCTCATCAACATTATCCAGCAGAGGGACTCGATCATATTACAGGTCCAGGTCCAGATCTAGGTCTAAATCAAGATCGTATTCCCAAAGAAGTTCTAGATCAAGATCAGCCTCTAAATCATCATGTTCTCGAAGTAGGTCAAGGTCAAGTTCTAACCCTAGGCATCAAAAGGCAGTTTCCAAATCTCCACAAAATATTGTGACGCGATTAAATGAAAGTAAGTTGAACAAGACTGCTGAGCCTGTACGAGCAGTTATACTCCCGAGTGACAAAGTTGTCGTACCACCGGTTGTCCCAGAAAACCTCCCTGTTATACCCTTAAGTGATAGCCCACCGCCTTCAAGGTGGAAACCTGGGCAGAAACCGTGGAAGCCATCTTATGAGCGAATTCAGGAAATGAAAGCTAAAACAACCCATTTAATACCCCCACAAACTAATTACAATTTAGTAGTCATTAAAGAGGCTAATACTTCGTCGTATCATAAGCAGCGAGAAAGGAGTTCAGATAGCGATCGAAGCGGTTATTCCAAATATCGTAGTGACAGAAGCTCGGATAGTTGGCGGAGGTCAAGAAGCAGGTCCTCTCGAAGCAGGTCATACTCACGATCTTATACTAGATCTAGAAGTCCATCTAGCTCTAGGACAAAATCTCGTTCTTCTGGCAGATCACCATCACTGGGTAAGTACCGCAGTGACAGGTCGGGTTATAGCGAGTCAACATCTTACTATTCCCTTAGCGATGATGATAGACGCAAAAACAAAAGAAAGTCTGTGTCAAGTGATCAAAAAGCTCGGCCTCTTAAACTGAGGCAAGAAACGAGCTCTGAAAGCACTCTCCCTTATAAGCGTACAAAAGACTACGATGAGTCTTCTCAAGGACTGAAAGAGAGTGACAGTTTATCGTCTTCAGACTTCTCTACTGACAGTGAGCGTTCTGCCAAAGTGAAAGTAGTCCAAGCAAAAGAAGGCCGTTTCCAACTAGGAGACACTCAGAAACAGGATAAAAATAGCCTAAGTTCTGAGAGAGGGGAGGAGAAATCCAAGTGTGAGCGGGATTCCGATCATGCTAAAAAGAAAGTGGTGAAGGAGAAATCCTCTGAGCAACCTAGAGGTGGTGCAAAAACTAAACGAAAATCCTATTCGGGTAGTAAATGGGACTCTGAATCAAATTCTGAAAGAGGAGAGGCAAGGCGTAATCGAGGAGATTCCAGACCCTCCTCTAGTAAAGAAGAAGGAGAGGCCACGTCAGGATCTGATACAGAGCTTAGTGTTACTAGAAGGGTAAAAAAACAGTCAAATTCTTCAGAAGGCTTTCTGGATTCTGATGGTACGTGGAAGACAAACAAACAGTTGTCATCTTCTGAGTCTGAGAGTTCTTGTTCTAGCTCTACAAGCGTTAGAGGAAAGTCGAAAAAACATAAACATGGGTCAAAAAAACTTATTAAGAAATCACATTCCAAAAAAGCAAAAGAGAAATCAAAAGGGAAAAAGGAGAAGACACACAAAGTTCAGAAAAGAAAAGAAACGTTTCACTGGCAGCCCCCCCTGGAGTTCGGTGAAGAAGATGATGATGAGATAAATGAAAAGCCAGTTACCAAGGATGATAAAGAAAAGCAGCTTACCAGGGACATGAAGGATAAAAACCAGGTTTGTGAAAAGGATGAAATAGTCCAGGATAAAACGGGAAATGGTGGAAAGTCTTGTGCAGATGAAAACCTTCTAGGCAAAATCGCTACGTGTGATGCCTCACCAGATCGCGGTAACTTGAATAAAGGCAGCACTGAAACAAATGCTTCAGCCGCTGTTTTAAACTCGGCAATAAACGTGACCGCTTGCAAGAATGAGATGAAACCAGCTGAAGACAGTAACCAGAACGGGTTGGAAGATGTTATTCAGACAGATGACAACATGGAGATTTGTACTCCGGATCGTAACTCGCCAGGGAAGGGTGACGTGGAGGTTTTGTCTCCTGTCATTCTCACTGCTAAACCTCAGGCTTTAAGTGGTAGCGTAAACAGAGATTTACAGGTTGAGACCCCTGAACAAGATGCGGTCAAACTAGGAAACAATATTAAAGACTTTATTACTATTAAAGAAGAAAAAGAAACAGAAAGGCAAGAAAGTAACTCTGTCTCTGTGTCTAGTGCTAAAGACTGTAGTTTAAAAAGTGAAATTTCTGAGAATACACAAAGCAACACGATAGATAATAAATGGAAGCCTTTGCAAGGTGTTAGTAACTTACAACCAGCAACAATTAGTACTGCTGCAGAAATTAAGAACGTAGCTTCAGCACCAGAGCCTAAACCGGCAGGTTTAAGAATTGAAATAAAAGCTAAAAATAAAGTAAGGCCTGGATCTCTGTTTGATGAAGTTAGAAAAACAGCACGGCTAAATCGAAGGCCAAGGAACCAAGAAAGTTCCAGTGAGGAAGAATCTCCAAGTAGAGATGACAACAGCCCGTCCAGGAGTCTCACTAGGTCGCGAAGTAAATCGGAGTCTAAATCCAGACACAGGACAAGGTCCATGTCTTACAGCCATTCCAGAAGTCGATCCCGAAGTTCTACATATTCATATAGGTAAGAAGTTCGTGCTATTCCCACAGCCTACTGTGTTAACTTGAAAGTTCTGATATTTTTAAGGCAGTTTTTCCTTTTCCGCTCACGTTTTTCTTTGAAACAGCTCTGCATGACTTAGCAAGTACAGAATAAATACTTAGCTTAAAAGATAAAGCTTTGTAATGCTTTTGCTCCCTGTTTTCAGCTGCTTTTCTCTTCAGTTACATTCGGTTTTGTCCTTTTCAAAAGTTGTTCCTTGACTGTAGGTCAAGAAGCTACACAAGAAGCCGAAGCAGAGGATGGTATAGCAGAGATCGGTCAAGAAGTCGAAGCAGTTCTTACCACAGTTACAAGAGTCGAAGGTAAGTGTCTGGAAATGGAGATGGGGTTGGGGTGTACTGCAAAACCAGCAAATTAGGCGCAGCAGGCCGGCGCTTCCGTCTCAGGGCGGGTTGGAGATGCGCTTAACTGTGCGTGCTGCTGTCTGCAGCATCTGCTTGAAACGTGCAAGTTCTAATAATCAGGTTTCAAAACTTCCTGTTACTGGAAAATAACTTTGTTTTACCGTTTTGTAGTGTGGATAAGGAATTCTGAACAAAACCTGTTCTCCCCCTCTCCCCCTGCTCTCTTCAGCACTTGTTTCTGATTAACTTCAAATGTCTGGTTTTTGTTTTTTTGTCAGTCGAACCTATAGTAGAAGTAGATCCAGAAGTAGTTCTTACGGTCATCACAGTCGATCCAGGTATGGATTGTCATTTTATACAAACTGCAATAAATGTACTTATTAGAAAAATACCCTAGTGTAAGAATACCCCTTTATCTGTGGTACCCAATACAGTAAAATGATAGCAACCTAAATCAAAACGAAATGAACGTAAAAGCTGAAAATAACCAAATGATCCTGGCGTTACAGTTCTAGTGATGCTATAATTCATAGTGAACACATTTCCCTTTATTGTTAAAATAAAATGGAGTTATAAATGGAATTACGTTGTTTTCAGAAATATTAGCAAACAAGATCTTTACTGGATCCGTACTTCTGGGAGAAAACACAAAACTTTAAACGCTTAGTAAGTCTTTTCTAGATAAATAAAGTTGAGATTCACTGTTGTTTTGAAGATACTTGTATTTAAACTTCTGTAAAAGAGTAGAATTATTCTGTTTGCCAAATCCTTCAAAAGCAATTTCTATATAGCCACTCATCTCTGTATATAGATGCCTTTAAAGCATACAAATAGCACTTTGGAAAAGAAATTAAAAAGCTGCAATTACTTTCTTTGCCCTTTCAAGTAGGTCGTACACGTACGATAGTTACTATAGCAGAAGCCGAAGTAGGAGTAAAAGGAGTGACAGCTATCGAAGATCTAGAAGTTACGATCGGCGATCCAGGTAGGGTTTTGTTAGCGTGACTTGGGCACTGTATTCGTACAAAAGAATTTTCAAAATACATACTTGGATGTTCATGAAGGTTAATTGGTGTGTGTGTGTGTGTGTCCCAGCATAAAAAAATACATCGTAACCAAAAGGAATAATTAAAAACAAAATTAGAGCAAGTGTGAGAATGAGGAAATCGGAATGTTTGGCATACTAAATTTAAGGATGGGGAAGAAACTAGGGTAAAAAGGATTTGAGAAGGTTCCGGGTCACTGTATTTATGCACTCAAAATAAGCACGTTTAGGGTTTTTTAATAATTTAAAATGTTTCTTAAACTACAGTGAACTAGCTCTCAAGATTTAAATCAAGTTCCCTGTTAAGTGAAGCTACTTGGTATGCAAAGAATTCCATTGGATGGTCAAGCCTTTTTAGGTCGGACTGCAAAAGTGGATTTAAAAAAAAATTCTGAAAGGGAAATTAAGAACTGCAGTGCAGCCAAGAATTAATTCTCAACTTCATAGAACATATTTTGAAAGAATGTTTTTACCTGCAAAAATTTTATTCTCCCTGGTTCAGGGAAATTCTAAAGGTGTAACGAGCACACTTCACAAAGATTGGAAGTGGAACAGGCTGGAGATCCGATTTGTTTTGCTCCTTTTTGTATGTATCAGTCAGTGGTAAACCGGGCAGGTCTCTGCCTGCTGTAACTTTCCATCCGCTCCTGTCCTCGTACTCATTTTTTTGTAACTTTGTACCAACTCCTAATAGACTTTTTTCTCTCGTCCATTTCTCTATCTAAACATTTCTGTCTTGTGTTTGAGGGGAAATCAGTGAGATTAACAAAGAGTTTGGAAATCGACTTAGAAAAATCATTGGTTTAGGATGTTGGGAAGCTTCAGAGAAACAATGTTGGATCATTTGGAAAGCTTTCCTTACAGGCCAGAAAATCTCTACTGAAAGTTTATTCTGTGTAATTTGAATATGTCCTGTGACTTGTCTGAAACCATCTGGACTCTGTCTTGACGTTTGGCCAGGTGCTGAGCTTGGAAGTCTTCTGGCAAAGCCAAAACAATTTTAATCTACAACTTCCACTCTGCAGACGCTCGCTCGCTCCTGTTGTTGTTACGGGACCTAATTCTTAAGGTCCTTCTTCAAACAAAAACCTGCAAATATGTAAAGCAAGGATCTGTGAAATTATCTTAGTTGAGAAACGCTTGCAACATAGTTATATTTGTTAAAATATACTTCTCGGTGAGCCGTTAGCATTTACCTAAGCAATTATTTTGGGTGATTTCTTAGCTCTGTCGATGAAAGCAAGAAATCTTGTGGTTACAAACGCAGTTTGACTTGAGTTACGCAGGGTTTTGTCACGTAATGTTAATGGTTATTTCAATTTTGAATGTCCCTTAATGAGTACTTCGGTTATGTGAAATAGGATCCTGTAAAAGACTTCTGGTATGTTTCCTTCTCATCTCGTGCGTGTCTGTCTTAGCAATCTTTTTACAGGATGCAATTTTGAATTTGAAGCGGAAAATACAATTTTGAAGCATTTTAATCTTTTCTTTGTAGATCTTACGGCTCCGACAGCGAAAGTGATCGCAGTTACTCTAACAATCGAAGTCCCAGTGAAAGCAGCAGATATAGCTGAAAAGAGTTCTTCGACGATGGAAACTAACTAATAATTTTGTCAGTGTTACGTTAAAGCTGTTCTGACGGTGTCACAAGCGAAGGTGAAGGATGTTACTGAGTCAACTGAAACTTTACTGTTTAACAGTGAACTCACTTGACTGACTGTAAACCTCGAGAGAAGTACTGAGCTCAACTCAACTGATTTTATTATTTTTTTTTTTAATGTCAGATGCTACTTTTACAAAATAGGAAAAAATCCAATCAGTTTTGTTTCCTTGAATTGGATTTTCCAAGCCATGAATGACACCGCTTTTCTGGGTGCAGCAATCAGTACTGTCTTCAAGTATCTTTATAATCACCTTAAGGCTTCCTGCCTGTTACTATTCAATATATGCTAGCAACTATAAAACTGTGAAGAAAACTTCTTACAAAGGCTGCCATTTCTAGTTTATTAAAATGTGGGGTTTTTTAATACCCCAAGATGGGTTCCATGCTGTCTTGTTTGTTGTTTATTGCATTATATACAGCATATACACAACAGCTCGGTGATGAAAACAAAGACTGCCGCTCTGTCTTAATCCTTCCCGTACTGTGGTGGTGCAGAAGTCTGCTGCAAAGGGTGAGCTCCTACGCGGTGGGAATTGTCAGACTGACAAGCAGGGAGCAAAAACGTGGTCAGTGACTTTTGATCTTGACATCCGACTTGTCTAAAACTTTTATGCTTAAAAGTGAATTTTGTGATAAACAAGCAGCGTTCTTACATGAAATTGAAATTTCCTTCCGATTCGTATTACAGTGCTTGGCACACTTCAACACGTTTTGAAGTTGAATGTTGTAAACTGTTGAGTATGTCATGAGTTTGTTCAAAGCGCTTTTTAAAACACTTAATGTGATGATAATTTTTTGAGGAAAACAAACCACAATGGTTCCTTTATAGAACATCTGCAGATGTATCCAATTTGCCATAGGGAATATCAGATATTGATATTGCTGATATTAAACTATATATTGTTCAAGCGATACGACTACAAAAGTACCAGTATGCCTGATAAAAAGCATGGATAATGCTTTCAAAGTAAAGTTTAATACCAAAAATGACTCCATGTTACAGGTAAGTGGTTTGCAAAAAACCCCAGAGACTCAAGCTGAAGAGCAGCGAGTAACTTTTTGCAATACTCGGAGTTGATTTAAAATAATTTGTAAAGTTTTTCAGTGTTTAGAAAGTTGTGTTCTAAGAAACAGTTTTTTAATGGCATAATGTAACCTGAGAAGTGGGGTCTGTAGTGAAAAACCAGACTAACATAGCTTTATTAGAGCTAACGAGTCCTGTTGTATTATACTAGTTTTCATTACTGACTTTCTGTATTATTTTTAGATGCTTTCATTTTTCTCAAATGTTTTCAAATACTGAAGATGATTTTTAAAAAAAAAAAAAAAAAGCCTCATCAGGACCCAACAGCTTTGAAAATTAAAAGTGGTCATTTCTTGCCTACGCGTCGATTCGTATTGTCTCTTTTCATTAAATTAAGCTATCCCAAATTAGCTTTGGTACGCTTCTCAAACATGAAAAGGAAGTTCCAAGTGAAGTTTGAAGACCGTAACAATGCCCTCCGTTTCTGTCCCTGAACAGCTAATTAAGACGTTTGCACGTGGTTTCCTACAACTGAACTTTTCATACAGGTTGTTCACTTTCTAGAAAAACCCAAAGTTCTGGACTTACACCCTTCCTGCTCCTGTAATTTAAGGAAGAAGCGTGCACACATAACGCTTTCAAATCAATTCTTTTGTTAGCTGCTTAGTTTTGTGACCTGAAGTACATGTGTTACTGGAGTCGGTGGACGCTTACAGATGCGTTTCTAGCAGTAGCAGCCATTTCAGTCCTGGACAAAGATTTCATTGCTGATCAAGATCCTGTTTGTTGCAGTTGCATGGTTTTAGCTTGATTTTTATTTTATTTTTTTCCCCCCTGAGAAAATAGAATTCCAGTGGGTGAGTGATATAGCAAAACACACAAACACAAACATTGCCATTCAGTGTTTTTTAGAGAAAATATCGTTCCAGAATCAAACTTTGTCATATTTCAAATCTGAATCGGCTTTTTAAATTTTAAGGCCAGGAAAAGGTAATAGAAATATGGTCAATGAATTAGTTGTAGTTGTCCAAAATTACTGCAGTGTCACCGATGAGAGTGCGTTTCATATCTTGAATTAAAGCTGTATAAAGAAATTCCACCTGGTAGATGGTTGGGGAGGGGTGTGAGGGAAGGGCGGGGGGGGAAATATTTTTACTTAGTAAATTCTATTAAATCGTGCTTCAGATTTTTAAAAAAATAAATACCCCCGAGCAGGTTTTCTTAATATTGGTCGACATTTTTTTTGCAATTTTGTTATTCAAAAGAGGTCGCTATTTGTAAAATAAACTTTTGTACCTATCTGCACATGCTCTTTCCTCTACATCTGGAAAAATCTGTTGCTGCTTGAGACAAAACGGGCAGGAAAATTAAAACTGTATTTCAATTTCTGTATCCGCTTTTGTCCCTCGCAAGACTTAGATACAAGTTGCCTTTCCCTTCCCTGACCCACGCAGAGAACCGTTCCCCAGCAAGACGCCGGACTGGGTTTACTTAGGAGTCACCGGAGGAACAAATATTTTGAAATTTCCAAGTGATTTGAGGGCTCGCCGTTTCCTCGAGACACACAAAAGGTTCCCATCCCTTGTGGAAAGATACACTCCCCAGATCTACACGGAAATCTCTGAAAGTGCGATGTTTAACTGCTTCCCTAAATATCCTTTCCCAGATACGCTGCGGAAATGGCGCGGGGAATGTGTACTGGGAACGCGGTATCAGCGCGAGTCAGCAGATGTAATGGCTCAGCGGTCTAATCCATTAGTCTTTCAGACCTTCTGTTCCAGAAAAACTGGATTTCACTGGAAAATACCAGCTTTGTCCTAATGGGAAAGCCAATTGCCTCGGTCTAAGGTAAAAAGGGCACGTGGAAGGGTTTCCTTGTTCGCTTTGGTCCTTGGGGT
Organism: Psophia crepitans; assembly: GCA_013399095.1. Lineage (NCBI taxonomy): Eukaryota > Metazoa > Chordata > Aves > Gruiformes > Psophiidae > Psophia > Psophia crepitans. Next base: position 298,845 of record VWZZ01001279.1, on the reverse strand, counting down.
GATCCGGCTAACCCGGCACTCCCGGTCTGTCTCGTTGGGCACAGTCACCAACCTTCCTTCCAAATGCATAATGTTGCTTTATTTCTTTGTGTTTATAAAGCCCCGTTCCGTGCTGGAAGTGAGGAGTGGGACCAGGGGGCTGTGCTCGGGGCGGCTGCTGCGGAGGTCGAGCCGGTCCTGGCCCCGCAGGGCTGGTGGGGGGGGGCTGAGCCAGGGCGCTGTGCTGGAGCACGGGCTTAAAAATAGAGCGGCTGACACCCGGCTAATGTGTTACTGGCAACGTGTTTCTATTAAAGTCGGTCTTTAGGTCTTGCAGCACGGTGAAAATATTACTCAAGTGTGAGGGGTTTCATCAGGAAAAAGAAAAGAGGGGGTTAAACGGGGTTAGGGGGGTATGTCTGGGGTTGTTCGGCAATAGATGACCTGATGCACGCAGAATATTCCCACCACGGAATACTGTGGTGTGGCTCCGAGACCAAGCGTTCTGCATCCCAAGGCGAGTGACTTGTCCAGCAGAAGACAATACTAAAGGACCCACCTGGCTCCCTGACCAGCCGCTCTTCTGAAGCGCCGATTTACGAAGCGACAGCATAAACCTGCCCTTCCTACGGTACCACAGGCAGGGAGATTTCCCTCCTCCTGCATCGCTGTTAAACAAGGGCTATTTGTGTCCTTGCGCTCGAGGGTAAGAAGCATTTAAAGTGCTCTTTCAGAAGATCACCGAGTAGCCGACAGCGTATTAAATTTCTGTTGATGGCTTTGTGTGGTTGGTGATGATCGCGCTTACGGTTTGGAGCAGAACACAGTATTTAGATGACCTTGAGCTGCACTCTGGAATCCATCTGGTGTGGTTTCCAACCTGAACGCTGCCCGGGATTTAAATCAGGAGGAGATAAAGCTCTGCGTGCTCCGCCCCTACTTAACATCCATATAAATAATATTTTGTTTTAATATGGTTGTGAAACGGTGGTGATTTTCCACCTGGTTTTAAAATGCTTTAGCTGTTTGACTGCGGTGGGTTAAAACTGTTGAAAAATTATATGAACAATTAGAGAGACCCTGGTGTGAATTTAATAACGTCCGTGTGATCCCTCCGCAGTCGCTTGCGGGAAATGGGCCAGTCTGTGGCGGGTTTGGGTTGGGTTTGTTTTTAATGAAGGGGATATTTTGGACTCACAGTAGATGCACAAAGAGGGGGTGGGCATTAATTTGGTATTCATTGATATTTCTGCTGTGATGCTTATCTGTCCTCAAGCACGTGGCGCAGCCCGAGGAAACCACCGTCCTTACCCGAAGGATGGTCCAACAGGGAGAGCGCTGAGCTCAGCGCAGCCTGTGCCCCTCACCCTGGCGTCATGGCTTAGTCCTGGCCTTGGGCTGCAGAATTCCTTAATTCAACCAGGAAGGGGCTGTGGCTGCCCTTCCTCTTGGGCTTCCTTCCAGCTCATCGTCCAGCCTGTGAGGTTGGAGGAGAAGGAAGAAGAGTTCTCCCCCTCTCCTGGTGGCCAACGCCCCCGTCCCATCACTTGGGCAGCGTCTGTGTAGCTTCTCCCTGATGCGTTTTGGAAAATGAGCCGTGAGAAGCATGAGGAGGGCTGGGAAAGGCCTCTGGGATGGCGGAGGGAAGGGGGCTGCAGTGCGCTCTCGGGGGTGTAATCGATCAACAGAGGCTTTTGGGTCTGCAGGTGCTGCTGGAAGAAGTATGCTTAAGGAGAAGCGAAGAAGCAAACCCCCTCTGTGGAGAGGGCTGGCGTGAAGAAACCTTTGTCAGATCAGTGCTTTAGGCATTTACACTCGCTGTCGCAGAACTTCAGGGGAAAGGGAGGCGAGCGCTTCCCCGGCAAGCCCCCGCCCTCTGCGTCCCCTCGACGTGGCCCACCCAAAGGCCGCTTGTTTCGGATTAAAGCAGCGTCCTGATGCGCCTTCCCATCAGAAAACACGCTCAAACCCAGGGGCGGCCTCGCGGACAGGGGACTCTTGTTTTTGCAGAGCCAGCTGCAAACCTATCCCAGTATGGAAGTGAGGTCCCAGTATGGAAGTGAGGTCCCAGTATGGAAGCAGCGTAGCAGTGGTAGAACCACGTTTCAGGTGCACAAAGAAGAGCGAGAGCGAGAGGACAGCTCCACGCCCCTGTCTCCGCACACTTAGCGGGCTTTTGCGGGGGCCGCGTGTCCACCACTGTGTTCAACGAGGGCCGTGTAAAACTGTTGTGGATTTTTTTCTCAACTGCTTTCTGCTTCTGAGGTCTGCAGCGTGATGGCTTCTGCCTTTTAAAGAAATAACGTTGGGGACGGGGAATTAATTTTTTTTCCGTTGTAATGTGCAATTTGTAATTTCACTGAGTGTCCTTTGCTATTCCGCTCGAAATGAGAGCTGGTGGTGATTCCCTGGTCGCTTCATTTCACTTATTTTTACAGTCTTCCCTGTAGAGATCACGCAGTCCTCCGTGTCCCATGGCCGGTGCCGCCCAGGGGTCCTCCGCGTTGGCTGCTCAAGTCGCTGGCTCAAAGGTAAGAGTGGTGGCTGCTCCCCAAGCAGCGCTGGCTTTTGGCATCGAGCCGTAGACGTAATTTGGGGAACGCACTAGATATCTCATATTGCACTGACTTTGCTGGGACCTGCAACTCTGGCTGAACAACAGCAGCCTTCAGCCCATGCGCTGAAGCTCTCTTGACCTTGGACCTTATCTCTCCTTTCTTCAAAGGTTAAATCTCTTCCTCGTGACAAACAGTTGTTCGTTTTAGGGCGTCAAAAGGAAAAAAAACAACCGAGGGACAGGGAGGGTATCAAGTACTTGGTGTTCTAGCCTGTGAGAAGGTGCTGTGGTGAGCAGAGCCTTATCTAAGACTTCGAGGTGGACATTGGTTTCTTCGTACCACCAATGCCACCTTGTGTCCTCTGGGGCGGTTCTGCGCCCTTGAGAGCTCACGCAAAGATGTGATTCCCTCCTGAGCTCAGCAGCACGGGTCAGGAGAGAAACGAGGGGTGTCTCAGGGCGGTTTGGTCAACAGGAGTGAATTTGGGGGTATGAGCTGACAACACAAACCACGGGCTGCCTCGCTGTGCCTCCCCGCGCAGAATGGTGCGGTTTTAGGTTTCCTGCGTGTAGCAATGCGTGGTGTGATACACACCTCTCCTCTTTTTCCTTTAAGCCAGGAGGGAAACAAAGCCAAAAAAAAAATAATTTATTTTTTTAATCAAAACAGCACTATCTGCAAAATACCCAAATCCATGCTGATGGTGAAATCCAGCTTTAGTTACGGAGTTCTTCTACCTTCCTGCAGGAACCTGCACAGATTCCACGATGGTCCCACTCTGCCCTGCGCTGGGGCGGCCTCACCTCCAGTGCTGGGGGCAGGTTTGGGCGCCACAGCACAAAAAGGGCATAAAACTGTTGGGGAGTGTCCAGAGGAGGGAACAAAGGTGGGGAAGGGTCTGGAGGGGCAGGCGTGTGAGGAGAGGCTGAAGGCCCTGGGCTGGTTCAGCCTGGAGAAGAGGAGGCTGAGGGCAGAGCTCATGGGGCCTCCAGCTTCCTCCCGAGGGGGAGCCAAGGGGCAGGCGCTGATCTCCTCCCTCTGGGGCCCAGCGACAGAACCCCAGGGAATGGCCTGGAGCTGCCCCAGGGGAGGGTTAGGGTGGGGATCAGGTGAAGGTTCTTCCCCCAGAGGGTGGTGGGGCCCTGGCACAGGCTCCCCAGGGCAGTGGTCACCGCCCCGAGCTGGGCTGAGTTCAAGCAGCGTCTGGCCAACGCTCTCAGTCATCTGCTGTGATGGGGCTGGGCCTGTGTGGGGCCGGGGGTTGGGCTGGTGGGCCTGGGGGGGCCCTGCCAGCTCAGGAGATTCTGTGATTTTATTTCAATCAGTAGCTTTGGACCAACACCTTTCAGAAAACATTTTTTGCCAAAGAATAGAGCAAAAAGGAACCTTTTCAGCGCAGTTTCCTCCTCCCCAGAGGCAGGATCAACTCTATCTGTACAAATCACAGTAGTTCTTGTCCAACCCGTCTTGTAAAACAAATCGCCAGCGCTGAGATTCAGCAGTTGAAGTCCCAACACCAAAATTGCCTGAACTATCTACAGTGTTAAAAAAATAAATATATTTTCTGATGGCTAAACTAAAAGCTCCTTTGCTGCCGCTTATGCCCATCATTACTTCTCACAGTTAAAGAGGAAGAGAATGGACTTTCTTCTTCTCCTTAAATGTTGTAGTAGAAGGAAAAAAGGCACCTCAAATGTGTTTGAAAGGGGGTTGTCCCAGCTCTTGCCAACATCTAGTCTTGGCTGGACTAAATAACTCCAAGTCCTTTGGGTTTTTTGGGGTGCTTTTGGGGGTTTTGGGCTTGGTTGGAGTTTTTTTATGGGTTTTTTTTTTTACAGCTTCTTATATCTGACCATCTCCTGGCCTCTTCCACTGGCCCCTAACCTCCCCAAATCACCATACCCAGCAGACGGCAGGCTCCAACCAAGGCTTCACGGCGCCACGTGGATCCAAAGCATCGCTGCACGTGTCCTGCAGACAGTGTTTACGTGTCCCTGCCTGTGGTTTGCCATTTCTGCAGCAGCGTGAGGAGGGCTGCTCGTGTCCGGGCAGCGACGCGCTGCCGCATCCCGGCTCCCGCGCTCCCTGTCCGTGCTGTGCTCTGCAGCTCAGCCGTTCTTACACAAGCAGCAAGTTTTCCTTTTGTTTCTACTAAATTGCAGCCTAATTTTTTTCTTTTTTCAAGCTATTTCTCTAATGCGTCAAGATTGTTTTGAAGTTCCAGCCCATCCTCCAAAGAACTTGAAGTCCCTCCCGGCTTGGTATCATTTGCAGCTGTAAGAAGCAAATTTTCTTTTCATGCGAGTAATTATTAAAAAAATATTTTGAGCAGTACCAGGCCTGGGACAGATCCCCAGGGACTCCCAGGCTGTGTATCAATTTGGTTTCCCAGCCGATCATAAATAACTCCTCCGAGCAATGTTCCCTCCTTCCAGCACTGCTTTTCTCCGGCTTCGTGTCATCCGTCCCTGCCATCTGTCCTCCTCCAGCCGCGCCAGCGTGCTGGGGATGTGCGAAGGCGCTGGCGTCTCTAGTTTAATTTGAACTTCAGCTTGTCTCACTCAAGCTTCTGGGTGTTGGGTCTTACAAAACCTTGGCTGAAGGTGCCCGTTGCTTGTTTTCCATAGTTGTCCTTGGAGACTGTGCTTCTAACCCCCCGCCGTAACTTTATCTTTAAAAAAACCGAGTGATGGTGCGTGCTCTCTGAGCTTTTCACCCTCCGACTTCTCTTCCAGGCCTCCACTTCACCCCTGTGACCTTTCTATATCTTCTGCATCCTCCTTGAATCGAGGATACCAGCGCACATACCAGCTTTCAATATTTTCTTTAGCACTAAGATAAATCAGACCATTTCTACATGATCTTCACCCTGGATATTTTTGTTTACTTGTTTTTTGGGGGGATTATTTTTCTATAGCTTAGGAAGGGGAGGAAAATTCACTGCTGGTGACTATTTAAGGAATAAGATGATGTCTTGTCTCTCACGTTATCAATTTATACCCCAAGTGGGATGGAAACGTTCCTGTGGATTCCAGGGACCTAAAATCCAGAGGGGAGCCGAGGTGCTTCGAAATTAGTGCGGTTCACACGTATCTGCTTTGCAACTCCACCAGGTACCAGCGTTTCCCCAGCAGACTCAAAAATCACTCCATGCCTAAGGTTATCTAAGGATAAGGCTTTGGGCACCCTGGTCTAGTGGAAGGTGTCCCTGCCCATGGCAGGGGGGTTGGAACAAGATGGGCTTTGAGGTCCCTTCCAACCCAAACCATTCTGTGAAAGGAAAAACAAAAAAGATCTAGTTTGTCCTAAGAAATTAGGTAAAAGGCAGGGCTGGCATGGTGGGTCTGAAAGGTGGGACTTCATTTTGATGTGCGGCATCCCTGAACAGAAACTCCTATTTGGGGCAAAGTTTTCCCTACTCCCTGAAGACTCTCTTGAATATAAATGCATCTCCAGGTATTTCCTGTAATTCTTGATAATTATTTCAATCAAGATATCAATTTATCACTTCCTGACTAATGAAATGCTGTTTCTTACCGCGTTATCCTTTGATATGTAAAGATGCCTTTGAACTTCAAGCCCCGTGCTGGGAAGACCCATGCAGCTTTCACACCTGGCTTGTCAACGAGCAAAAACCCGGCGCTGGGGCTGCGAATGTGACTTGTAGGTGACACCGAAGCATTCCTGAGCCATCGCAGAGATTTGGTCCTTAACTTTGCACGACGCAATGCAGGAACCACTTACCGTATGCTTTAGCTAAGGATGGGATAAGGACTGAAATTTAGTGCTTGCTCTTGGTGACGTCTGGAGGTGCTAAGTAGTAATCTAAGCACATCACGCTGGAGTTGGGAGTATCTGGTCCAGCAAACCACCCCATTTTCCTGTAAGTTTATCTAGCCTAATTGTCTTCTCCAGCAGCGACAGGTGATAATATTTCAGGAGATCATAGAATCATAGGATGGTTTGGGTTGGAAGGGACCACAAGGATCATCTAGTTCCAACCCTCCTGCCATGGGCAGGGACACCCTCCACCAGCCCAGGGGGCCCAAAGCCCCATCCAACCTGACCTTGGACACTGCCAGGGATCCAGGGGCAGCCACAGCTTCTCGGGGCACCCTGTGCCAGGGCCTCAGCACCCTCCTAGGGAAGGATTGCTGCATAATATCTGATCTAAATGTCCCCTCTTTTAGTTCATACCCATTCCCCCTTGTCCTGTCACTGCACTCCCTAACAAACAGCCCCTCTCCAGCTTTCCTGTAGGCCCCCTTTAGGTACTGGAAGGCCGTGATTAGGTCTCCCCGGAGCCTTCTCTTCTCCAGGCGACGCAAGGCAAAACACCTTGGGGTCGTTCCCCTCCCCTCTCCCGGCGTCAGCAGTCATTGCGTTGTGGGCCGTGGTGGGAACCGGCCTGCCGCTTCCCTCTAACACGCGTTGGCAGACCTACTGCCCGGGGATTTCTTCAGCCTGCCTTTCAATCCGCAACGTATTTGGCTCTTGTGGTGAGCTGCCGACTGAAGGAGAACTTTGTTAGTGGTTTTAAACTGATCTGCTGCTCGTTTGTGTGATGGTTTTGTGCTTGCTCTATCCACTGCCTTCGGGACTTGCTGCACCTTGCTCGTAAGCTCCCAACAACCTTCCCTTCTCCAGGTTGAGGGGTCCTGCTCTTTGCATCTCGCAGCCACCTCATCCCACTAGTCCTGTTAGGTCTTCTTTCTGCTTCTCCAACACCACTGTACTCCTCTTGGAGACCAGGACCACGCTGTACGCAAAATGCGGATGCACCAGGGTTTTCTGCAGCAGTGAAGTGATGCCCAGAGCGTTGGACGTGCTCGGTGAAGGCAGAGAAATACAATTGCTTGGCTTTTTTTGGCTGCCACCTTGAACACACCTTGGCTGCGCGCTGAGCCAGCAATTTCAGAGCTGCTGGTGGCAATCCAAGATCTCAGCTCTAGCTGCTGGTTCCTCAGCATCGCACAAGCGTCATCTAGACCTTTTTCCTCCAGACCTTATGTTTTCCTGTACCAAAGCCTATTTGAAACTTTCTTCTCTGCTTTTCCTTTTTCTTTTAAGACCATTCTGGAGTTGCTTGGAAGAGCTCACCTACAGCCAGAGAGGTGTGGGTCTCCAGATTGCTGATGAGGATGTTGAAAAACCCCAGACTCAGTCTCTTGGACTCTTTTCCATCCTGCAAAGCGACGGTTAAACCCCTACCTTTTGCTTTTTGTCTTTTAACCAGTTTTTAAGCAATAAAAAGATCTTCTCTCCAGTCCTGCCAGTCCTTAATCACTTTCTTTAATGATCTTGTCAAGGGGTTTAAAAAAAGGAAAGTATTTATGAAATCCTAAGGTTTTCCCACCTGGAATACAGAATCCACATGCTTTTTCACAAAGAAGGTTCAATTGTATTGAATTTACTTTTGCCCCGTGCCCTGGACATAACAGGAGTTAAACTGTTCGTGCGGGAGAGCAGTAGGAGAAGGGCCTGCTGGGGGAGTGAAAAGATTTATTTCCCCAAAATACTGCAACTGCCAAGTTGTTAATAGAGATTGTTTCTCCAGCGCAACAGCCGTGAGGACAGCTTGGCTTGGGTTGCTCGGCTTGATGCGTTCAGTGCAAAGGCCTCGATCTTAAAGCCTGCAGTTGAGGAACGCTCCAATTTAGCCCTTTTCCCACCAAAACGAAGACCTGTGCTGTAACTCATCCGAGGGACAAGCAGGACCAGCTAAAAAAAAGAAGGATAATGTCATCTAGGTGACCCACACATCTAGGTGACCCACCTGGAAAAAATACCCCACGGCACCAGTTCTGGTGGTATATTAGCACCGATTCTAACGAGTCTCGCTGCTAATGAGTTGATGTCCATCAACACCTGAGCCAGGGGGTGTGAAGAGCCACGTCACAGCCTCACCTTCCTGCGGATTTTGGTACCCAGGGACTATTTCCTGATAGTCAGCGGGGGGGGGGGGGTGTTTGGGCTGGGAAGGGGGGGGGTTAATGCTCCCCTTTGGTTCATATCCTTGGACTGAGCACTGAGACAACAGCGAGGAACTAAAAAGATGAGAACCCCCCTGCTCTGAGCAAGACCTTGCACCACGTGAGCTCTGGAGACCCCTTCCAACGTAAATTCCCTAATAAATTATTTTCGAGGAAGAAAATAAGCTAAATATTTTGCAGGGAAGCTGGAAGCGTGCGTGCGGTGCCTCCACCTTCCTCGTCCAAGCAATTTTTCTTTAACACGGGGATCTTCTGGTCACTGTGCTATAATCCAAGGGCTGTAGGTGAACTTCCTAATATTGGCATTACCACGTATAGAATTAAACCTGATCATTACAAAATCGGTAGAAAACGGGACCTGGAATCCAATATGAGATCCTCTGAGAGTTAAAACCTGGCTGCTGCTGGCTCCAGCAGATACCTGTGGGTGGGTAAATTACGAGGTGCGTGAAAACTACGGAAAACACAAATTTAGGAGCTTCGCTGGCCGTTCTGACGGGTCGGGCTCGTATTCGCGACGCGGATTCCTCTCCCTGCCTCTGCAACTCCAAGAGAAAAAGGCTCTTCCCGGTGGAATTGTGATCCCTCAGGAGGCAAATACCCTCCGACCTGGGGTAAGGTGGATTTCGCAGCTTTGGGAGGTGGCGGTTCACCCCCCCCCGGGCAGCGGGACACCGGATCAGCCGGGGCTGGGATTTGCAGCAGCGGCTGGATGAACTTGGCACGCGCCGTCGTGTTTAAGAGTAGAGTAACGATGTCTTCCCCGGCTTGGATCCCAGCCCTTCCACCGCGCAGGGGAGGATAAACACCGGCACGGCCGCTGCTCGCCTGCCGGCAGCTGCCCGCGGGAAGGAGACCGTCCCCTGCCCGTAGGTCTGCCTGCTCGGGGAGCTTCACCCGTGTCCTCAGGTGACCTTTCTGAACCTGATCCCCACGCTGTGATTTGAGGGTGTCACCTGAAACCAACCGGCCCTGCCTGAATAACTGTTTTGGGGTTGTTTGGGTTTTTTTTTAACTTATTATTTCTTCCCTAGTTTGAGGGCAGAAGTTATAAATCAAAGAGAGGAGAAAAAAAAAAAAAGGAAAAAAGAAGAAGAATTGGGGTCAACGCGAAGCAGCAGTATTTCAGTCCTCCTTTTGAGAGCTTGTCTATGCTCACGCTGTGGGTGTTCTCGTTGCGAACACTAAGCGGGAGACGTTTTGCCTTAGTAGGGCAGGCTCCCGTGCCACGGCCCTCCTCGGCTGGCCATAAAAGGGCAGCGTTTTCTGCAGGACCCCCGGGTCCTCCGAAAGCTGACGGGCTTTTGGGAAGGGGCCTGCCCTCTTGCATCACGGCGCTGCTTGCTTTGGACCTTGCAACCCTCATCTTAATTCTGCTTTGGCTCATTCTTTTCTTGTGCCTTTTGTTTTGTCTCTCTCCTCCTCCTCCTCTTCTCCAGAGGTTGGAGGGAGAGAGGCCAGAGAGCCTCCAGGAATGTTCTTGCATTCCCCTTTTTTTTTTTTTTTCCCCCTTTCTCTCTCTTTTGGCCTGGTTTGATCCCTTCTTTTCCATGATCTGTATGGCTGCTCAGAAAAGGAGCTGCTGAGTGCCAAGCCCATGATACATCCCCAAAGGGTTCACCATGTCCCCAGGCTCCATCCTACATGCCGTGGGTGAGGCAATCCGGAGGGTTCTTCCACCTCCTGCTTTACTCAAGCACGTGCGTGTCCTGACACGCTGGGGGCTCGGCGCTGGCTCAGGAAGGGTGGACACCAATGAAGCACAACTCACCATCTCCTGGAGCATCTATCCGTGGGACTTCCAGCCTACAGAAGATGCTCAACAGAGCGTGGTCATTGGATCTTAAAGCGGTGAATCCAACCTAGGCAGGCAGAGCCAGTGAGAGGACATGGTACCACCTCAGGGATACCCTTCCAGGCCCACTTGGTTCTTCACAGAATCTTAGAATCATTTAGGTTGGAAAAGATCTTTAAGATCACCATTAACCTAACACTACCACATCCAGCTCTAAAACGTATCCCTAAGCACCATGTCTTCACATCTTAAATACCTCCAGGCTCTCGCGTCAGTCCTGACAAACTGAAAGCTGTCTGAGCTATTGCAGGGTATCAGCTTTCTTCTTGTCCCTCGTGCTTGCTGATGCTCCTCTTGGAAAAGGCCGAAGCTATGGAAATGCAAGTCGAAGTATCAGGGATCGGTTATACCGAGGAAATACGAACCTCTCCTGATTTCCCTAAACATTTTCCAGTCCCTGTATTATTGTGGCTGGCCCTTATGACCTTGTGGAGTCACTAGTTGCTATCTCATGGCCCAGCAAGAGAAAGGAAGAGGGAAAGCTGCAAGAGATGTCCCTTTTGTGGGCACCACACTGGTGGAAAGAGGTGAGGAGGAGACCTAACACTTCTCATGTGTCATCAGGGCCTCTCTCCACGTTATCCTCATTTACCAGTTTCTCCAGAGCTTCCCTCTTGCTGGAGAACCCGTTCCCTAACAGCAACTGAACTCCAGACCTCCAGATTCCTCTGTGGTGACCTGGACCCATTACCCTTTCCTTGGCCACGCAAGATATGGCAGAGCTATCTCCCAACCCACACCCTTCCAGGAAGACTCCAGACTTTGCACGGAGACTTTGGAGTTACTCCCTTTCTGAAATCCAAGGAGTTGAAGAAAAAAACTCCCCTGAGAGATCAGTTGTCCATGTGCCAGTGCGGAGATCGCCATCAACCTTAACCTACACGGAAGCGTCTCACATCTCACCCTGGTTGGCCTTTGCATGATGAGATGAGAAGCAGTAGAAGAGGTGGTCACACACAAGACCAACTAGCCTGTCCTACATAACGAAGACACCAAACCAGGTTGGGGGAGTTCCCACCAAACTGGGTTGGGTGGGATTTGCTGGGAGCTTCGGAAGTTGTTTTGGCAAATTCCACATGAGCCAAGGAAACCACACATTCCGTCTCTCAGGAACATTGCTGTAGTCACCCTTGTCAAAATAAAGCGTTTCAGCCAAATGTGTGATTTGTTGAGCCCCTTCCAGGACGCTTCCCCTTGTGTTGGTGGCAATGGCCACCATGGGGACAGCTTCTCCCATACCAGGAAGGAAAAACTGTGGATGGCAAAGGCCAGGTCTCCATGTGAGGGGTTAGAATCATTTAGGTTAAAAGGCAAAGGACCTCATGGTGAGCCCACCAAGGAACATCAGGGCTTTGACCATCCCAGACCTCTATGCTTCAGAGATTTGAAGACTCCAGGATCTGGAGCTCCCTGGTCCCCTCTGCCACATCCATGAAGGTGCTACAGGGATTTGGGCAGAGCTTAAATCCCCAGCTCCCACCTCTGGCTTCATCTCACCCTCACCCCGGCGCTGGCTGCGTGTCAGCCGGGTGTTTTCCAGGAGCTTATGTAGCTTTTGGAAATGTTTCCCAGGGTAGAAGACATGCTGGATGGGCCAAATGCTCATCTCACAAAAGGCTTTCTGATAGGGTAGAGGTCCTGGTGGTGTCGGCCAGGATTTTTTTCCTATGGAGCAGAGCAGGGCTGAGAGCAAAAAAGGGCATGAAAAAAAAATAATAAAAAAAGAAATTGAATAAATCCAGCAGAGGCAGGACGTGGCTACGGCAACACCACGCGAAGAGCCGGACACATCTGGAAGAAGTTACTGCGCACGGCAACCGAAGCAGAGTCTAAACAAGTGCGGGACGTTGCCACACTTACGTCTGCAGAAGGGAGCGGTTAGGGAAGGGAAAAGAGTCGGGAAGGTGGGATGAAGCTGGAGCTGCCCGGGGGTTCCGAGGACGCCCCCAGCCCCGCTGGCCGTGGCCTTTGGAGCCCTTGTGCTTCTCTGCTTTTAGGGTGGCAGAAGGGAATTCATGTGGCTTTGGCATTTTGGACGGTGCCTGCAGGAATGGTGGGGGCAGAAGTGGGTCTGGAGGTGGTCACCGTCCTGATGAGCCTCGGTTGGGCACCTCGTGGGTCTTCTCCTGCCCTGGTGGAGCCGGTGGGCAGAGCCTGTCCCGGTCGGAGGTGTGGGGGCACCGTGGGACTCTGTGTGGTGCCTCCCTGGGGCTGCTCCAGCTTTGCCCCCTCAGTCGCCCCCCAGTTTTGGGGGGACCCAGCTCCTGGGGGGTCTGGGGATGGGGGGGCGCTGGGATGCTGAAACCCACCCACCCCCCCGCCCGCTCGGCACCGGGGAGCTCCAAAGTAATGAAGCCGTGCTTTA
>VWZZ01001279.1:227451-277760 GCA_013399095.1 Psophia crepitans | reverse complement strand
TCACCATCCCTGGGGGTGTTTAAGGAAAGGTTGGATGTGGTACTTAGGGACGTGGTTTAGTGGGAATAGGTGGTGGGGGGACAGTTGGACTGGATGATCCCTGAGGTCTCTTCCAACCTTAATGATTCTGTTCTATTCTATTCTGGGGGGTTGCGGATTCGAGCATTCGAGTATACCCGGGGTGACACAACCTACTGGTCCCTCGGGGGGGTTTCGCGCCGCAGGAGCGTTTGAGGATCTGGCTCTTTGTACCTGCTAAGACAAACAGCGTTTTAGCTTAGCACAGAGATTTAAATCCAGCAGCAGCCTCCTTTCAAGGGAGGTGATGGGGTGTCGGCGTGGGAAACTGAGGCAGGCGGCGGGATGCAGGTGGGAGTGGGGTTGGGCTCCATCTACTGCAGCGGGGTTTTTGGTGGCTCCTCCAAGGTCCGGTGAGCATCAGCTCTCCTCCAGCCATCGTTCTTACACCACCCTTATCTCTTCCTCGCATCCGCCGCCATCGGAGCTCAACTGACCCGCAGCCCTCGGTCCCCCCTCGCCCCGAGCATCCTCCCCATCCTCCAGCCGCCTTCCCGATTTGGGACGGGGCTTTGGCAGCGACGCTTGGAAAAGCTCTTAAAATAGAGCTGGAGGGCAGCGTCAGGGCGGGGAGGGCTGTCTGGAGGCACCGCCGTCCCCTCGGGGTGGGGACTTCGTGGCCAAGCTGCTTTCGAATAATTTTTACGGGTTTTTTTGGTGTTTTTTTCCAGCGCGGACGCCGCCGTGGCCCTGCCTGGAGGTCAGCGGTGCGTGGTGGTTTGGGGGTTTGCTCCGGTTTGATGGCTGGGGGCACCTAGCGAGCGCCCCAAGCTCAGGTTTGGGATGGAGATGGGGTGCAGTGCCGTGTGGGGGCTGCCTGTGGGACTAAACCGATGTGGCGGGCCAAGGTGGTGATGGTGGAAAAGAGCAAAACTCTGATTTTTATTTTTTTTTTTAAAGTATTTTATTTTTTTAAATATGTATTTTTAAAAACATATTTAAAAAAATAGATAAATATTTAAAATATTTGTGTTTTCTCAGGGGAACGTGTGATGGGTTTAACTCTCCCATTAAGCCCAATTAATTGGGCTTTGCCACTCTGATGAGGTTGCAGGGACGAGAGCTGCCGGATGGGTATTTTGGGGCAAATTGGGGTCTTTCTTGGGATCTCACCCCGGCGGGCGCCTCTCGTCTTGGCTGGGGCTCCAGCTCTAGGCGAGCTCACGAAAAGCATCTGATAGCAATAAAGAGCAAAAACCTCCCGCTGACAAGCCCAGGCTGAAGTCACCAACGGGACGCGGCCAAGACACGCATTGTCCTCGCCGCTGCTGGGACTGATTAGAGCCGCCTGGCAAGCCCCGGCGCTGGGTGAGGGGTCAGCCCCTTTTGCCAAAAATCCTCGATCCAGAGGGAAAAAAAACAAAAAAGCCAACAGCTTTTGTTTTCCAGACCGGGCTGTGCAGAGGCAATGCGGTCCGGCGGACCCAATTCCCCCTGTTTTGAACCCATTTCTCCGTGGCTGTGGCCATGCCGGGTTTGCAGCATCCTATATGGAGATGAGATGGATCCCAGGAGGAAAAACCTGAATTAATTTATTTTTTTTTTCTTGTAGCGAAAGCAAAGCAGGAGAGTCCCTGGCAAGCAGCAAACTGCTCTGCTGAAAGCTTGCCGCCTCTTCGGCGTTCGATATTTATTATCTGGTTATTTATTTTCTGTGTGCTCGAGGGGGCTGAGCCATCCAAGTTCCTCTCGTCGAAATGTCCTTGGCAGTCGCGAGGCTTAGAGGATGGGGGGGGTGGGTGGATGGTCCAGCTGAGATGCAGCATTTTTATAACAAATATATATATATATGAGTGTTTATTTATTTATATCTTTATGTATATAAAGGGTTTGAATAGAATAGAATAGAATAGAATAGAATAGAATAGAATAGAATAGAATAGAATAGAATAGAATCGAATAGAATCATTAAGGTTGGAAGAGACCTCAAGGATCACCTAGTCCAAGATATAAATGAATATAAAAAGATATATAGAAAAATATATATAAAAACCCCTTTTACTGCCTCTTTGCCCCATCCAGGCTGCAGACCAAGCATTCGGAGCAGAGCTGGTTTCCCCTTGTTTTCCCTGGGTGCGAGCGTTCGCTGGGGCTTTCTGGGGCCGTTGGGACCACGCGAAGCTCTTGACCCCGTTGGTTGGGTGGGTTGGTTGCACAGCAGATGCTCAGAGCAAACAAAAAATTTTGGCAGGGAGGGGGAAGGGTTTCTTGAGTTGGTTTTTTTTTTTGCTTGTTGAGAAAACAGAGAAGAAAACACCCTTTTTTTATTATTTAAACATTTTTGTCTGTGTGTGCTGTTGCCTTTGGCTAACGCAAAAAAAAAGAGCAAGACAAACAAAACGTGTCTTGCTGGAATTCATGTGTTGGATCAAGAGCTGCCGTTTGTCCCAGGAAAAATGGGAGCTGAGAAACTCTTCTTGGAGCAGGAGGTGCAGGATAAACCCAGCAGGCTGAACCCTCCATCTCCACCACCGCTCTGCACCGTGTCCTTGGTCACATCCCTGAATGGTGGGGAAAGAGGGCGTTAGCATGGTTGGGTCCATCTCCATCCATGGCTTGGATGCCGAGCACGGAAATCCAACGGGAAGCGGATGGAAAGGGGATATGCCACCTGCTTTTAATACAGAGCATAGGATTTAGGGTGTGGGATATCCCTTGCATTTGGGGTGCAGCTGGCAAACCCATCCTGGGGCTCAGGTATCCCCAGGAGAAGTGATGAACGTCCAGGGGTGGTCTGCACCATGCAAACTACCTGTGAGCTAAATCGGATGTCCATCAAACGCAGCCTGGGGAGCGTTGGCAGTCTCAGCGTTTCCCAGCCTGGGGATGCTGCTCCCCAACTGGAATTTTTCCTGGTAGTGCCTTTCCCCAGGTGATTTAAAGTGGGCGTTAAAAAAAAGCGCGTAAATCACCCCAGTGCATCCAGCGAGCGAGTTAGCTGCTGCCATGAGTCAGAGCGCATGGTGTAATTCGGCAAATATCAGAGGATATTGTGTTTTATGTCATTATCTTGTGGGAGCAGGGAGTCTAAAATCCTCATTTCCTTCTATTTAGGAGGTTACATCTCAGCTGGTTCCTAAGGCTGGCTTCTTGTGTGGGGCAAATGTCCCCTCAGGGTCTCCATCTGGTTCAGGAGGTCAAGGCATCCCCTCGCCTGTGTGACATCTCCTCCACATGAGCGTGGACAGCTGAGCCAGGCTTTGGACCTCCTTGGTGGTGGGGTGGCCGTGGTGCCTCCTACCCAGGCTGAAAGGATGTCAGTGGGTGCTCGTATGGCCTTGGCCTGTCCTTTCATTGGGCTTTCTCCTCCTTGGTTGAGTCTCCTGGACTCAAGTTGGTGGGAGCTTTTTGGTTGGCGTCTCCAAGCTGGGTCTGGTGGTGGAGCTTTTTGGTTGTTGCGTCCATGCTGGAGCTGGTGGTGGAGCTTTTTTGTTGGCGTTTCCAAGCTGGGGCTGGTGGTGGAGCTTCTCAGTTGGCTTCTCTGACTTGGGATGCACGGACAGGGACGGGTGGCATGGCTGGGCAGGTGTTTTCATGGGGAAATAGCCCTCCTGAATGGTTTTATTTCCTTCCTTCCCACAGCTGATAGTCGAAAAAACGACTGACTACCCTTCGGCTGAGTACTCCCTGGTGGAGGATGTAGCCCTCCACTTCACGTGTTTGATGGACAGACTGAATGAGCAGCGCCTCTTTCAGCCGGACCTGTGCGACGTGGACATCGTGCTGGTGCAGCACAAGAGCATCTTCCCGGCGCACAAGGGGGTCCTGGCGGCCTACAGCCAGTTCTTCCACTCCCTCTTCACTCAAAACAAGCAGCTGCAGCGCGTGGAGCTCTCGCTGGAGGCCCTCACCTCTCAGGGCCTCCAGCAGATCCTCAACTTCATCTACACTTCCAAGCTCCTCGTCAACTCTTGCAATGTGCAGGATGTACTGAACGCAGCTGCCGTGCTGCAGATGAACAACATCGCCTCCTCCTGCCAGGACCTCCTCGACACCCGCTCGCTCAGCCTGGCCACCGACATGGCTCTGCCCGCTGAGGGCTGTGCTGGACCCCCACCCTACTACTGCGAGATCAAGCAGGAGGTGGACGCCCCCAATCCCAAGATCTACACCCGGGAGGGCAATGACCCCTATTCGGTGCGAGTGGAGGATGGAGCAGGTGGTGGGACACTTCCCCCTGGTCCAGCCAAGCAGTACTACAAGGAGGAGAAGGATGGTGGTCCGGGTGCCGTCTGTAAGATGGAAGGCGAAGAGTCTGAGGAGGACTTGGACAGCCAGGGCTCGTACAACCGGGAGCAGATCATCGTGGAGGTGAACCTCAACAACCAGACCCTCAATGTCTCCAAGGGCACAGAGGGGAAGGCAGCTGCCAGTGAGGCAGCTGTGATGGGGCGACCTGATGGTGACGGGCACGATGCGGAGGAGGATGGGGAGGAGGAGAATGAGGAAGGGGAGGAGGAAGAGGAAGAGGAGGAGGATGCAGAGGTGGGGGAGGAGGAGGAGGATGAGGAGCACAGTGAGGAGGAAGACCTGGAGGAGACAACAGAAGAAGAGGACGATGATGACGACGATGAAGATGTGTCAGAGGTGAAAAGGGAAAAGGGTGGGCAGCCCCGCAGAGGCAGCCGGGCATCCAAAGCCACCAAACCCGCCATGGCAACCAGGTCCCAGGAGATGACCAAGGTGGAAGAGGAGGAGGAGGAGGAAGAGGAAGGTCAACGAGGAAGGAAGAGGAAAAAGGAGCAGGATGGTTTGGGTCAGAAGGTGAAGCTGGAGGAGAAGCAGCATTACCCATGCAAGAAGTGCCCCCGGGTCTTCAACAACCGCTGGTACCTGGAGAAGCACATGAATGTCACGCACAGCCGCATGCAGATCTGCGACAAGTGTGGCAAACGCTTCCTGCTTGAGAGTGAGCTGCTGCTGCACCACCAGACTGACTGTGAGAAGAACATCCAGGTGAGCCAGCCCCAGGGACGTCCCACCAGGGGATGGACATCCCACCAGGGATGAACATTCCACCAAGAGGGGAACATTCCACCAAGAGGTGGGGAATCCCACTGGGCATAGACATCCCACCAAGGTGGGGACATCCCACCAAAGAAGGAGCATCCCACCATGATGGGACATCCCAGTGTGGGGGGGACATCTCACCCACCGTGGAGGAAATCCCACTTGGCCCATGGGATGGGCTCATGCTCAAATAATATTTTTGATGTTGTGGGTGGCACGTGCAGACGGGAGGGAACCTTGCTTGCGCTCGTGACTCATGTTCAGGGTCAGGAGGGTCCCACAGTGACCTGGGACCAGAGGATTTGTGCTGGGGAACTGGGGCTTCACCTTGGCCGGCTGGGTGGAAACCCGGAGTAATTTTTGAGGAGTAATTTTTCTTTGAGTTCATTCAGTTAATCTGGATAAAACATTGCGAGCCTCTGATGGTGACACGCTCCAACCATTCCCACCCAGGCTGAAACCAATTTAGCTGAACTCAAAGATTCGCTGACACCAGTTAAAATGGTTTTAATCTGCCTTTTGTGCTCTTTAGCTCGCGTATTAGCAAATTTCCGAACGCGTTTGACACCCATGCGTGGCTCAGGCTCAACGTATCCTTCGCCGAACGCTGATGAGATCCTCGTCTACATTTGCGAATGGACTCCAGTAAGACAGTGCAATTTTGGGGGGATAGGTAGGCGTCCCATCAGAGCACTAAACACGTGCGTTCCTGCAGACTCCTCCAACCCATCTCCTAATCTCCAGTGAGCTGTTTCGCATGACGCTGCCACTGCTAGTTAAAGAAAGAACAACTTCTGGAGAGCTTCGTCCATCATCCTTCTTGCCAGCGACCGGATTTTAAATGATCTTGCAGCTCTCCTAGGTGAAGGTAACACAACCCAGGTGCTACTGGAGCCCTTCGCCGATGGCTTCCCAAATAAAACGGACAATGAACCAGATCTTGGCGCTAGGGCGTGCACGGAATACGGGGGCAGGAGCGGTCTGGGCTCAAGTGGTTGGAGCTGCTACCCGCATCGATCCTTTGGTGCAGCTGCTCGAAAAATCTACAGTGCTGAGGTTGCTTTTTTTGGGTGCTTTTTTCCCAGAATTGGGCAAGTGCAGCTCCGATACCTGCGCGGTGGCCAGAGCCACAGCCTGTGCAATTAAAAATGGGTTTCCCCAGAACGTTTCTTCAGGCTCTTCTGCTTTCCTGGTGGATGACATGGGGCTGTCACCTCATTGCTTGTTTTTTTTTTTTCTTCCCCTTTTTTTCCCCCCTTTTTATCCCTTTGCCAGGTCATTTCTGAACAGGATGAACCGCAGCAGCCCGTGCGGTGACCTCCTTCCGCAGAAAACGTGGATCGTTACCTCTCACTTAGTTGAGCATTGTTAATTTTGCAGATAGCCAGATTCACTCCATTTGCTCTGGTAATACTGAATAACTTTATCAATGTAGCATGGAGTTATGGCTGGGTGGAAGGGGGGACCATCCCTCTTACCCTCTTCAGGTCTGCTGCTTACTTTCCCTGTTTTGTCCCCAAATTTCATCCATAATGCTTGAGGCATTAGGCTTCATCTTGCTTCCTGTGATAGTTTCCCATCGCCGTCCGCAGCCCCACAGACACCCTATGGGCATCCTGCGTCCACCGCCTGAAAAATTACTTGTCCTTTGCTTTATCAGGTTGTTTCTCAAACTCCTCTTTTTTTTTTTGGCCAGTTTCAGTATGGTTTTCCTCTTCTCCTGCCAGAATTTTTCTCATTTTTTTCCCCCCTTGGTTGGACATTACTTCCACATTCTCAAGTGATGCTTTTTGCGTATCACATCACTGAGGACACAGAGCTGAGCCCTCCAGGGTGCTTGGTCCCACCCCAGGGGCTTTCCTTCATCTGCCACTTTCCCTCAGCAGTTAATTCTAAAATTCCCCTGCGGCATTTTTCACTTTAAGTGGAGAAAGTGGACGCTGATGTGTCTTTGGTAACAGGTTCTGGTCCTGAATTTGTCCTGAAATGTCTCTTAAAGCAGGAATAAAAATAGAATAGAATAGAATAGTACCATTAAGGTTGGAAGTGACCTCAAGGATCATCTAGTCCAACCATCCCTTCTGATCCGTGGAAGTATTCACTTAGGAACAGTAAAACTCAGAGGTAGTCCTCATGTTGATATTCAAGCACGGCGAGATGAAGACGATGGGTGTTGGAAATGCCTCTCTGACCCTAATTTTGCCTTCAGGCACCTAAATATAAATATATATATGGAAATATACTGTGACTACATGGCATAATGGTATGTTTCCCACGATATCACAGCCTCATTTGGTGCAAAATTGGATTGAAGTCCATCAATGAGCATCTGTCCTTGGGGTAGGAGGAGAAGCTGGAGGAATCTCTCCCCAGGTTTACTGGTACTGCTCGGCCATGCTGTTCCTAGATGCCTCCAAGGCGTGAATTATTTTCTCAATGCATCTGCAAGGAAAAGGGATGGTTTTATCCCTGTTGGCCATGAGGAAGATGATTCATGGAGAAATGAAGGGGAAAGAGTTGACCCTTGGAGAAAAGAGGGGCCCTTGGCTCCTGGCAGTGCCCTCGTCCAGATGCCGCCCACCATTCCATGCTCTGGCAGAGATTCCCCATGTGGACCTCGCTCCCATGTTTCCCCAAGCACTGAGCTAATCTCAGACACTTCAAATGGATCTCACACCACACCAAAGCTGGAGCTTTTCCTGGGAACTTTCTGAGAAGCACTGAACTTGTTGGAGCTGAATCAAATCACTACCATAACTTCTTGGGGGATAATTTCCATGTCATGTTCTGCTTGTGCTGATGGATTGCTTTTTTGGTTCGTTAACGGCTATGTTCAGAAAACCCATTTAGTGATAAAGTATCCGTGATATCTGCTGAAGACTGAAGTTGTATGGCCCTGGCTTGGCTTCCCCTTGTTCCTATATTCTTTGCAGCCCTCTAATGCACAGATGGTTGGGTATTTTTTTCTTTTTTTTTTATGTAACGGCTTCATTGTGTGCAAGAATGAAGAGAAGGCAACTTCCAGCACCTGAAGGGTCCTACAGGAAAGCTGGAGAGGGGCTGTTCACCAGGCTGTGTAGTCATAGGACAAGGGGTAATGGGCTTAAACTCAGAGGAGAAATTTAAATTAGATATAGGGGGAAAATTCTACCCTGTGAGGGTGCTGAGGCCCTGGCACAGGGTGCCCCGAGAAGCTGTGGCTGCCCCTGGATCCCTGGCAGTGCCCAAGGCCAGGTTGGATGGGGCTTTGGGCACCCTGGGCTGGTGGGGGGTGTCCCTGCCCATAGCAGGGGGGTTGGAGCCTGGGGATCTTTGAGGTCCCTTCCAACCCAAACCATTCTATGATAACAATGAAATTCCCTGTTGGGAATAGGTCCTTGGTCCATGAGCTGCTGTTTGTGCAAGTCCTAACAGCTATTGATGGAGGTGCCACACCCTTCCCTGGAAAGTCATTGTCCCTTCCTCATCCAATGGATGCAAATCTGAGTTTTGGAGGTTTTGAAGTTTCCGGCTCTAGCAGACTTGCAGGTTGTTACGATTTTTGATGTCTTAGCTGTAGGTCTCATAGTGATGTTCCCTTTCAATGGATGAAGCTGGTAGCCTGGCAAAACCAAACTGCTGGCAGTGCCTGGGCACATTCCCCTGCTTCCCTACCCATTCCCTCTCTCCTTGCAGTGCGTGACGTGTGGGAAGGGGTTTAAGAAGCTCTGGTCCCTCCACGAGCACAACAAGATCGTCCATGGCTACGCCGAGAAGAAGTTCTCCTGCGAGATCTGTGAAAAGAAGTTCTACACCATGGCCCACGTGCGCAAACACATGGTTGGTGAGTGCGGGAGGCGCTGGGGCCGGCGGGGAGATCTTGTTAGGGGTGTTCATCCATCGTTTTGGCAATGAAGGGTGGGGTTTTTGTCGCTGTTGTGTTGGGAGTTTAGGGCTGTGCTTACTCTTGGGTGAGCTTTCTCACGTCAACACAGGGGGCTTTAAATTTGACCCCATATTTAATACGGAGTGTCTGGTCAGTGCTGGGTTTGGAGCAATCGGATGTGGTGCTGGGGTATAGCATTTATTTTAACCGGAGAAAAAGACCTCAAAAGGGATCAAAGGAAGGTTTGAAGTGTAACCATCCTTCCCTTGTAAAGAGGACCAGACCATGCCAGCACCAGGCTTTGAAAACCTAATTGCAGATGGCAATGGTGATCAGGTTCCTGGGGCTTGCAGGCACAGAAGAGATCCCAAAAAAGGGGGGTTGGCAGGCAGTAAGGGGACCACTTGATAGTGTTGGTGCTATGCATCTTCCCAAGATGGCTTTGGGTTTGCTGGGGTTGGGCGCTGGCACTGGGGGCAGCAGCCAGGCCTTGGGGAGATGGATGCTCGGGGTGTGGGGAAGGTGCCTGACCCTGCTCCTCTCCAGCTCACACCAAGGACATGCCATTCACCTGTGAGACCTGCGGGAAGTCCTTCAAGCGCAGCATGTCCCTCAAGGTCCATTCGCTCCAGCACTCTGGGGAAAAGCCTTTTAAATGCGAGGTAAGATCCCACGTGTTGCCTGGCCCCGTGTACTCTCAAACGAGCACAAAGTACTGATTTGGTGGAAAGGTCTTTCACTGGCTGGGCCTTCCCCCATGCTTTGTGCCAGCGCAGCTGTAGGGGTGCTCCCATGCTCCTCCAAAATTTGCATCCCCTCGTAGTTGGAGAGTCCCACCAACCTTATGATGAAATTTATCCAGTGCCAGGATCTGTCCTTGCAGTTCCTGGACCTTGCATCTCACCCGAAGCACGTTCAGCCTGCAAACCCAGCTGGGCATGTCCCCAAGAAAACCATTTATTTGGGTTCTTTTGGGGGAAAAAAGTGATTTCTGCACTGCTCCAACGCACTGGTGATTTGGGGGGGGATGCGTGGGGTGTTTTGGGTGCTCCTCAGCAGCTCGCCCCCCCTCTCACCCCTGCAGAACTGCAACGAGCGGTTCCAGTACAAGTACCAGCTGCGCTCCCACATGAGCATCCACATCGGCCACAAGCAGTTCATGTGCCAGTGGTGCGGCAAGGACTTCAACATGAAGCAGTACTTCGACGAGCACATGAAGACGCACACGGGTGAGAGCTCCTTGCCTTGCCCCCAGCCCGTGCGGGTGGGCACCCTGGGGAAAGAGCGATGGGACAGACGTGGCATCTTGGGGTGGATGGCAGGATGGAGTTTTGGGGTGTAAACGGTCCAGCCACCAGCTTCTCATCTGTCTTCCCCCACCCTTAGGCGAGAAGCCCTACATCTGTGAGATCTGCGGGAAGAGCTTCACCAGCCGCCCCAACATGAAGCGGCATCGCCGGACCCACACGGGCGAGAAGCCGTACCCCTGCGATGTCTGCGGTCAGCGCTTCCGCTTCTCTAACATGCTCAAAGCCCACAAGGAGAAATGTTTCCGCGTCAGCAACCCCTTGGCTTCGGACACGGCCGCCCCCCAACCCGCCGCCAGCCCAGCCCCACTGCCCCCCGGCCCCGGCATCTCCCCACTGCCCCTGCCGCTGCTTCATCCCCTTCCACAGACCCTCCCTCCTCCTCCTCACCTACCACCGCCCCCTCCCCTGTTTTCCGCAGGGAGGATAAATTCGAACAACAACTAGGTGCCCCCATCCCCAGCCATGTGTCCGCACGGACTGCTCTGCCCTTCGGGAAGCCAAGGCTTTGCTTGCTCTCTACCCCCCTTCCTCCTCGTTTTGGGGTTCTTTTGATTTTTTTTTTTCCTTTTTCTCACCTTTCATGCTCCTCGGGGAAGGGGAACAGGAGGAAACCTCCCCCCCACCCACAAAGAGCGTGGATGTTGGGAGGGGGACCGCCGTCCGTCCGTAAGGGTGTAGGTAAAAGGCGTTGCTCTCCATTTCGTCTTCCCATGCATCGCCTTCGTCGTCGGGCTGGGATGCAGGCAGGGCTTGGAGGAGCAGGATGCTGTGCCGCCCGGGGTTGAGTTCGCTGGCATTGCGTGCCGGCTCGCTAGCTGAGTGAATGCCTACCGGCGCTTCCGTGTTTATAATAAGCCCAAATCTAGCTAGTGGTGCTCGAATCCCTGTACTGTAAAGCTGGTCCTTTCGATTCAGCTTCTTTTCAGTTCAAGAGTTTGAGAGGTGGGCACCACGGAGGAGCCCCCACTGGTCCCGTCTGCCAGCCCTGGTGGCCCGTGGTGAGTAAGCCGATGTCCCTGTTGAAAAGCTGTCAGCCCACTCTCGTTAGCAGCCCTCGCCGTGTCTTCCTCCCCAATAGGCGAAAGCACAAACACTGGTGGCGTCATATCTTGGGGCATTGGCAGCCCACTGCCGGTTCATTTTTGGGGTGCTCTAAGGGAGCTGGGCTCTGGAGTGCCCTTTCTGCTAATGCCAGCAGGAGCCAGGCTCCTGGGGATGCTCTGGAGTTGGCAGGGTGTCCCTGGGAGAGCTCAGATGACCTTGGGACCAGCGGGAGGGTGGCTCTGTGGCAACCCAAGGGGAAGGAGCAGGATGCCGCCGTTTCTTGGCAGAATCAGCCCAGAATAGTGCCTTAACAATTTGAATAAACCCCGGCTGACCGATGGGTGATCTCCAGGTTGGGTCCCATCAGAAAGTTAAAAGCTAAAGCAAGACGGTGTTCAGCTTGATGATGGTGTCCCATGCTCTGGCTTGTTGCCTGTGTCACTCTCCCAGGCTTTACCTCTCCCCATGGGGTTGACAGTCATTACCCTGCCCTGTCTTGAGGGGACCAGCGAGGGCTGTGGTTGGTTTGGTGATGCCCCGTGATGGTAGTGCTTCTCTGGCCACATTGTGTTTGTTGAAGTTGAACTGGTCTTTGATTTTACTTACTCAGGCTGGCTTCATGCCAGCGGAGGAGGAGAACAGAAAGGCTTTGCTGTTACCTTTTTGTCATGCCTGTGGACGTAGATCAGGTCATGGAGAAGGTAGTGAGCAGGGCTGTTGTTAGGCAAGAAGGAAGGGAGGATATTGAGTGGCCTGCAGGAGCCCTTTCTCATTTGCACCTTAACCTGGGCAGTAGCGAGGTGCTGGAGAGAGAGAGCCACATCTGGCTCTGCAAGACGTCGTGCTGCTTTGTCTCCTGAACCAAATCAGCAAAGCACGTGGGAGGCGTTGAGGCTGTCCCTGCAGAGATGGGAGAATTGAGCTACATACTTAGGGGGTTTGCTGACCTGCGACATGCAGGAGCGTTACCCTGACAGGGACAGGGCAGGGGAGCACCCGCTGTTCTCCCGAGTGCTGTTTGAGGTGACGGGTTAGGTGATTGGTGTCCCCTCCTGCTGAGTGGTGCCTCCCTGTGCCTGACGTCTCTGGAAAGCTGGCTGCTCTCCTGGATGTTAGCATGACGGAGCAACAAATTGCTTTTCATCCTTGTGTTGGCAGGGATCCTGTGGATGCCCAGCACTGCAGTCAATACCAGTGAGCTCACCCTCATCTCCATGTTGTTTGAGCAAAGGGAGGATGCTATGGCAGAGCTGCCTCACCATATTGACCTTCTCAGATGGGTACCAAAGGCTTCTCTGCTGTCCTTTCTCCATGACCCTGGGGCTTATTGCAATAGTGCAAAGCCTTCCCAAACACACACCTGTGAGGGATGTGGGTGCTCAGCTCTTGGGGCCATTGGCTTTCTGAAGGGACCATGACCCAGACTGGAAAATGATTGTTTTAGAGAAGCTTTCATTGATACTCTTGGTGGTGTTGGAGGGCCTCAGTAGAGCGGTCCATGCTGTCTCCTCTTCCGCTGCCTCCCAGACCCCATACCCTCAGGCTCCCTAGTAGCTTTTCTTTCCCCTCACACAGCCTTGACATAGGATGGGAATACTGCACCCCAAGGACACACCTTGCCTGTAGGATCTTCTGTGATGGAGCCTATCAACCTGCCTGGCTGATAGACTTCTCCCCACCCAAACAAACCTCCACACCAACATGGGCTTCCTTGCACCTGGAGGTGGCTTTTCCTGACTGTCCCAGTTCATCCTCTCTGGGTGAGGACCTGTCCCGCTTGGATGTCACTGCGAGATGAGAGCTCCTTGTTGAGTCTAGAAGTCCAGCGGAAAGCCTAGCGACTGATCCAGAGAGTCTCCCTGGAGAACCACTTGGAGACGTCGAGATGTGACCATGCACACAGCACTTTGGAGAACCAGATCCCTGCTGCTCCTTCCCCTCTCCAAGGCCTGGGCAGTTCCCAGGAGTCCTACGTGGCCTCCAAGCCCTTTGCACCCTTATTTGGCCCTGATGTCTCTCGTCGTGTCTGGTTTTCATTAATGTACTAAGAGCTCAAACGAGTCGCTCCTGCAGTGTCTCGTGCTACAACCATCCCAGTGAGACCCCATTGACACCCGTTGGGTTAGATGGGGCGGGAGGCAGGGGAATTGGGTCCCTTGTTTTCAAGCTTTTTATATTATTTTATTTTAATTTTTAAAATTTTTTTTGTTTAACTCTTGCACCTTAATCTCTCACATCCCTTCTCCAACAGACCGCAAGGGTGGAGAGGGGCTTGATTTCCATTACGCAGTTCATGAATATACCGCAACGCAACGTTCAGCTGACAACTCTGCCCACGCGCCTAACCCCAGACCTGGCCGGGTTTCAATTTTCTTTTCCCCCTTCGTTTGAACTCTGAGGAGGGAGGGAATCATGTGAGAAAGGTCATTTTTGGTTTATATATCCCAGGAGCCTGGTAGCACAGACCAGTTAGCCTCATAGTGTCCGTGAGGCGTGGCTGGCCCTTCGGACCACAGCCATAACCCCAGCGCGGTGGGAAGGTGGTGATGGATGGACGGCCGGCGGGTGGGAACGGCTGTGACAGTGCAATAGAGATGAGCATCCGCTGCTAGACAACTCCACTGATTAAACTCTTGGTTTGCCCGAAGTCGAGAGGGAAGGACGGACGGACAGACGCCCTTTGTTCACACGGACGGAGAGAGCTTCCCCAGACGCAGCCCTGCCTACTGACACGTAACCATGACGGGAGTTGGGTTGGACTTGCAAAGGAAGAAAATAATAATATTTTAAAAAAAGGAAAAAAAATACAAATAAGAACAACCTCAGTACTATGGAGCTTGAAGGAAGTGAATGAAACCCCAAGCACTTGCCTCCAAACTGGTTTCTCATGCCTGGTGTTCGGCTTTGTATTATTTTACGGCATTCAGTATCGGTTGCCCAAACATGCCAAGTTAAGAGTGTATCGGTGGCTCTACTAGTGTGAACAAACTAAACGAAGCACTTTATTCTGTACAGATAAGGGAAGGCGGGGAGGGGAGGGGAAGCTTGGATGCTTTTCAGAAGCGTCTTAAGTAATGTTCTAGGAAATGTATTATTATTATTATTATTATTACTTTTTTTTTTTTAAATGACCATGTGTAATCAATATATGTTTATCTTTAACTCCAAGTACAGCAGTTACTCTCTTTGGGATGGTGTGATGAGGGGGAGGCTGAGATGGTTGGGTTAGTGCATCAGCATGGGGCCAACTGGGCCAAGTCATTGCCTGCCGCAGGAACGGGCAAGTCTTGCTTCATTGATGGCCCTGTTGGCCAATGTCCGGGAGGTCCCAAGAGGTGCATCAAAGCTGCCTTCCAGGGTGCAGCTCACAGTCAGCCTTCGCACCAAAGGCCCAACGTGAATCCCTATCCTGAGCCATCTTCTGCCTGGGGGTGCTGGGGCAGCTCTCTGGGCCACCCATGAGCAAGATGAGTGACAGTAGGCTGTTTTGGCTTGTCCCTAGAGACCAGGTCCTTGGCCATGCTTTGAAACCTGCTTTTGGCCTCTCACCAATGCACGTCAGGGGTCTCTGAGCTCTTAAAATGGTGAGAGGTCAGAATCGGGCCTTTCCACGGTGTTCTCCCAGTCTGGAAGTGTTATGACTGTTACCAAAGAGGTTGCAAGTGGAAGGACTGAATCAATAAACAGTTTGTCTTTTATAAAAGAAAACCTAAAGGTCCACCACTTTCTTTGTTACCTTACTTTTGCTTTTTTTGTTTGTTAGGTGGTTTTTGGGTTTTGTGGTTTTTTTTTTTATAGGTTTTCTTTTTTCGTGTGTTTATCATCTCTTTTCAGGCAATTGTGCAGGGAGTCAGAGCCTGGCAGGATAGGCTTGCCATGGCTTGTTCACTGCTGCCATCGCGTCACACGTATACCCTTTATGTTGGGTTTGGTGGGAGGTGTGTGCGTGTGCATGAGACTGCTGTAGGACCAACGAAAAGTAGCGTTTCAGGGAAGGGGGATAAGTGGGTGGAAGAAGGGGCTTGGTGAAGGCTGAGCTCCTGTGTCCTCCTGGTTCCATGGGATTTGTGTCAGCTATGAGCTGGGGCTCCCTGAGTTCCTCTGTAAGCAGTGGAGAAACCAAGGAACCCGTCCAAAAGCACCCAGTACCCTTATTGATGTAAAATGGAGCCATGGGAACTTTGCCAGCTAACATCAGCTGATATTGAGAAGCTAACGGAAGAAGAGATGATTCCCCCCCACCCTTGGGATGTACCTACTCTGCTGCTGGCATTGCCCAGAGAAGATACCCGCAGGGAGCCTGTGGCACTGGATCTGTGTGCACCTGAGCTGGGAAAACACTGGGCAGCAGTGAGGAGTGATGCCCCTGCGTAATCATGTTGTCATTCCTTATCCGTGGTTGCCTTTGAACTGAAGCAGTCTTTTGGTGAGATGGTGGTGAACATCTCCGGGCCAGACTTTCGCTTGGCAACGTGCAACTTTGCTGCCTTCCTTGGGCCAATGCTGGCTTGCACACACTGAAATTTGGCCCTTGATGCTCAAGCGGTGGGATACTTCAAGCTCTTATAGGTCCTTTGATGCAACAGTTATTTTTCTTTTTATGGTTTCTTGTCCTGTGCCAGCGATAGCATCTCCCACAACTTCATAATGGATGTGAACTACATAGGAGCACTAAGCTCCTATTAACTGTATCCCTGATGGACAGTTGCGATGTGAGTGACCAAGGATGGGGACCAGTTTTAACTGCCACTTCTTAAGCTGTTCCCAAGGAACTACACCATAACAACTCACGAAGGGTCAGCAAAGTTCTCTTTGACTTCGAAGGGCCCAGATTTCCCTCAGGAGAGCCAAGCAATGTGGTGGTGGATGAGGATTAATCCTCTCTTAGGACCAAGTGTCAACAGCTTTCTGCACATCCAGCAAGAGCCAAAGCGAGTGTTGGTGTCTGGTCCCAGGCAGGAGTTGGTATCCTGCCACCGCAATAAGTGACTTTTAAAATATTACTATTCTATGCATGGATTATTTTTTTTCTTCTTCTTTTTTTTTTTTTTTTTTTTTCTGCCACAAGCTATTCTGCTTTTGGTAGAACTTCGGTTCTCTTGGGAGTCATCCATGGGAATTTCTGCAGATCTGGCTAGAAGGTGACTTTTTCCCCCCAACATTTTTCACACATTTGATTGTTTCAAACGTTTTTGTTGCCTTTTTTTTTTAAGCTCTTTTGTGCCAACCAGTCACCTTGAATTTACTTTTCTTGTGAAAATGTTTCATTACTGTTCTGATTTGACTGTCCTCTAAGGAGATTATCCTGTAACTTTTTAAATCCTTAAAATGAAATGAGGACAAGACTCTGGTTCCTTTTCCCATGCCAAATTGTCTTTCCTTCCAAACGTGTTTTAGTTTCTCCATGACTGCATTTCGAGCCAGATGAGTCAGCCAGATATGATTTTTAATACCGTAATTTTCATGCCATTTTGAGGATATTATTTTGCAAGGTTTGTATTTGATCTTTTTTATTATTCCCACTCCTGTTCATGGTATCATGAGACCATGTAGGCATCCAGCTTCCTTCTAGGCCTAGGTAAGCTTCTAGTCCTCATATCTATGGAGAAGAGCTGTAAGGATAAGAATGCTGAAGTTTCAGCTCCCAAACGGGGGAAAATAAGGATAAAACCTGGGGGTGTGCTAGGGCTCTCCACGGGGCTGGTTTGCTGCATGTGTTCATCGCAGCGTTTGGTTGGTCCTTGTGTTTGGTTGCCGTGGACATTCAGTTACAGCTCTATCAACACACAAACACGGAATTTCTTTTGAAATAGCCTAATCATTTATTTTTAAATAAACCACTGGTTGGATGGTGTGGGCATCAGGAGATTTTTGCTCTAGCAGATCTTTGTCCTGCTGCCAGTACAGTCATGTTTCTATCAAAACATCATTATGGATAACTTTAAAAAAAAAATATGCATTTTTCCTCAGTAGGAAGCTCCCTCTGAGCCAAACACATCTGAGCTCTCCATGTATTTAGCAAACTAGAGTACTCTTTAAAAAAAAGTCAGAAAATTAAAAATAAGAGAAACAGCATAAATATAAAACCTTTCCCTGAAAAACAGCACTTGTCTAACCACAGGTGAGGACATCGTGATCTGTGATTGAAGACGAGGAGCCCAAAACACTGGACATAAGTGCGTGCCCCCCCGCCCCATCCTTTCCCCCCCTTTCCTACCCTACTGCTCTCACAACTCTTACCCTCCTGCAGGCTTTAGCTCCTGGCGTCTCTTCAGTCCGAAGTCAAGGTGGAGGCAAAGCACTAAGGCTCTCTTCATTGCAACTTCCAAAGTGTTTTTGCTGCCCACACTCGCAGCTCTTTTAACTGTCACATCCCAACAGCCTTCATTGCCCAGGAACTCATCAGAGCCCCCTCACATCTCTCCTGGACCACTTGGCTTTGACCCTTTCCTTCCCCTCTCCAAGGTGGGCTCGAGCACCATGCTCACAGCTGCCTTAGGTGGGGAAATACTTCATAGAACCCCTTCTCCGGGGGAACCAGCTTAGTCCCTTGTGACCCACTTTCTGACTCCATTGTTGGTTGGGGAGGTTCAAAAGCAGTTGAGAAGATGGGGGAAAACATGGAGAAAGAAGCAGAACAGGAGTATGAGCTTTTTGTCCTGTCTACTGACAGTGGAGCAGCTCATTGCTCCGTGTTTCTCAGTCTATCCCAGCTCCTTGCAGGCTCCAGATCCCTTCTGTAGTTATTTTGTGAGCATCTTCAAGTTCCCGTAGGTTTTGAAGATGATTTCCCTCCCTTTCCCATTTGACTGAGTAAAATGGTACCAATCACAGATGCAATGTCCTACACAGTGTCCAGATGCCACATCTCTGCTCTGATAAGAGTGGCCTCACTTACCCCCATCCCTCCTTGCCCCAGACCCCCATGGAAAAAAAAAATAAAATCACGCCTTGTTACATCTTCGTTAGGCGCAAAATGTTGAGGCGCACAGGAAGGAAAGTGGCACCAGAGGCATACTGGATCTCCCGGAGGACCCCCTCCCACTTCTTCTGCTCTTCATCGTACCTGGGGGGAGACAAACAAACAGTTACGGTGAGGAAAACATCTCCTCTCCCTTGCTTGAGCTGCTCTCCATACTGGTGAGAGCCCTCGTGCATGGGGCAATGTCCCATAGACATTATTTGGTCACAAGATATCTGTGGGAGCTGCGTGGGGACTTCCAGCCCTGGCGTGCCCTGGTTTGCAGCACCAGGCTAGCAGACATGGATGTGGTCTTGCAGGTGTATTTCTCCACTGGAAAACAGGTTGATGGCACCAAGACTGGGTGTCAATGGTAAAGACCAGCAGGTGCCTGCTGAGGGTGCTCTAGAGCCACAGATGTGAAGGACAGGAGCAGCCACGTCAGAAAATGCTTTCTGCCCACGTCTCTGCTTGCACATAAGACTATCTGATTTCCAGCCCGAGCACTGGTTTTTCCCAGGGAGCACGTGCGCTGCACAAACACTGCTTCACATCAAAGAGGAGGTCTGGAGCCAGCTCCAGGCAAAATGTCAATGCAGCAAGAAAGCTAAAGGAGCAGATTTTCCCTGGTACGTTGCTATATGAGGCTGGGAGAGGTCACTGAAACATCTAACGTGCCGTCCAGCACAGGGCAAACTTCTCATCCAGAGACCCTGCACTGAGCCTGCACCCTTAGGCTGAGGTAACATCATCCATCTCACACTGAAGGCATCCAGACAGACAGAAACTGTGTTCCCTGAGTGGCTGTCACTAGCATCCCTCCCATGTTCCCTTGGGCAGCCATGGGACAGATAGTCACCTCCAAATGTCGTTCAGCTCCGTTGGCACCAGCTCTCCTGACTCCGTCTCCACCGTGGCGAACCCTCCAAGCAGGTAGAGCACCCCAGCCAAGCTCACCAGGCTGACCGAGCTGCGTTCCTGCAGGAACTCAGTGAAAGTGTCCCACCTGCCACATCGAGAGAGAAGACGTGTTAGAGCACCCTGCCTACCTTGAATCGGGAATCAACAACTAAATTAACTCGTGACAGGTTAATGTGTGTAACATGGGATGGGATCATACATTGACTGTTGTTAAAAGATTTCCATCATCATAGTTCAACTTCATTTGACATGGATTAGGTGAGCTGTGAAGCACACCTGGCATGGACCAGCAGGTCTCAGTGGTGGGACTGCAGCTGCCAGGCCCACCCAAAGTCAGAGAGTCTATTGCATTGGGTGAAGCTGCCAAGATGAAGCGACAGCCCTGCAGGGAACCGACGGGCTGCACCAGTTGGTGAACCTGCTTTGAAGGTGAGCTCAACTGCAGTGGCATCAGTGATGCCCAGCTGTCTGTGGAATACAGACTGGGAGGAACTGGTACTGGGAGTTTGCAAGGAAACTCCAGAATGGTTGGAAGTTGCATAATGTAAACCTGCAGCTGCCCCTTGTCTAACTATGCCCTGAAAGTGTGCTGAGGTACGTACTTGTTGGTGGCAATGTCATAGACTTCCACCGAGTTGGTCAAGCCAGAGTCAGTCACACCAGCTGCCACGTAGATTTTGTCTTTGTGCACAGTGGCTCCGAACAGGGACCGGGCAGTTTTCATGGGAGCGAGCTCCTTCCACTCGAACTTGGACGGGTTGTAGACACACATCGTCTTCAGGCACTTCCTAGAAAAAGATGAGAGAGAGAAGGAGACTTGATCTCCTGCTGAGGGGCAGCTTTGTACTGTAGGAGTAGGGGGATGCTTGCTGGGAAGACCGTGGGCGTCTCTAGAAAGGATTCTGCTCCTCCACATCAGCATGAGTGCCTTTGCTTGGTTGCGCATCCAAGGATGGCCATGCCTGGAGACATCATTTGTGTGTATAACACATGCTCTCCTTGGGTAGGAGTCCTAAAAGCTCGACATTGTGTTCACACAGCTGGATAGGGGCCTATGTAACTGACTACCTCTCAGGACCTCACACATGGCCATCAGAGAGTGTTTCAGTGCTCCCGATCCAACTTGACACTGAAATATCATCAGCAATGCCGCTCTTTCCCAGGATGACCATGTAAGGTGCACGAATGTATGCATGCTCACACTGTTCAGACCATAATCCCTTCAGAGCAGGACCTGTCTTTGCTGGATTAATGCATGTTTGCTTGGCAAACAGCCACACTCCAGGCTTGCAAAGAAATCGCTGCAATGCTCCGCAAGAGATACTTTTTCTGCTGAACCCATCTCCTGTGGGAGGGCAGGATGGGGGTTGGGTTTGATGAAGTTTTTCACCCCTATTGCAAATACCCATCGCTATTTGACTACTAGGACCACGCTGCTCCAAAAGTCCAAGACAGGAGACCCTCAATGTGAAGGGGCTTCTTGCTCTTCAGCACCTCTCCCAATCTGTGCAATGTTAATTTACTGTGAGCAAGAGGGAGGATACCTTCCCTCTCCTGCAAGGACAGTGCCACCTCCCTAATGTCCCTGTAGGACTCTTAACGGCTTGGGAAGGGATGCAGCCACACATCTGAGCTGAGAGGGAAGGATCCACATCTCACACCTCATCCAACCCTCCTTAACCCATAGCATCCAGGTTGGGGAGGTCCCAGCTCATGCTCCCTGCATTTCTCTTGCTTTTTGACTTACTTGTCACTTCCTTTGCCACCAATGACGTAGACGAGATCCTTGTGCGATACCACCGCGTGGCCATAGACTGCGTAGGGAAGGGAATCGGCTTCACCCCACTTGAAGGACCTGGATCAGAGAAAGATGGGAAGCAAAAGGATTTATAGCTTGCCGCATGAGGCATAGGGTACGTGGTACTTTCCAGACCTAAAGTCAAGCACAGGTCCTGACTCAGTCTCAAAAATATGAGGCTTTTCAATGAGATAGGACTCATCTAGTAAACATTATGATCCTAAAAAAAAGGGAAAATGAAAAAGCAGAATGTTTATGCTAATATTCATTGTTTTCTCCTACTCTTGGGCTTTGTGAATACCCATCCTCACTTCTCCCTTGACCTCACCTCATTTACAAGCTAGACACAGACCAGACAGAGATTTCTGAATTACATAAAAAAATAAAACCAATGAGACTTAAGGGTGAAAGGTCATGAGGACAAGTTTCTTTTTTGGCCATTGCCTTCCATTTTGAGGTGCAACAGTTGGCCAACACTCAGCAAGGATCCATGAGGAGGGGTATGTCCACATTTTGCTGTGTGGGACTGTGTTGAAGGCTCTGAGCTAGCTCCATGGCAGCCGAGCAGAGGATGTAGCTATAAGGCACTGGAAACCCCAAACTAGTGCCCAGATAGGTCTGACCAATTTCTCAAGAAATACCCGTTCATGCCAATGTAGCTTAGACTCATCCCCAGTTTTCAAACATGCAGGATATAGCCCCAAAGACCTGCACTTTGTTTCACCTAAGAACTGAGATGCCTGGGCTCCAAGTGTTTTCTAATTGCCCAACCATTCTGGGCAAATATTCGATCCCGTAGACCAGCAGTTTGCCCTTCCCAGGCTTGTTATAGTTGAAATATTGACCTAAATAATACTAGAAATACAAGTGGTGGTGATCACATCTCTACCAGCTTCAAATCGGTATCCAAAGCACCCCCTGCACTCTTAGCAGGGGCAGACACGTCCTTTCCCAGAGTGTGCAGGGGCAGGTGAATGCCCTGGTCTGTGGGAATGGAACTGGTTTCAGATCTCTGCCTATAAAACAGACTTTGAAGTACACACACATCTAAATATAGACTGAGCAAAGGCTTGTTAACGCCTACTGCTCTGCCTCGTTGGGGCAGAGAGGAGCAGTCTTTGGATGTTTCTGCCTCCTGCAAGCAGAATGGGACGGTGCCTTTTCATAAAGGTCATGGCATGGCATGGGGCAGAGCCCGTAGTGCAAAAAATAGTTGTATATTAAGTTTGATATCTCTCAGAGTGGGCCATTCGGTGCCGCATCTGAATACTTTCAAAACATACTGTCCTGTGCAAAGCCAGGTGACACCATTGTGAAGATCGCTGAACCTCCAAACCAATGAGCAAGAGCAGAACAAAAAACTCCCCTCACTGCTCTGCGCAGGTCCCATGTGAGCATCTGCTAAGTTTGGTCCCTGATAACATAATATCCCCATTACGGCTCCCATCTCCTGGGGGTTCAGTTACAATAAACGAAGCAGCTGGAGAGGGACAGCTCAGAGCCCCAGGGTACAGCTTGGTGGTCCCAGCATCTAGATGTGGAGTTCAAGCCCTCTCTCCAAAACCTTTCAGTCCCTGGAGACCTGGAGTCATTTTGCAGAGCAGCTGCTTCGCCTTCTCCTGTCAGCCACCTCCCCACACTCGCACGTGAACACTTACAGCCGGTCGTAGCACAGGACTGAATCCAAAGTCTTTTCTCCCTCTTTCAGTTCTTTCCCTCCGATCACAAAAATGGAGTTTTCCGCCTCTCCCAAGCCAAAGAGGCAGCGAGGGGAGGGCAGGGGGGGCATCCCCAGCCAGTCTGCATCCAGATGGTCATACTGAAAGAAAATACATGGTCATTGGTATGTGCTCACCTGACCTGTTTGCTTAGCAAACATCAGGGTCCAGAGGCTGAGGGCAACGTCCGTTCCTATGAGATCACCCCAGTAGGCACTTCCTGCAGTGTCAGTCTCCGCCTGTGCCTCACCAGCTGATGCAGGATGGGAGATCTTAGTGTAAATTCAAGTCATATGTCATACGACATATGTTTTATAGCGAGGCATAACAGCAGAGATGCACCAGCAGGAATACGTTCTGCTCTGTGCGCTAAAGCCTTGACTTGGAACAAGCTTGGTCATCTTTGGATGTGAGTCCTGTGTTGGACCTATAATGAATAGTTCCTGGGACTGGAGGAGCTGAAGCACCTCAATATTGGAAATTTTGCCTGAACCTCTTCAGCTGTAGCACACGCCACAGTATTTAATCCTGATACTTTCCCGTCTCTGCCGGGTGACAGAATGGTGTTGGCAACGTTGGTCACACAGCTCAGTCACCGAGCCCCTTCTTCTCCCACCAATTTTTCTTCATTCTGGCAAATGATCACTTACCATGTCCCTCCTCTTCTCCTCAAGATATTGATGTTGTCCCATATCACCTCAGTGTGCGTGAGAGTTCAGGAGGTGAAAGGCTTGTGTGTCTATCTGCACAAAGGATATTTACACAATACCTATCATCTACCCAATACAGTGCAACCCCACTGAGACTGTGCTGCAAAGCCCAGAGCTCTTCTTGCTGGCCAGACTGTGCCAGACCCATTTGATAAATGGGGACGCTGATCCATACAGCGCTACTAGATCAGATGGCCAAATCCTTGCAAATCCTTGGACATCTGTAGAGGAAGGCGTTGCCTCCACCAGAAAAAAGAAAAGATGTGCAAGGTTATGAGGCCGGGAGCTCTCCGGGCACCGTGGCCTGATGGGAACTGTAAACTGGGGCAAAAAAAAACCAACAGTAATATGTAGCTTGCTAGCAAAGGAGAGACTTTGTGGGTTAAGTCTGGAGTAATGCCTTGCAGCCAGTGTGGTGGGACTCTGCAGGATGAAGCTGTGATGCATCATTGCCTGAAGCACTGTTTGCTATGGGCTTGGGCCAAAGAGCTTCAGTTTGCTGGGTTGCCTCCAAAGACTCGTCCTCAGCTGGGACCCTGTGGTTATTGTCTCTCTGTAAGCTGTGGTCCACATGCGTTATTTATAGCACAAGCCCGAGCAGCCCAGTCACCAGGATAGTTCCTGCTTCTTGATGGATTCAGCATTGTTTTAAAATCATAAATCTTAGAAGTGACAAATAAAGGATACCCTTTCCCATCTGAAATGTCATTGGAATAATTTTGTTCCTGCCAAAATTTGCAAGGCCTCTGGGATTTATCAGCATTTATGTATTTTGGTGTCTGTCCTTAAGTGTAAACTGTCCCTGACCTAACTCTGCTTCAGGAGGGGGAACGTGAGATCGAGGAGGCCAGAAACAGAGTCAGAAGGTGTAAGATGCTGCCTCACTGACCGTGATTCCGGGGTCCATCATACAGCTGCCTGTCTACATATGGGTGAAGTTTCAGCTGGAAAAGGCTCAGAAGACTCTCTTACTAACACAGGAACTATGAGCTACGTAATGGCACTGACGACAATGACGACAATGAATTGCACCTTCACAAACTGACGGCACCTTCCAGCCCTGGGACCTGTCTTCACCTTCCATGCACGAGTGCCGCAGTGAACTGCAAAGGGACCACTGCCCTCTACTTGCGGCGAAGGAGGCCACATGATGCCCAAGGCATTTGCCACTGAGTCAGTGGCAAAATGGGAGCTGAATATAGAAATCTTGCTGTTTGCAGCTTAGGGCACAGAGTACTTCAGGTTGAAGGGACCTCCAAACGTCTTTCATCCAGCCCCCCTGCTCAAGCAGGTGCAGCTTTGGAGTTACGGCAGGCGGCCAGGGCTTTGTGCAGTCAAATATTAAATGTCTCCAAGAACTGAGGTTTTGTCACCTCTCTGGACCCCTGCCCTAGTAGTAAACCACCTCCATTAGGAAGGTTTTCCTCCCAACTAAATGATATGCCCTTTACTTCAACTCCTGGCTATTGCTTCTTGTCCCATCTTTGTGCAAGTCCAAGAACAGTCTGGATCCCATCCCTTTTCTCTGTCCCCTCCTATTAGGGAGCTGCAGACACCAATGAGATCTTCCATTCCCCTTCTCCAGGCTGATCAGATCCAGCTCAGCCTTTCCTTGTACCTCCTGTTCTCCATCCCTGAGCTGGGGGTTGGCCTCTTCTCGCAGATAACTAGTGACAGGACAAGGGGGAACGGCTGCAAGTTGCGCCAGGGGAGGTTCAGGTTGGAGATGAGGAGAAATTTCTTCTCTGAAAGGGTGGTCGGGCATTGGAACGGGTTGCCCAGGGAGGTGGTGGAGTCACCGTCCCTGGGGGTGTTTAAGGAAAGGTTAGATGTGGTACTTAGGGACATGGTTTAGTGGGGTATAGGTGGTGGGGGGACGGTTGGACTGGATGATCCTTGAGGTCTCTTCCAACCGTAATGATTCTGTTCTGTTCTGTTCTGTTCTATTCTATTCTATTCTATTCTATTCTATTCTATTCTATTCTATTCTATTCTATTCCATTTGTGGCCTCAGGAAGACTCATTCCAGTACCTCAATGTCTCCCTTGTATAGGGAGACCCAGACCGGACACAGCATCCAGATGTGGTCTCACAAGGGTATGATTGCGGGCGGGAAATCACTTCCTTTGGCCTGCTTGCTGCAGTTGTGATGAAACAGCCCAGGACATGGTGGACCTTCACTGCTCAAGGAATTACCTTGCCTGGCCAACAACCAGATTGGTGGATCATTGATCTCTAGGCATAGATTTCAGCTGAATACGAAGCAGACCATCTGCCTGCTGCAGCTAAGTGCATCAGCTGTCCAGTGTGAAGGGCTATATCTCAAAC
Organism: Psophia crepitans; assembly: GCA_013399095.1. Classification (NCBI taxonomy): domain Eukaryota; kingdom Metazoa; phylum Chordata; class Aves; order Gruiformes; family Psophiidae; genus Psophia; species Psophia crepitans. The sequence continues at coordinate 252,017 of VWZZ01001279.1, read as the reverse complement.
AGCATGTCTGCTGGCACTCCACTGCTTCCCCCTCCATCCTGCTTTCTAAGGCTCTGTGCGGGTTCTTCTCATTCCATGGGCTTCATGAGGGCTGCACAGGCTTCAAAGCCTGACCCTCTCCAGGTGAGGACAAGCATGGTCCCTGCACACAGTGCAGAGGTACAGCCCTACCCATGCAATGAGGCAATATATCTTAGCTTGGGAACTCCCCGTACTTTATCCTTTCTGCCTGGACATGTTATTGTTTCTTCCCAGGAGATATGTGAGCCATGGGAGAAGAACAAAAAGATTTCTGGGTGTGAGGGGGAAGGACAGAGGATTCACTGTATTCCTACGGGGTCAGCAGGAAGGGTAGGTGCCTTGCGTTACTGTCTACAGCAAAGGTGCTCTTGGGTTACAGCTCAGGCTGGGGCTCAGATGGCCTGCACACAACTCGATCTGATCACAGATTTGGTTACTGCTGAGTTACAACAACCACTTTTTCTTGTGGAGGATCCCAAAAGACCTCACGCCGCAGTTTTCCCCACATGTGACAGAAATGGCCAAGGCAGAGACTCTGAGCTGGAAGTAGCACTCCTCCAGGGGCCCGAACAGCACTGGAAATGAGGCACATACTGGTGGGTAGGGACATACCCTGTGTCCGTGGGGTGTTCTGTGGCTGTAACTGCTGCTGTTTCTTTGCTGGCACCTGGCAGAGTCACCCTTGGGTTTTGCTGGGGCTTCATAACCAGGGAGCATAAAGTATGCAAAGCGGAACCCAGACCTGATGCCACCAACCTTCCAGTTAGTGTGCCCTGTGGCAGCCAGGGCTGGAAAAATGCACTGTTCAAAGTGGTCCCCTGTTCAGGATTTGGATCAGGAAGCCTTATTTCTATTGCCTACTCCTTCGAGCCTCCTTCCTCAACTACCCAAAACCTCCCCCCACTGGAATATGCCTTAAAATATAGAGAGAAGAATCTCTAGTAAAACAATTGAGATATTTCACCTTCATTTACAACTTTCATTTTAACATCACGTGACAACGAATATTACTGGCATCACATAGAAGCTGAAGACTGGTGATGCTCCAGAGTGGTCAAAGAAACAAAAGATAGAGCTAGTACCTGTAGGAAGTAGGAACTCATGGGATCCTCTTTGCTGTCCTCGTTGTAGTACAGTCCTCCAACAATAAAGATCTGATTCTCTTTGGTCACCAGACTGATGTGGTTCTTTGGGATTTGAGTAGACAGGGAGGCAAAATAGCACTCGTTGGCAGTGGGATCATAGGCCACTGCTCCACTGTCGCTCACCATGAAAATAAGGTCCTGGAGGAACATCCCAAAGCGCATTGTGTCATTTAAGATCCCTGGGAGAGCATCCTCCTCTGTATCTTCCTCCTCGTCGACTGCGCCATTGACAACATTGTCTTTTGCTTGCTTTTCGCTGCTCTTCTTCACTTTCTTCTTCTTCACCACAGTGAATTTGCCTTTCTGGGCATCCTTCACCATTTGCAGTTTCTTAAGGAGCTCCGGGCTGGACTTCACCATGGCGTGCTTCTCCACGTGGTCCTTGATGTAGTCGTTGGGCATGAGGCGGAAGCGGATGCTTTCAAAGATGACAGGCAAGGCCTTCTGCCGGCTCTCACGGTCCTTGGTCCCCACCCACTTCATCACTACTTCAAAGACAGTCTCCTCTTTCTCAATGTTGAGGGAGTCACTGGAGATGATTGCAATAAGCTCATCAGGGGAGAGCTGGTAGAACTCCTCATCTCGAGAGACCAGTGCAAAGCGATCACAAATGAAATCCCGAGCTGCCACAGCCAACCGGGCACAATCCAGCATCAAGCCCAGCCTGAAGATAGCCAAGCAGTTGCTGAGGCAGAGCCGTTTCTGCAAGAAGGACACGCAGACGGTGAAGATGGAGGGAATCTGGAACATGTTGGCCACAGAGAAGATGTCCTGTACGTTCTGCTCTGTGATCTCCAGCTCAGAGGTGTAGATATAATGGAGGATCTTGCCCATGACATCGGGATCAACATCTTCCAAACTGACCTCCCTCTTCTTGCTCTCTTCCATGTCTGAGAGGAACATGGCTCGAAAATATGGGCTGCAAGCTGCCAGCACCAGCCGATGGCAGGGAAACTCCTTTCCCTTGACTTTTAAGACACAGTCCAGAAACTTATTGTGGTCCAACATGTCTTTGAGTCCATCTTGGAGCAGAGTTTGCTGGTAGAGACGCAATTCTTCTACTTGATCAAGAGGCAGACCCATGGTGAAGAGTAACTTCTCCTTTTTTCCCCAATCCTTATATATATATATATATATATTTCTGAATGTATCTGTGTCTGAGCCCCTAGCAAAGAAACTTACTCAAAGCAGGTCTCGCAGGTCTCCCTTGCTTCCAGACTGTCAGCACACTGGGAATGTGGAGTGCTTGCCACTACCGCAGCTGTCTGTGTACTTCAGCTTCCAGCGTAGGGCTTTATATATAGCCACAGCGTTACAAAGCTTAGGGAATCCATACGAGAGCATGTGTAAGCCGATCACCCTTTAATAGGACACACTGGACAAGGAGGAAGGGAGGGGGCTGGGGGAACAGCTGTACTTCCAGCCTTGATGCTTCAGGAAGGGTCTGTCAGCTCATGAGTCATGGCAAGGGGGGGCAGGAGCTTTTGCTGCCATCCCATGACGGGGGAGACGCGTGCGACCCATCAGCTCAGCCGCCGAGCTTGGGAGATGTCCTCCAGATGAATCAAACACCCAAATCTGCCTTCTGTGTCATGAATGGCAGAGCTGGGACCTCCTCCCGACACCGCTAAGCCCACTGCTCCAAAACTGCTAAACCTTTTGCTGTGCTAAACATAGACTGTGAAGTCAAAGCTGGGAAGATGTAAGAAGGGAGCGTCTTACGTGGGCTTTGTGGCAGCCCCGACGCCAGCCAGCTCGCTCCCAGAGCTGCTGTTCTGCACAGGTTTGTCTTTTGTTCTCCTCTGGAGTCGCTTTTCAGGGGTCTGGAAGGGGGTGGAAAGTGAAGATAGAGCTGTTTATTTACACCCTTAGATGGGTTATGAGACCTATGCTGGATGTTACTTAAAAAGTCTCACTAAAGGAGGAGGCTCGAGGAGCCTGGGAGAGGGATGGCTCTGCTTTGCCTGCAGTACACGTGTAGGCCCGAATGGCACAGTCTCTGGACACCTCATCGTCAATAAATCCATCTTTTTCACATTTTGGTGACAGAGAGACGGTCTGAGGCAGAGCAGAAGTAAAGAGAGTGCAAGGGTGGGCTTCAGCTAACAGATACAGACATCTAAATACATGTGTCTGCTTGTGAGTTGAGGGTCTCACGCTAAGGTCTACTGAGATTCAACACTTCCGTCTTGAAGTCTAGAGCTGCAGCAGGACAACTTGCCTGGCCTTGAGCTGATGCTCCAGAATGGCTGAGGTCTCCAGCAGGTCTTGAGTCTGCTTGCACACCCACGGATGTCTAGGAAGTCCCAGGGGGTCCTCAAATGGCCGGTCCTAGTCCAGCTCTTCCTGTGGAACTCAACAAGCAGCAAATTAGTTGACAGACATGGGTGAGCAGAGTAGCTACAATTATTTATACCTGTAGTAAAACTTATACATGAATCTGTTTTATCTCTGTGACTATGGACCCTCTGGGCTGGCTGACATTCAGTGATGGCACAGATTTAATTAACGATTTAATTAACTCTATGCAAAGATATTAGCCACCTTCTTGGTGTGTTTAAAGCCACATAACCCCTTTCCTTGGCATGGATGTATTTATAAAAGTGGTTTGTGCCATAATGGTTATCTAATCAGTGGGTAGAGGGAGGGATCTATACTGGTATGAAGCCCTTTTGTACTGGTGAAGTTCCAGCAGCATCTGAGAGGTACCAGGATAGCAGGGAAATAATCACAAGCTGTTTTTGGAGCTCACATCATAAGCTCTTCTGCTGTGCTGCTCATCTGTGACGGGATCAGATGATGAACATTGATCTTTGAACTGGGTTGAACTTCAGAAACGTTTCTCTGCTTTCAGACATCTGGGGCTGGACAACCCCATCCTCCCCTCTCCCTCCCCTCTGCATTAACTCTGCCCTGTCCCAAGTTTAATTCTGCATTGTTGTGCTACTGGCTTCAGGTTTTTCCCCCCCTCTGCCTTTAATCTCCTCGGAGCCCTGGCTTGTTTTCCCTTTCGCTGTGCTGCTCGGCGTGTGCTGCCATCCAAGCTTTGCTCCCACATTCCTCTTGTCACGAGGTACCACTGCTATAATGCAGCTACAGCTCATCCCTTCCCAGAATTCTTTCTTACTTGTGTGTCTTCCCTCATTCCTGGGTTTTTTTGTTCACATTGGTTGGTTGTTGCTGTTTTACAATCTGCTTATGTGCAGGGAAGTCAATAAGATTTTTAGGGGCTTGATCTGAGCTTTGCTGGACTGGAAAGCCAAGGCCACATCTGATTGCTCCGGGAGACTTTTCCCAGAACGATAGCAGTGGAATTTGAGGCAATCATCAGTTCTGAGCCCTCTGCAACCATTATCTCTTGTGGAGCCATTGACCATAGTAGACTTGTCCCATCCATCTTCCATTTGCTGGGTCCAACCTGTCACCACTAAGATAAGCTGGTCTCCAAGCAAATACCAGCCAAGCTCAGAGGAATGTAGCATCTAAAAGCAGATGAAGGAACTGGTGGCTGAAGTTGCTAAGCCACTATCTGTCATATGTGAGAAGTCGTGGCAGTCTGGTGAGGTCCCCACTGACTGGAAAAGGGGAAACATAACCCCCATTTTCAAAAAGGGAAAAAAGGAAGACATGGGGAACTACAGGCTGGTCAGTCTCACCTCTGTGCCTGGCAAAATCATGGAGCAGATCCTCCTGGAAACTATGCCCTGGCACATGGAAAATAAGGAGGTGGTTGGTGACAGCCAACATGGCTTCATTAAGGGCAAATTGTGCCTGATAAATCTGGTAGCTTTCTATGATGGGTTTACAGAGTTGGTGGACATGGGAAGAGCAACTGACATTATCTACCTGGACTTGTGCAAGGCATTTGAGACTGTCCCGCACAATATCCTTCTCTCTAGATTGGAGACACATGGATTTGATGGATGGAGCACTCGGTGGATAAAACACTGGTTGGATGGCCGCATTCAAAGAGTTGTGGTCAATGGCTCAATGTCCAAGTGGAGACCAGTACCAAGCAGGGTCGTTAGTGGGACCAGTGCTGTTTAACATCTTTGTCAGTGACATGGACAGTGGGATCGAGTGCACCCTCAGTGAGTCTGCTGATGACACGGAGCTGCATGGTGTTGTCGACATGCTGGAAGGAAGGGATCCTGTCCAGAGGGACCTTGACAGGCTGCAGAGGTGGGCCCATGTAAATCACATGAAGTTCAACAAGGCCAAGTGCAAGGTCCTACACGTGGGCTGGGGCAATCACAAGCACGGCTCCAGGCTGAGCAGAGAATGGATGGAGAGCAGCCCTGAGGAGAAGGAATTGAGGGTACTGGGTGATGAAAAGCTCAACATAAGCCGGCAGTGTGCGCTGGCAGCCCAGACTATGTCCTGGGCTGCATCCCCAGCAGCGGGACCAGCAGNATGATGCGAGGGCTGGAGCCCCTCTGCTACGAGGACAGGCTGAGGGAGTTGGGCTTGTTCAGCCTGGAGAAGAGAAGGCTCCGGGGAGACCTCATTGTGGCATTCTAGTCCCTGAAAGAGCTCCAGGAAAGCTGGAGAGGGTCTGGTTCCAGGGCAGGGAGAGACAGGACAAGGGGGATGGGTTTAAACTGAAGCAGAAAAGATTTGGATTAAAGGAGGAATTTTTTTATGATGAGGACAGGGTGCCCAGAGAAGCTGTGGCTGCCCCTGGATCCCTGGCAGTGTCCAAGGCCAGGTTGGATGGGGCTTTGGGCACCCTGGTCTAATGGAGGGTATCCCTGCCCATGGCAGGGTGTTGGAACTAGATGATCTTTGAGGTCCCCTCTAACCCAAACCATTCTATGAGATGACACATGTGGATGTGATATGGGTGAGCACTGATCGTAGTTACTATTTGTTTTTCTCTGTGAACAAACGAACAGGTGAATTCTCTCTCCCCAGGGTCCTCCCCTGAGAATTCTGACTGCTGTATAATAGACAACACAGCCCTGAATGAGGTGGGATGTTCTGAGGTAGCCCCCAGCTAACTGGCTCCAGGTGTAACTGGACTACAGCTAGTGATTTCCAATGAGCAATGGACCAAGCCAGCCACTCAGTGCGTCTCTAAGTGGGCACTAGGCCCCCCCCAAGACATGGAAGTGGGTGAGCACACATGGAAAGCACCCTAAGGGGAGGCAGCGTAGCAGGGTCACTCCCTCCCATACAAAATTTTAGAACAAGGAAGGTGGATGCAGGAGTTACAACCATGTCAGGCTGAACAAGAAAGTGCCCAGTGCAGGGCTATTAATTGGGATTTGTAGTCGCAATAAATTATTGCTTTTCTTGGCTTTTAAGGCAAGTTTTACTAACAGACAGGCAACAACCAGCTCAGACGAGATACGCTTCTCCAGGACAGAGATGAGCAGTTGATAGATCCCACTCCACAGAGGCACACCATGAGACATGGTTGAGATAGCACCACTTGGGTGCTCCTGGTCACCAGAGCCCACGGGCTTCTAACAGCAATGATAAGGGAGGAGATAACTTCAGACAAAGGGAGGCAAAGCCCAAGTGCCCCCATGAACTGTCTCTCTAACAAATCACTCACTCGGTGTCTAAGATTAGCTCCTTCTGACAGCTCCAGCAGATGCAGCTGCTGGGTAAATTTAGATCCTTAGTGAATGGGTTATTTTCTCACCCGGCGTATCCAAGTCAGGAGGGCAATGCACAGTCACTGCGCTTTGCCACGTGAGTCACCCACTTCGACAACGGGAGGTGGGTGACTCTGTTTGTCCTCCTGGACAGCCAGGGACCTGAGATGAATCACCCACAGAGACAGAGCCCTTGGTCTTGGCAACTCAGGCTGTCTTCAGCTGTGTGAGGACACCCATATGGAGAACAGGAGCTGAATTTTACCCTGCAAGGAAGCACATGATGTCATAGCTGGTTTGGTGGTAAAGAGTAAATCTGAAATAATGGAGATGCTAAGAAACATCTACTGAAGGTCCAGCAGCAGACCCATGTGAAAAGGGATGTGCCTGGCAGCTGAAGGGGTTTGGTGGATGTGCTTAGAGATGCCACCAAGGCACAATACCTGCCCTTACTTCCAGCATTTTTGGTTGGGTTCCCAGAAATAAACCCAACATGACTTCTAAATCAAAAACTACACGGATGACAGTTTGATGGCAGTAGGCTCATGATATTTCACCAGTACAAAGGTGAAGTCAAAATAAAGGTGCATATGAACCGAGCTGCAGCCAAACCTCCAACCTGGTGATGCCGCTGAAGTGGATTTCTGTTAAACTCTCCTGTCACTGTTAGGGGTGGGAGGTGAGAACCTGCAAACGGATCCTTGTGTCTCAGCTGTGGTGGCCGGGCATTACCCAGGGTGTCACCTGCATTACAGCAGCATAACAGTGATGAGCGGCACGCACCATAGATGTACAACATTTATTTACTACATAAACAAACGACGCTTACCAGGGACGTCACAAATTACTTTGGCAGGCTGAAAGCTGGCTAGGAACCGATCTGTTTCATCCATAGGAAAGCCAGAATACCAGCACCAAACGTGTCGATCCACACTGCAAAGTGGTCCAGATTCTGCCCTCACCAAACATTGACATAACTCAGACATAAGGCCACTGAAAGTTACTCTAAAGTGCAAGAGAGACAGAGCTATTTTTTCAGTTATTAACTCACCTTCCCCAAGGCACTGTGTACATCTTTTCAATGCACTCCCTATGCAGTGTCCCAAAGTCTGTTTCTCCACGTAGGCTATCATGAGCTTTCCCTCCACCACCCCGCCCCAGGTCACCACCCTTCATTCAGGGTCTTTCTCCTTTGGTTGTACCTGTGTGTGTGTGCTCATTCAGCCATGCAGTCATGGGCTTAGGCTGTGTGCACCCAAGTCCGTTAGGGAGAGGGATGGCTGGCTGGAGATGAGCAAGAGTTGGCCACGGCATCTTCTGTTCCTCAGCCACGGGCAGGAATGTGAGCTTAAATCTTTGTCCATGGCGTGTAGGAAATGCAAGTGGGATTTGGTTTGAGTCACAGCAGGATGGTTGCAGTGGCCACATCGGTGTCAGGCCCAGCAGTGGAAGGCTCTTTGGGTCTGAGCTGGGGCCTGGGGACCAAGCAGTTGTGTTGCGTTTCTTCGGCATGCCTGCTCCCCAGGTAACACGTACACAACGCGCGATGGCCGTGAAGCAGGTATGGCTCCCGCACTCTCATTAACTATGCCTGTTGATGGCACTAAATCATTTTTTTCAAGACATTTAGCACTGAAGGGACCTGTTTTGCAGAGACTGTAACAGCTATCACTCTGCACCACTGACAGTGGTGGGGAGATAATTACTCATCAATATGCCGTTCCTGGTCCTTCTTCCCTTTGCTATAAAGACTGTACTATTCATTTATTAGCCTCTTGGTAGATATAGATCATGCTAAACTATTTCACGGTCCTTACTGCACAACCGCAGATGCTGAACACTTGACAGTGGATGCTGACCATTTGTTGTAGTGAAAGAAATGTGGGATGCTTGGGTTGGAAGTGACCTGGAGATGGTCTGCTCAGAGCAGGCTCAGCTCCAGCTAATTCCTTTCTCATATCTATGTGTCTGGCCCACACTTAAACCTCCAGCCCTGGGATTTGGAGACTCTCCTCTGGGAGACATGGGCTACAGGTTCTGCGAGAAAGTAATGTGCTGGTGGACTAAGTGTTATGGGAAGCAGGGAGTGAAATCTCTAGGTCTGCACAACGTCAGAGGGTCAGAAAAATGATGGGGATGGCTCTTGCTGGCACTAAAGAAATGTCCTGGGAGCCTATCTCAGCAGTCTGCCACACATGGGGAGCCTGAGAAACGCCCACTCTCATAGAAAATCTTTCCTGCAGCAATGGGGTGATCTGCATCTTCTAGGTGACTTCTGCATGGGTGAGCTACAGCAGTCCGATTGTCAGGAGTGCTTGGAGAGCCCTTGCCAGTGGCTGGCCTGGCAGCTTTGGCAGAAGGGGAGATGAGGCTCTGGGACAAGCCCACCTGATGCAGCCTCCTACTCCACCTTTGCTTTGTCACACTTCTCCTCCTCGATGGCCAGGATGCGCTCACGCTCTTTGATCAGCTGAACTCCACAGTACGTGATGAACCAGATGGACAAAGTGCTCACAGGGAAACCTAGAAGATGGAGGGAGACATGGTCACCTTGCTGTAGCGGCTTGCCTAGCAAGGCCAGCTCTTCTCCAGCACTGCTGTGTCTCGGATTTGGGAGGTCCCACAAGTTCATGATGACCAACAACATTTTTCATTGTGGATCCAGCCCTACAGCTTCACTGAGAGAAGAGAAAAATTACAGAATCACAGAATCTTAGAGGTTGGAAGAGACCTCGAAAGATCATCTAGTCCAACCCCCCTGCCAAGGACCAGATTTTATATGAAGTGGTGGCTGAGGTCTCAAAGACATCGTGGGCCACAGTTAATGTGAGAACGTCCTGGAGTGGCTCTGAGCACTCCCTTACCTCCAAAACTCCTTCTGCCCCCAAGTTCAGACTTGGTAGTTGACTTTCTGCCCATTGAACCTGCCCATGTCCATCATTGTTCAGCACTGTGATTTTCTGGAAGCTTTGTGCCCTGCTGATGCTGAGGATCAACCCCAGCCTTGTCCCATACCTAATGGGGACATGGTGTGTGCCCAGGAAACGTGGTTTTGTCACCTAGGGAAGTAACTGAGAGCCAGGAGCTCTCTCTCCGTTTAGGAAGAGTCTGACGGCATTTGTAACCATGAGTCTGGTATCCACAGCAGAGGAGAGACACAGGGTTTGTACCTGCTAAAACAGGACCTCTGAAATGAATAACGCAACCAGTAAAAGCCAGCTAGCTCAGAGGGCAGGCATTTCTGGCACACTGAGCCCAGAGCGTCACATTATCCATTTCCTACGCCAGACTCATCCCAGAGAGGGCTGGAGGACGTGGGCTCCCGATGGCTATTTATACCCTGGGCTGCTCAAGAAGACTTCAAAATAGTGCCACCATCCACGATGTAAAATGTACAGATAAGGTTCATTAGGAGCCTAGGACAAGGATTTGTTCCTTTCACCTTCAGGTTGACACAGGACCAACTGCTAAAGCAAAAGGATGAAGCAGGACAAGTAAATCCCTTTCTCCAGCAAGGGGACCATTTCACAGCCCACCATGGTGGGACAAATGTGACTCTTGCATTGCTGCAAGGAGTATAAATCACAGCCTCAGGCTGTGCTAGGAGCTGTACAAGAACACCTGGAAGGCAACTCGTACCCCAGAGAGCTCACACAAGAAGGACGGGAGCTAAGAAACAGCTTCCCGTACTTTTTGGACAATAATTACGCACATTGAGAGTGGCCACGTAACAAGTCAATGGCCAGGGCACCGAGAGGGCTTGGAAGTCCCAGTCCTTAGGTGCCCTACCTGGGTCTCCCCATCAAGACAAGGGTGCCGTGATGGGGACGGCTGGTAGAATCTTACCCGTCAGGAGGAGTCTTTTGGTGACCAGAAGTGCAAACTCCAGGCTGTTGAGGGCTAGGATGTTGTAAAGGACGATGGCCCAGAAATTCGCCGCCCCAAAAACTGCCCTAATCCGTCGAGACATGGCTGCTGGCATTTTGGCCTGTGGAAGGGAGAGGAGCAGAGAGTGAGGAAAAAATGTGGCTGCAAGGAAAGGGTCCAACTCTAGCCAAATTCCGTCTTGGATTGCAGAGGGGTATTCAGAAATTAGAGCAGCCTTTAGCATCTCTGGGATGAAGAATCATAAGGACAAGGTAAAACTTCTGCACTGCTGCTGGACTCAGATGCATTTGGGACTCTGGAGTGGTGTTTCAACATCCCATGTGTAAGGGCAAGATGTCATACATGGTTTCACGCTAATTGCAAAGGCTGAGTACTGGTTTCTTCATCCATTGCCTTGGGTAAGCCATTCCTCAGGGCACATGGATGCTGTTGTATACCAGGATTATTATTAGCCCTACGACCAAATCACTCCCAGCTCCTGCTAGAAGTTGTTTCTTAGGAATTAAACAGAAACAACAACAACAAAAAAGATAGCTGGAAAGTAGTGACAGCAGCAGAGTGAAATTGTCACTGGCACGTAATCCTCAGGAGCAGCTGTGGGGAAGTGTTTTATAGCAATCTTCAAAGAGCACGATGAATCCCCAGGCCACTTAGTGCTGAGAATTGCAGTGCCGCGGGGAAGGAGATTTCATTGCCTGCAAATGCTATAATCTGATTAGAAGTTCAACGAGGAGAGCAAACAGGAGGATTGCTCTCTGAAGTTTTTATTCAAGAAGAGTCTACTGAACCGGTTTAGGACCTCTGAACTTTGGGTTGGACAAAACAGGCAACAGAATTGTTTTCAGGATGGAGTTTCCTAAGTTTTTCTTCCAACGTGTCCCCAAGACACCTTGGCCGCAAACAGAGATGGGGCACTCTGGGCTGGTTGAAAAGCTTTGGAGTGGTTGGAAAATAATTTTTTTTCTAGTACTTAAACATTTGATTTTATCAGAAATCAGATCAAACCCACTCAGAACACCAAGGTGTTCTGCAGAACAAGGACAAATTATTTCCATATGGAAACGTATAAGAATTTCCCCGTGACAGACCTCAAATTTTGTGTCCATCTGTGGTATTTTGATGCCTCCTTCAGGCTGCTTTCCTGGTTCTCTTGGACTTTTGTTTCCTCTCTGAAAGTTCTACACCCAATCTAAATTTCCCATGAAGCATCATAGGGTCAGATGATAATTTGCTCAGGGTGGGTGACACAGTGCATAAACCAGAGGGTTACAGAGCACCAGGACTGTGCTTCCCTTGCACAGCTGACTAGCTGATCACAAGGATGCTAAAGACCACAGGAAAGAGCTTCAGGTCTCCAGGCAGAAGGTCCGGATGTAAAGCTGCATGGCATCATCAGGGACGTTGCTCTTCAGTCTCAGCTGAAAATGGATCTTGTATAAACAAGTTTGAACTCTGTACAGTCATGGAAGTTTTCCACCAGCAGATTTGGCCCCAGACCCATTGATCTTCCCCCATCCACTTGCAGCCCAACTCCTCACCTCCAGTTTGGCAAAGGGTTCCTGCTGGAAGAACTTCTGCACCCAGAGCTCAAAGTTGAGGCCAAAGCAGTTGAAGACAGACCAGATGTAAACGATCTCACAGGGCCCCAGCCACAGGGTGGTGACGGCAAAGGTGGCGATTGTGGCCATGAGCTCCTTCATGATGTTGTCATGGTTCTCTCCAATGTGGTCATACACATACCTAACAGCCAAGGAAAGTGGTTGATGCTCCCAGTAGTCAAAGTGAGCCCTCTGGAGTCCCTCCTCCCATACTCGCCCACCAGGAAAGGTGTTTTGGCTGACAAGCTCTAGCAATAATCTGATTTTCACTACAGTCCAGCTACACGTGGCTTGTTTTCTTCAGAAACCTATAGCTCGTTAAGGAGGAAATACCACCCTTTCCCCCTGTTGCAGGTAAAGGGTTGATAAAATGTGGGGATCCAGAGAGCTGTAGGCTCTCATACTTGCTGGTGCACAGGATTTCAGCACAGAGGAGCCACCACCTTCAGTACAGGTTTGCTGGTGTGTACTCATAGCTGAAGAGAGCTGGAGGGCTGAGGGAGATGTAGATGGAGCTCAGGCCACCCTTGTTACCCAGGATACAGGCTCAATTCCCCTTTCCTCCTGGTAGGATATGAATGTGACTAATTCCCCCTTGAGGGAACACTAGGGAACACTAAACCCCTAAAGGATTTTCTGGGACAGGACTCGTATTCTCAACTTTGGGGGAGGGCTGTTGCACTTTGTGGTGATTAATTCAGTGGTTTTAAGGATAAACAGACCAAATATGACTTCATGCCATGGTGGCATTCACCCAGAAGAGAGGACACCCCAGCTTTGGGATGAGCAGCATTTAATGCTTCATTGCTATGTGATGGAAGAGAAGACCCTGAACCAGACTAGAGATGGTTGATTAGATACTTACTTGCATAGCCAGTCATTAATCCCTCTGTCAAAATGCCTAAAATGCAGATGATAAAAAGCACATTAAAACCTTGTTCACAGCTGTTCTCCACGCTCCTCCTTTGAACAGGTCCCACTACTGAGGTGGTTGTAACCTATCTCGTCCATTGCTTCCCGCCCAAGAATATTTCCCTGGGCTGTGGCCAGATCTAGACTGTTGGTTCAGTATCGACTGTTCAATGTAGGTAGTCTCCAACTTACAGGTCAGCTGCTCAGAAGCACAGCCCAGACCTCCTCCCCTCCATGCACATTTCATTCAGGCCAAACATGCTGTCTCTCTTCATCAACGCACGTGGCGTACTCACGTTTCTGCGAAGACGTAGAGCATGGTGATGCATTTCGGGGGCTGGGGTGGGTCCAAGTGGTCCAGTTTAGCGATGGTGTTGATGACCCCAAACATGACAGCAGCTTTCACCCAGTCGTACACCAAATTGGAGTAGGCCAAGCCAGCTGGAGCAAAAATGAGAGTCAAACACATGAAGAGGAACACAGGACGTATTGCCTTCAGGACTCTGGGGGACGTCGCGTCCCGTGGGAGCATGTAGTCTATTGCAATAAGCATAACATCAAGAGAACAGTCTAATGCTGTCCTGGACCAGCAAAGCTTTTAAAACTAAGTAGCTTTTTAAGAAGCTTGAACTAAAAGTCAGTATCTTCTTGGGGTATTTGGGAGCAAACTGATTATTGTTCTGGTAGTTCAAGAAAGTCATACAGATCTCACTTCTTCCAGCACAAGATCTTTCCTTCCCTCTAAGGCTTGTTGACCCAAGACAAACTCATCACAGTTCTTGATTCTGACCTCTGAGGTTTTATTGACACTTCGATCAAAATGCCCCCCACCACAGCTCCTTGTGGCCACAGATGTATCATTGATGCTATGTCAGAGCCAGGGCCAGAACCTCTGTCTTGGAGATGTATCTGACACTGGAAGATGATCCATGCAGGAGCAAACACTAAAGATTTCAAATTCCTATGCAAACAGAAGCTGAAATGCCCTCATCTTGCTGGGATTCACCTCACAGATTAAGGACCATGCAATGGCTTGATGGGAGCCATGCCTAAGCTCCCACTGTGGACAAGGCGGATCTGGTCAATACAGTCATCAGAGCCTGCAGAGGAGCTCAGTTCCCTCTGGAGTAACACGTATGTTTGGTCAGTACACCAAGGTCCCTTAGTGCACCCTAAATCAACGCTAGTGCCATTCTAGCTGCGTTACAATTTTCTCCTGGCCTCTACTCTGGAGAGACAAGGGGCTTCTCCAGCCCCTGTTTGCCCTGTGACAGCCCTATGTGGATGTCAGATACCCTATGGCATCTCAGTAGCTGCCATCAGATGTGTATGTGGACAGCCGAAATCCTCCCTCCAGCTGCTAGCTGAATGCCAGCACTGCTACCACTGCTCATCCTAGGAGCTGAGCTTCTGGAGGTCCCTAGTCCAGCCCTGCTGAGAGCACAGCCAGTGTCGAATGGAGAGCGAGCTGCTCTGGACCCAGTCCATTTTAGTGTCAAATTTCTATATTTTTTTTGAGAATTTATAACCCCTTTAGGCCACTGTTTCAATGTTTGACCACTCTAAGGAAAAAAAGAACCTACAAAAAACTTACATGGAATCATGCTTTGCCTTAGCATCATAGAACCACAGAATGGTGTGGGTCAGAGGGGACCTCAAAGGTCATCTAGTTCCAACCCCCCTGCCATGAGCAGGGACACCCTCTGCTAGACCACGTTGCCCAAAGGCCCATCCAGCCTGGCCTTGAACACTGCCAGGGATCCAGGGGCAGCCACAACTCTGGGCAAATTGTTCCATTGCCTCACCACCCTCATTGTCAAAGAAATGCCTCCTTTAATCTAAATCTCCCATCTTTCAGCTTAAGGCCATCACCCCTTGTCCTGTCACTCCATGCCCTTGTAAATAGCCCCTCTCCAGCTTTCCTGGACCCCCTTCAGGGACTGGAAGGTGCTATAAGGTCTCCCCAGAGCCTTCTCTTCTCCAGGCTGAACAAGCCCAACTCTCTCTGCCTGTCCTCATAGAAGTGCTCCAGTCCTTGGATCATCTTCGTGTCCTTCTTGTACTGGGGACCCCCGAGCTGGATGCAGGGCACTGGAGCAGAGGCACAGAATCTCCTCCCTTGCCCTACTGGTCACGCTGCTGGTGATGCAGCCCAGGACATGGTTGACTTTCTGGGCTGCAAGCACACATTGCCAGTTCATTTTGAGATTCTCATCAATCAACACCCACAAATCCTTCTCATCAGGGCTGTTCTTAATCCGAAGTCATTGAGCACCTCAGCCTTCTCCATACCCCAGGTAACCAGGTCTTCTGTTTCCGTCAGGAACGGCTCCACATTTTCCCTGGTCTTCCTGTTATCGCTGATGCAGAAGCTTTTCTTGATGCCCTTGATGTCACTGGCCAGATTTAACTCTATCATAGCTTTGGCTTTCCTCACCTGATCTCTGGCTGCTTGGTCAGTTTCTCTAAGGCTACCTGCCCTTGCTTCCAGCCTCCGTAGGCTTCCTTTCTGTGTCTGACTTTGCCCAGGAGCTCCTTGTTCATCCATGCAGGCCTCTTGGTGTTTTTGCCAGACTTCCCCTTTGCTGGGATGCATCGCTCCTGAGCTTGGTGGAGGTGACCCTTGAATACCAACCAGCTGTCTTGGGCCCTGCTTCCCTCCAGGGCTTTGACCCATGGTACTCTACCAAGCAGGTCCCTGAAGAGGCCAAAGTCTGCTCNCTCCTCTATCACTTGGAGAAGGAAGTTATCATCGATGCATTCCAGGAACCTCCTGGATTGCTTGTGCCCTGCTGTGGTGTCCCTCCAACAGATATCGGGGTGGTTGAGGTTCTCCATGAGGACCAGGGCTTGTGAACTCGAGGCTGTCCCTATCTGTCTATAGAGGGCCTCATCCGCTTGGTCTTTCTGGTTAGGTAGCCTGTAGCAGACCCCCACTATATTGTCCCCTGTCCCTGCCTTCCCTTTAATCCTGACCCATAAGCTCTTGGTCAGCTCCTCATCCATCCCCAGGTGGAGAGCCATGCACTCCAGCTGGTCACTGATGTAGAGTGCAACACCCACTCTTCATCTCCCCTGCCTGTCCTTCCCAGAGAGCCTGTATCCTTCCATTCCAACACTGCAGTCGTAGGAGCCATCCTACCATGTGTCCGTGATGTCAATGAGATCGTAGCCCTTCAGGCGTGCGCACGTCTCTAACTCCTCTTGTTTATTCCCTGTGCTACGTGTGTTTGCCATGGGTCTTGCTGCATCTTGTTCATTGTGTCCTGCTTCTTCCCTGCCAGTCTCCAAGAGTCCACCTTCTCTACAACTCTCCCTTAGGTAGTTGAAGGCAGCAGCTACAAATCCCCTGAGCTACTCTCTGTACAGCTGACACCCTGTGGCCATTTCAGTGACTCACAAGTGCCCATAATGGGTGGCCACCTGCGATACCAAATGTGGCTCTCGCAGTAGTATGGGACTAATATTTGGAGGTTCTGAGCTCCCTCCCAGTCCAGACAAAGGCAATGGGAACAGCTTGGTGCTCAGCATCTTAAACCCCAAGCCAAACAATTTGTTCCAGGACCATGTGAGTGTGACAAACCACCACCACCTGACAGACCCCAGCTCTGTTGCATTGTGGTTGGGAAGAAGGGGGTCTTTACCCAAACCTGTTCACAATAGGGATTGACAAGGCCTCTCAATGGAGATGGAAGGAGATCTGAATCACTCATCACTGCCTTGAAGCTGAGCACAGGTATGAGAGTGTCCATGCATGGCCACTCACCCAAGGACCAGTCCGAGAGGCGGTTCATGAACTTCAGGTCAGAAGGAAGGGTGAGGATGTAGAAGAAGTGGAAGAAGATGTCCACAGCAATGATGGCCCCAACGTGGAGGAGGGCATGGACCCGGATCTTCTTCATCTCGTCATCTTTGCGTGTCAGCTCTCGGGTGCTCACCTGCCAGGATGGCAAACCAGGAAAGGGCTAAGCTGAGAGGATGGGCAGCATGTTCCTCCATCCAGAGAGACAGTCAAAGTCCAAATAGGGACTCAGGGCTCTCCTTTAGAAATCCCACCATGGACTACATTGCCCAACTCTCCATTGATTAAGGAAGACCCAAGGGACTATGGTGAACACATCCTCAAGGAGCAGGACGCATCCCACCCACAGCATCCCTCCAACACCCCAGCCTCAGTGCTGAGCACAGCAGCAATGTGTCTCCTGGATCAGCCTCCTGGCAAAGGCTGTTCCCATCACTGGGGTTTCCAGAAGAGCAGGCACATGGTGTGACACAGCAGTGACAGGTCTGGCTGCACATCAGGGACCCTAGGTGGGATGAAAACCACACCGACCAAGAAGCTGGGCTTTATCCTCTTTCTGCAGGGACATGTTCAGAAAGTCAACTTTGCTTAAGGGGAACCCCTTGCGCAGGACATTAAGGGGAGGCAAATTCCCATACCCATCGCTTCTACAGGGTGCCGCAACCTGCAGGGAAGGACATCTGTACGCCCAGGAGAGGTTGGGAGCAGGGCTGCCATCCCACCTGACAGCTCTGCCAGGACCAGGTGCATATTTTTGGCCAGGGTTATTCGGGAGGAGGATGACTGATGGTCTCTGGACCTTCTTCTGCAGACACCTGCTGTAGAGGAGAGGCAGAGCTGCTCGAGGGACCATCCTGAATCAGCTGGGACCTGATCGATGGGGATTTGGTCCCTGCTGTGTCTTGTACAAACAGGGGCTGGGCTTTGCCTCCAGGAGCTGTCCTGTCTCTGGCTGTTCTAACATGAAAATCGTCAGAGCAAGCTTTCAGGATTACACTGGGCAGACCGATGTCCTCGCTTCCCTGCATCACCATAAAAATTGCTGCTGTATTCAAAATCCTCTTATGTTTATTACTTTCCCTTTATTGCCTGCGAGAGGTGGGAGCTCTCCCAACGTAATCTGCAGGCTGCCGCCCCAGCCCCGTCATCAAATCCAGATGATTCCTGAGAATTAAAGCCTTTGCCAGATATCTTCATGTCTGTTATACGCCAAGTGCTTAAGGATACAAAGAGGCCACTGGACCCTGAGCTGGAGGAGAAGCTGAGGGAGGATGGGTTCTGGCATGGAGACATATGAGAGGACATGGGGCCCCCATTTCCCACCCATCTTCTTGTCGGAGCATGGTGGCAGTACTCTGCTACCACCCCTTTGGTACCAGGGCTGTGTCCCCCACACTCCCAGCCCTACAGAACGGAATTAGTTCCCTTCATCCCAGCAAGGAAGATGTTTTTCAGATGGAATGGGGCTGGCCAAGCCCTGGGAGAGATGAGTTCCCACCACACATGGAGGGTGCAAGGGCTCCACTAGGACAGAGCACCAGTAGGAGCCAAAAAGGCAGACAGGTCCATTCCCTCACTGGGCCATACACCCCACCCTGGGGAAGGGAATCCCTCTCTCTGCCCCCATAATTGCTGTTGGGTAATTAGGAATTCACCTCTGCAATTAGCTGCAGCTCCAGCAGTGCAAGGGGGTATCTAGCCAGGAGATGGCAGTGGTGGCTAGGCCAAGACAGGACCCCTGGCTGGGGCATGGGAAAGGGGTTGGGGACATGCTCCTTGTGCCTTTGGGGTGAGCGTTTTAAGCAGCAGAGGTGGGGAATGCTCATTAAGTGGCTACAAACATCATGGTTTGGGGCTGTGCAAAAGGAACAAGACCCTCCAGATCAAGCCTTGTAGGTCTGGTGGAGGTTCAGGTCTTGGAGACACCACCAGTTTTATGCCCTGGTTTATAGATACCTGGTTGCAGTGTTAGAAGAAGCCAGGGCTGCCCATCTCATAGGAAAGACTGATGGAAACTGGGGAAGGAAGAGGAACACTGTGTGAGGAGAGCAGTCCAGGGCACTGCACACACTCCAGAGGGGCTTGGACAGCGGGGCTGCTGGAGCCACGCTCGCCCAGACTTCAGCCCGACAGATAAGACACAACTGGAAAGATGAAACCTTAGGATGAAACATCTCTTCCAGCAGCCTGGGGAGAAGAACCCCCATGTGGCCTGATCATCCCTGGTGCTTGTCTGCTGAGAACGGGCTGCTGGTGGACTCGATGCAGATACACTGTGAGCATCCCTCATGGAGGACACCAGAGCTGACCTTGTGACCCTTCAGGGTCAAATGCTATAAAAGTGCTTTTAAATAGATCCTGCATGGCCCAAGGGATCTCCTTCCTGCACTCTCATCCTTTCAGCATGGAACATGAGGTTGTTAATGCCCCAGGTGAACGAACCAGTCAGGAGCAGGGCTTGGAGCAGGGCTTGGAGCAGGGCTTGGAGCAGGGCTTGGAGCAGGGCTTGGAGCAGGGCTTGGAGCAGGGCTTGGAGCAGGGCTTGGAGCAGGGCTTGGAGCAGGGCTCATCCTGCTCACTGGAGGAAATGAGACCAGTGCAGACCCTTTCTTAGGCAACAACTGTGAGCCCAAATTTGGACAGAAGGTGCTAGGCTGGGTAGGTCTTTGGTCTCCTCCTCACTGTACTTTGTGCTCTCCCCTGCCCTGGGCTGGTTTTTCTTCTGAATTCACAAATGTTTTTTTCCAGAACACTCTTACATCCAGACATAAATCAAGGTCCAAAAATTCAGTATAGCTTTTCTTCTTTAGAAGGAAACAAAGGGGTGGTGGCAGTCCTTCCCAGCACCATTGCTGACCAAGCAAGAGATCCCCCCCTTAGCAAGCAATATGAGTTTGCTTTGATGACCAAGGTTGATCATTGGTGTAAAAGAACAGGAAGACAGTCTATTGGGATGGGAAGAGTGAGGAGGGAGAAAGCATTGCCGTATCGCTTGATCTCTGGTCGTGAAACAGCCACAGAGGTTGGGTTGTCCCGGCCTAAGCTTCTGCTGATGTTTTCTGGTGCTGTTTGGAATCTGCTCTTCAAAAGGTTCAGTTGGTTCTGTGTGGCACAGACAAAGACCTGGGGCACCAGGGTATTTCATGGGGAGAAGAGGAAGCCCCTGGTTGCTGAAACACAGCCTTCCACCCAGTCTTAGTTATTTCCAGAGAAACTCATCTTAAGAAACACAGACCACCTCCAGAAATTCACGCTCCTGGGGCAAACAAGCTGGATAGAAACATAAGACCTCCCTTGTTCTCACAACCACGAGCTCACAGAGGTCCCATGGATGGGCACCACATGTCTGGCTCTCACCATGGTCTCCCAGCTCCGCACAGTGGGGCAGCATGGAGCTGCTGGGGTGACAGTGCATGGAAAGCGAGGCACTGAGCAGTGCACGTGTTCAGCAAGAAAGGAGATGAACTGAACCCTCCCCTCCTCATCCCAGCGTGGTGTTTTCACCACAACAGTGTCTTTCCTCCTGTAATGAGCAGTGGAAAATGCCAAAAACCCCAAAGGGAAGCTTAAAACCCCATCAGTTTATGACCTTCCCCACAAAAATCAGGACATCACCGCGCAGCCCAAACTATGGCTGCAGACTCTACGTGACAATGAGAAGCTCTACAACTATTTGCACCTTCACTGTGGCAAACAGTGGCGTTTTTTTAGGCATTAAACTGAAGCAAAGAAACGCAGGAAGAGATCCTCCTCCAGCCTGGCCTCAGGAGCACTCACCTGGACATAGAACTGGTCAAACGTCATGACAGGTCCAAAGAAGAAGAAGGGGAGGTAGAAGTTGTACTTGAGGAGGTCAAAGATGGAATAGATGCCCTCTTTCCTCTCAGAGTTCTCGAGTGCAAAGCTCATGCAGCGCATGATGGTGAAGCTGCTTCCTCCATAGAAGAGGACATCTTGAAGATCAAAAGCTCCTGTTACAAACCCGCTCTGGAAGAGAAACAAAGAATTATCGCCAGGAACACTGTGCCACTTCTGTGCTCTCTCACTTTGTGGAGGACATCACTCCCAGGGCAGTAGGCAAAGCCTTTAAATATGCTCCAAACCAATTGTACCTGGAGCTAATGAGCCTTGCTGAGGCTTGATTTCCTAGCTGGCTTCTGCATCCCAGAGGAGCTGGGTAGTGGTAGATCCTCTTGGCCATGTGTTCACCAAGCAGCTGTGGGCCACTGAGCCACACAGGCTTTGGTCTGGGGTGGGAATGTCACCCTGTGGCAGGGACATAACCTTCCCCAGGAGGTGAAGGAAAGCCAGCACGAGCCTGATGGAGAGGGGGGAACACATTTCAGGAGGTAAGCAGCAGACAAGGACAGGCAACACTGTCCTTCAGAGGGACTGAATAGCTTAATAAGGTCCTTCCCACATTCCTCTTCACCCATCAGTGAGAGAAAGTGATAACTGGGCAGAGAACTGAGATAGGCATAGTCGTCACTGAACCCATCCCACCACTGCCTTACAGGTGGGGAAACTGAGGCACAGGGCAGGAACACATCTCACTTGGGTGACAAACTGTTCCTTGAGCAGCAAGAAGGATTCAGGTGTCCTGAGCTCTGGCCCAGCACGACACCACCAAAACACCACATACCCCTGTGGGATTACTCCCAAGCTCAGCAGCACAACAGTCCTCTCCCTCTCAAACCCTGTGGGAGCTCTGACATAGCCAGGAGAATTTCCCAAGGTTTGGGGGTGCCCCTGGATCCATCCCTGAAGATAAACCCAAGGAGAAAGACACAAGTGGGCTAGAAATGAGGCAGACAGCTGGTCCGAGGCAGCACCTACCTGCCAGGAGCTGAATGGCTCCATCTTGAAGGAGGCGAGACAGCAAAGCCCAGCCACATAGCAGAGCCACTTCTGCTTGGCCAGCGCAACGGAGTAGAGGACAAGGCAGTGGGAGAGGATGATCATCAGGTAGACGAGTCCCATGCTGCCCAGCACAGCCAGGATCCCATAGAGCATGTACACCACGGCCCGGTGCTGCGAGAAGAGAGTGGCCCTGACCCATGGTCAGCTTGGTGAAAGCCCCAACCCCACTGCCCCCATCCTCGAACATCCCCCTAAGCCCCCTCCACAGATCCCAGGTCACCCTGGTGCTTTCAAATCCATCCCACCACATCCCCGGCTCACCTGTGGCACTGTCATGGAGCAGATCTTGCCAAAGAGGACATGTCCCGAGAGGGCGAAGATGATGACATTCCTCAACGAGGTGAACCACATCACCCACTCGAAATCAGCCACGTCCTGCAGGAGCAGCACCGGGTACCTTACTGCCCCGAGCCCTCACATCTCTGCCCCAACACCCGTCTGGAGGGGAAACCACAACCTTCAAAGCCTTTTCTTCCCATTTTCCACCCAATGGCTCCCAAGCACTTAAGCTTGGTCACAAAACTGTCCTTTTTCTCTGGAAAGCTCTACAGAGGAAAAGGACCTGGGGGTGTTGATTGATGCTCGCCTGGACATGAGCTGGCAGCGTGCCCAGGTGGCCAAGGGGGCCAACGGCATCCTGGCCTGTATCAGGAATAGTGTGGCCAGCAGGAACAGGGAGGTGATCGTCCCCCTGTACTCAGCCCTGGTGAGGCCGCACCTCGAGTGCTGTGTCCAGTTTTGGGCCCCTCACCACAAGAAAGACATCGAGGCCCTGGAGCTTGTCCAGAGAAGGGCAACGAAACTGGTGAAGGGGCTGGAGCACAGGTCTGATGGGGAGCAGCTGAGGGAACTGGGACTCTTTAGTCTGGAGAAGAGGAGGCTCAGGGCAGACCTTATTGCCCTCTACAACTACCTGAAAGGGAGTTGTGGCGAGCTGGGGGTTGGCCTCTTCTCGCAGATAACTAGTGACAGGACAAGGGGGAACGGCTGCAAGTTGCGCCAGGGAAGGTTCAGGTTGGAGATGAGGAGAAATTTCTTCTGGGAAAGGGTGGTCGGGCATTGGAACGGGTTGCCCAGGGAGGTGGTGGAGTCACCATCCCTGAGGGTGTTTAAGGAAAGGTTAGATATGGTACTTAGGGACATGGTTTAGCGGGTAATAGGTGATGGGGGGATGGTTGGACTAGATGATCCTTGAGGCCTCTTCCAACCTTAATGATTCTGTTCTATTCTATTCTATTCTAAAACCCCGGGGGAGATGTGCAGAGGTCGCTTGTCTCGGTGCACACAAAGCAGAGCCTCCGCTGCGCCGCAGGGCTGAGCTTTTCCCCACTACATCTTTAGGGAGAAAAACACGAATCACGTGGGCTTTGCAAAAGTGTGTCAGCAACAGAAAAACCAGCTCTGCCTCTCCAGCGGTCAGCACCGACCACGTCACCGGGAGCTAGAAAAGACCGGGTGATTCCTCACTTACCATCTTCCTGCCGAAGTAGTGCCAGCCCGGCTTTATGCCGTCCCGAAAGGCCTTTCTGTTCATGCTGTCTGCAAAAGAACCGGAGTTATGGGGACAGAAACAGCTCTGGAAACGGGGTCCAGGTTTCAGCAAGGCAGGGAGCCTTCCTCGCCGTGACGATGAGCCATCAGAGCTCAAGCAGCCCATCTCCACAGTGTCTAATCCCCGTGGAGAACCAGTGGAGTCTGGAACATCAACCATTTCCGCACGACTCCTTTGTGCAGCGCTACGTCCCAGGGACCCCCAGCTGATCCCATGCAATTTTCATTTATTTGGGCTTCCAGACAAAAATATTTG
This sequence comes from Psophia crepitans, assembly GCA_013399095.1. NCBI lineage: Eukaryota > Metazoa > Chordata > Aves > Gruiformes > Psophiidae > Psophia > Psophia crepitans. The sequence continues at coordinate 228,321 of VWZZ01001279.1, read as the reverse complement.
GGAACCAGCCCTATGCAGGCAGGGTGGCTGCCTGTTTCAGGCACTGGGGAACTGAGACGTGCCACAGCCTCCTGCCCCGAGCCACGGAAACGGGGACGAGAGGGTGGGCAAGCAAAACTGCAAAAATCCTTTCCGAGTCCTTTGCAAAGGATTCCCAAGGTGTTCTCCGCAAAATTTAAAGCCAAGGATCTGCTGCTGGTATCCACATCTGGAAAAACTGCTGGCTTACATCCACCCTCCCTTCCCAGGGCCCCCTCCGGAGAGACGCGACGGGGTGCGTTACCTCTAGATGCTTCAAATATCCCGCTGCCGCTGTACACCACGGCACAGGTCACGGCGAGAGCGTAAAACCCCAGTTCGTAACTGGGGAGCATCGTTTTAACCCCCATGGCGGCAGGTTACTGCCCCAACCGCTGCGGGGGATCCAGACCTGGGGAAAGGGGAGGAGGAGAGAAGGAAATAAGGGGTGAGGTCTCACCTTCCATCCCACCCCTCAGACACCCTGAACTGCTGCTGGTTCTCAGCAGCTCTGCTGTGTGGGTTTCCTTGAAGGCTGGTAGCTGAAGAGAAGGAGAAGCCGGTATCAGCTGGGGCTGAGCCCTGGGACACAACTCGGGTGTGAGGAGCCAGGCTGCTGCTGAGTCCTCCTGCAGGACCCACCCAGGAGCCCGGCACTGGGGGCAGCCCCACCCAGGAGCCCGGCACTGGGGGCAGCGCAGCTGGGTGGTCCTGATAAAGGGCTCTGCCCAGAAATTTGCATCCACCCCAATGTTGGGAGACGCTCTGGGACACCAGCCACTTAGGATGGGGTTCCTCCAGCATGTCTGTGATGCCCCCCCCCCCCCAACCCCAACCGGGCCCTTGGGGGGG
>VWZZ01001279.1:198915-220982 GCA_013399095.1 Psophia crepitans | reverse complement strand
TTGGCTGAGGCTGTGTCTGTGTCTGGATCCAGGATTTACCATCCCTCGAGCTGTCGGGAGGATTGCGGGTTGCAAGATGCCTTTTCCTCTGGTGCTGCCGAGGGGGTGAGCAGGAGGAATGTGGCAATGTTGGTCCCGCTTTTTGTGAGACACCCCCTTGATGGCTTTGCGGAGCTGTAGGCCAGCGCTGGGGAAGTGGAGCAGGGCTCGTAAGGACAGGGAGGGTTAAATCTCAGGCGCTGAGCTTATCCTCAGCTCCCTCCATGACCTCCTCCATCAGTTCACTCCATGAACTGTTTGAAGAGAGACATCTCTGAAACTAAGCAGAAAAAAGACAGGGATGACACCACCCTCGCCGCATCTGGAGTAACTCCCGCTCTGCTCTTTTTCACTCCGCCTGAGCTCGGCGCAAGCGGAGTCAGGACACAGTCCCCGTGCCAGGGTGCTCTGCCTGTCCACAAATCCACCCTGCGCTGGTGGTGGCTGGGGTTAAAGTCTGACAGGCTTCACCCTCACAAAAAGAGACTGACAAAGCACAGCAGAAAAAGAAGAGCTTTCAAGACTTTCAACCGAGAAACAAAGCAGCACTATACAAAAACGACCAGCTCCCCGTTTGCTTGTTATCCCCAAGGCTAGCTCTCCGCTGGCAGGCTGCATGTTAATGCCGTATTAGCTTGCGCTTGGCGTTCTCACCATGCTGCATGACGGCAGGACAGAGATGCAAGGGCTTTCAGCATCTCCAAAAGTCCCACCACTACTGCACAGAGGTCCTGCCTGCCTTTTGCTAGCATTTCTTCCTAGCGAGAACAAGCCCTGCCCGATGGATGAATGCAGAGACCCAGAAATAGGGAATTCGTAACCTGGATGGGAAGTTTTGTATGGAATGAGCTGAATTTAAGGTAGGTCTGACTGATTGCAGGAGTGATCTGCACAGTCTACCTTTTCAGTGGAAACTCCACTGAGTTTCAGCAAACTCTGCTGTCAATATGCTCAAGCAAAGACACAGGTTGGAATGGTGAGTGGAGCCCTTCCCCCCCCCCCCAATTCACTTGCAGATATTCACAGGCCAGGCCAATCCACTCCCAGTTGCTGATAACAACTGAACCAGTTTAGTTCCTGGCATGGCTTTGGAAGGGGGCTGGTATAACTTTTGTATAGCAAATTCCTTCATGAGCTGATAAAGGCAGCAGCATATTGAATATCGAGCCCTCTCAAGGAAAATTCTCTTGAAACTAGGGAGGTTTTGCCCAAAACCACACTGCAGAATTGCAGCTTCTGAAACTGCACCAACTTACGGCACGTGCGGTCTGAGAGCCAGCTGCTTGCTGATTCTTACAGACAGAATTTGCTGACATGCAAAACCTTCACTCTTTTTGTATTTCATCTCCATTTCTCATCCTGTTCCGTAAATGCTAAAGAAATGACATCAGCCAAGGCTGCAAAGCTGCACTGTCACTGCATTTCAGTTCGTGGGCACGATGCCTGGGCTCCCTCCCTGCTCTGCAGACCGAAGGATATCTTGCTTTAACTCTTCTCTTGTTTCTGCTGCCGAACGGCCTGTAAAAAGATATCCTTCACTTGGTCCATTGTGTCTTGATACAGTTTAAAGTCTTCCTCTTTCTTTCTCACAGTAGTTTCCAAAGCAGCCTTCAGAGCTTTGTTCTCATCCAGCTGGATCAGAAGGCTATGAGGAAACAAAAGGAAAACTTTCATGTGAGCTGTGGAGCTTCAAAGCAAATTAAAACACTGCTTCAGCTCTGGGGAAGAAATCATTGAAACACATGCTCTCGGGTAATTTTGTGACAGGAGTGAGAAAGAGCAGACTTAACACTTGTTTCTTCTCTCCTTGAGATACAAAAGAGTATTAGATGACCAAGATACTTTTCAGATCCTTTTTGTTAAAAATTATGATTTTATTTTAACTAATAAGCTTGTAATCACAGAATCTTTATGGTTGGAAAAGACCTCGAGGATCATCGAGTCCAACCGTCAACCCAACACCACCATGTCTACTAAACCATGTCCTGATGTGCTGTGGCTACACCTCCAGGGACGGTGACTCCACCACCTCCCTGGGCAGCCTGTCCCAAGGCCTGACCACCCTTTCAGTGAAGAAATTTTTTCTAATATCAACCTAAACCTCCCCTGGAGCAATTTGAGGCCCTTTCCTCTTGTCGTATCACTTGTTGCTTGGGAGAGGAGACCAACACTGACCTGGTCACAACCTCCTTTCAGGGAGTTGTAGAGAGCGATCAGGTCTCCCCTCAGCCCCCTCTTCTCCAGACTAAACAACCCCAGATCCCTCAGCTGCTCCCATCAGACTTGTGCTCCAGCCTCTTCACCAGCTTTGTTGCCCTTCTCTGGACATGCTCCAGCACCTCAATGTCCTTCTTGTAGTGAGGGGCCCAAAACTGGACCGAGCACTTGAGGTGCGGCCTCACCAGTGCCCAGTACAGGGGGACAGTCACTGCCCTGGTCCTGCTGGCCCCACCATCCCTGATACCAGCCAGGATGCTGCTGGCCCCCTTGGCCACCAGGGCACACTGCCGGCTCATGTTCAGCTGCTCCCACCCAGCACCCCCAGGTCCTTTTCCTCCAGGCAGCTTTCCAGCCACTCTGTCCCCAGCCCGTAGCATTGCCTGGGATTGGTGTGACCCAAGTGCAGGACCCGGCACTTGGCCTTGTTGAACCTCACAGAGTTCAACGCAGAGGGAAAGAAAAAGAAAAAAGAGGTGTCTTCTTTGCACATGTTTTGTGTTCCTTAACATTTGCATTACCTTAACATATCTGTATAATTATTGGGAAATCTGTGTAAGAATGACATAGACAAGCTCAAACCAGAGGATCTGTGATTTCCACAAAGTGTTCTGGATTTTGTCTTCAGAGGAGCGGGTGCAGGTACTATCACCACTAAGAGGACAGCAATGAATTTTAGCTGTTGGAAGTAACAGCATGGATGAAGGGGAACCGTACCTCGTGCTCAGCTCCTCTATCTGCGATTCTAGAGGCAACTTGGAAAGCTGGGCTGCAGAGAGCTCCTTCCAGTCACTCGTGTTCAAGGCGAGTCTTGAGTGACTCGCAGACTGGCCTGCAGATTTAATCACAAAACGGAGCTTTAGTAAAACAAGGAACTGTTTCCACTTGGTAGCACACTGAGTAAATCTCAGGGAACAGTGAATAAATACTAAGGAATCTGTTAAGTTCTACGGATATCCATCAAGATACTGTAAATATATAGAACAGCATTTCTGTTTAATCTTTCAGCAAAATGAAAACATGATGAGTTTGCATTTCGGGGCTAAATGCAGTAACATGTGTGCCTACCTATTTAAAGAAGAGAAAGAATCATGCAAAATATTTAAGTGGCCAAAAGAATAGGTGATAGAGACAGTTCAAAAGGATTATTTTGATGTTTACAACAACTGCTGCTTCCTGAATGCCTGCGATAAAGTGGTGTGTGGCACAAAGTTGTGTGAAGCATCTTTTGTAAAGCACTTTGATCCTCAGCATAAACACAACGTAGGTTAAAGGCAGTAAGGCACTTCAATGCGTACTTCAAACTAAGGTTCTAAATCAGGAAAGCCTTCCCAACTAAAGGCCTACCCAAAACGTGCGGCATTGCTCCTGTCATTTTAAAGGAACACAAAAACTTTTTTCAGGGTTATAGAGAAAAATATAATTCAAATTTACTACTAGGACTGGAGAAGCAAAAAACTGTGACCGACCAGTGGATCCCTACAATGGAAGAAGGCTCAGAGAAGAATAGGTAGGGATGATCTGCTCAGGAAGCTCAGAAAGGAATGCAGAAGTGGCCACAGCTATCCTATAGGATGCTGAACTTATCCCTGCACCAACGGGACTGGAGGGTGGTCTTTGCTGTAGATAAACAGCTGAATCAGTTGAGTAAACATCAGTGGCCTCCTCTAAAATAACCAAGTACTACCGACCCTGAGCCAGCCAGACCAACATGAGGGAAGTGTGTATGTCCTCAGCCCAACATAGAGTATAAAAAGAGAAAAATAAAAAAACCCAGCAAATGAACTTTGAAGAAAACAACAGGCTTGAGCTGGCTTCAACCCACTTATTCCTTCCCAGAAGCTGGGGACACCCAGCGTCTGAGAGCGAGCACCTAGGCCAGTCATGGGAATGACACTTGTGTTGGGATTCAACCGTACATTGCAATTGCTGTATTGTGCCTGTCCTGTGCTTTCAGTACACAGCTGTACCAGTTCTCCAAATTAAAATCCCACATAAGGGCAAATATCTTCAAATAAGTAGATTTGGTATTAACACACTAAATCCTCCTCATCTGGAATATCTAAAAGAACCTGCTCGGAGAGCATTGGACTGACAAAAACATACGAGGAGAAAAGGCTATGTTGTATAACCAAGCAATGCTTTTGATCTTGAGGCTGTCTTTTTACAGGACTGAGGAAAACCTCCTGTTACTTACCTATTCTCCTCTGGGATTATTCTTTGCTAATTAGAAATTTGGATAAGAACAGAAAAAAACCCGAAAAGCATGAATAATTTTAAAACACTACTGGGTTGTTTCTAGCTGCTCAGCGTCATTATCTACATCCCGTGAATTGAAGAGACTAGAAACATTAGATTAGCAATTAGATCAGCTCTCTCCAATTTTGCACTTTCAGAAAGAAAAGAAAATATTATGTTAATTAGCAGGTTCTCTAGTCTCTGTTTTATATTCAAGCTTTTCATTCCTTCTTATTTCCTCAACTATTTGGCATGAAAGCATTTAGATAACCTCCATGCTCTGCTGAAGAGGTGTATTACAGACTTGTAGACTCGTTTCTTGTACAAACTCCAGAGAGTTTTGGCACATCACAAGGGGCTGAGCTCTCTTCAAAGACGGGTGGAGAAATAGATTGTTACTCACTCATCTTATGGACTTAGAGAGGATTTCTTCTTATTCGTCTTACTGTCAATCATTTTCTATGTTTCCTTTTAGTCCTTAAGCAGGCAAGACTAAGGAACTAAATATTTAGTAAGAAGGAACCTGTCACACTGGTCAGAGCAGCCTGCTCCCTCTGGTGATGAAATGCCACTGTCCCAGAGGTGAGTGACCCAACCATCACTGCAGCACAACAACTTGACCAAAACGGCTCAGGGCCTGGAGAGTTTTTCTCTTTGAGGTTGCAAGGGAAATCTAAGTGGAGCACAAGTATGACAACAGAACAACACACCAACACTTTACCAGGTTGTAAAGCAGTCTGAGCGCTCAAAAGTTCAGTTAATTTCTCCTCTAGAAGACAGCACCAAAATGCTCCCATACTATTTAAGGCACGGAGTCAGTAAAAAGTGTACACTGAGAGCCGTGTTCCCACAACTCTCACCTGGCTACAACCTGTCCCTACACACACTCTGAGTTCTTCCTCTGGGCAACTGCAGAAACATTTACGGGCTCCAAAGCCTCTCACCTCCAAACCCCCCTGGGAATCACAAAGGGCATCCCACGATACCACTTCTGTGAGGCCCAACACTGCTCTCTTATTCACAGACATGTAGGGGTTGGAAGGGACCTCTGGAGATCATCTAGTCCAACCCCCTGCCAGAGCAGGATTACCGAGAGCAGGGTGCACAGGATTGCATCCAGACGGGTCTTGAGTATCTCCAGAGAAGGAGACCCCACACCCTCTCTGGGCAGCCTGTCCCAGGGCTTCATCACCCTCACAGTAAAGAAGTTTTTTCTCATACGGAGATGGAACTTCCTGTGTTCCCAGTTGTGCTCGTTACCCCTCGTCCTGTCACTGGGAACCACTGAGAAGAGTCTGGCCCCTTCCTCTAGACAGGTCCTCTAATCATCCTCGCTGCCCTCCTCTGGACTCTCTCCAGTAGTTCCCTGCCTTTCTTGAACTGGGCAGCCCAGAACTGGACACAATATTCCAGCTGTGGCCTCACCAGGGCAGAGCAGAGGGGGAGGAGAACCTCCCTCGACCTGCTGGCCACGCTCTTCTTGATGCACCCCAGGACACCATTGGCCTTCTTGGCTACGAGGGCACACTGCTGGTCGTGGGAACTTGTCATCCACCAGGACTCCCAGGTCCTTCTCCACAGCGCTGCTCACCAGCAGGTCAACCCCTAACCTGTCCTGGTGCCTGAGGTTGTTCTTCCCTGGGTGTAGGACCCTACACTTGCCCTTACTAAATTATCGAGATGAATATCCTACATCCTAAAGGCCAAAGGCACTTTGTTTCTAAGCACTAGGTTTCTACGAGGATCTAAGTTTTTTCTGCACTTTTGCCACTCAGCTCTCAGTTACTGCAGGTGAGACAGTTCTAAAAACCAGTGCTCGCAGAAACCCGCATGAGAATGAGTCAGCGTTGGCTGGAGCCCCTTCTGACACAACGGTCCGGCTCTAAGGAATGGATCCAGATTTTACAACCAGGAGTAGGCTTGGAGCAATCATTCAGTCCCCATTCCAGATAAAGGCTCCCCTGAATCCTGGTTCCTTGTAACTAATTCTCTCCACGTGCTGGCTAGGTGAATGGCAGTGCTTCCTCTGAGGTCCTGAACACCGTGTAAATGTTACGCTGGAGACCCTAGCTCTCCTGTATGAACCAAGGTCATAGTGAACAAAGACATGCGATTTCTTGCATCACGGGCCTGCTCCAGAGAGAACTTCTTGTCAGACATGCATAAACCAAAGACCACTACAATGGGAGATGCCAAGAAATGCAATGCAGTTGCAGTAGCGTTTCCTACCTCAGCCTGACCCACGCCCAAGGAGACACAAGACACCAGTGCAGGTGGAAAAGGAGGTGACTGCTTATACAGGACATAACGCTCAGCACAGGTCAGCTCTAAGGTGATGAGGTGCTGCTGGATGGAGTCATGATGGAAAGCCACGCCATACATCTGCCGAGCTGCGGGCAGTCCCCCTACGGCCCAAGATCATGCGTTTCAGCGCGGGGCAGGCCAAGAGCTTGTGCAAGGTCTCTGATGAGGCTTGTGACTCTCTAATCACAGTAACTCAGCCTGACAGCATCCTAGTATTTGCCAAATGGAAATTCCTATTCCTACCGTTCATATCCTGGCATTTAAAATCTTTTTACTTTATGAAAATATGTATTAAAAGGGAAACCACTGGAAAAGTTTCCTTAAGAATATGTGCCATTTTATTGGTTTAGACACTTTACAGAATCAGAGTCCTTAAGCAATAAAAGGATCTGATCAGGGAAATAAAAATTTAACATCCACCATGAATTCTTCTCCTTTAACTATGCTAGCGAGGCCTTCATATTTATAGCAGGAGATTATCATGTTCATGGGATAATAAATTACACCAGATCTAATTACTTCATCACCAGCAATAGTTTTTCATAGATACTGACAGGCCTTAAATTGAGATGCGTCCTTTAATTCTGCTCTTAACCTTCAGATGAATCTCTCTGGCAGAAGTGCAAAGGGAGCACAGCACTGGGCATGCTGGCAACAGAGCGCGGGGTCAAGTTTTTTCTGTAGACTGTCAGCCCATGAAAACAACATATTGCAAAAGTCCTGGCTTCGCTTAAATCTGTGGCAAAATCCTCCTGAATTAAGTGGGGCCAGATTTTCACCATCTGTATGGGTCCCCTGGTCTCAGTTGGCCCAAATCCCCCTGTGTAAGGTCAAGCACTTGTGTAGGTTTGAGAGATAGGAGTCCCAAGGTTGTTGCTGTCATCTACCTGGACTTGTGCAAGGCATTTGACACTGTCCCACATGACATCCTTGTCTCTAAATTGGAGAGGCATGGATTTGATAGATGGTCCACTCGGTGGGTAAGAAACTGGCTGGATGGCCACACTCAGAGAGATGTGGTCAATGGCTCGATGTCCCAGTGGACATCAGTGACGAGTGCCGTTCCTCAGGGGTTGGTACTGGGACCAGCGCTGTTTAACATCTGTGTCAGTGACACGGACAGTGGGATCAAGTGCACCCTCAGCAAGTTTGCCAACAATACCAAGCTGTGTGGTGCGTCAACACGCTGGAGGGAAGGGATGGAGTCCAGAGGGACCTGGACAGGCTGGAAAGGTGGGCCTGTGTGAACAGCACAAAGTTCAATAAGGCCAAGTGCAAAGTCCTGAACATGGGTTGGCACAATCCTGAGCACAACTACAGGCTGGGTGGAGAATGGGTTGAGAGCAGCCCTGAGGAGAAGGACTTGGGGGTGCTGGTTGATGAAGAGCTCAACATGAGCCAGCAGCATGCGCTGGCAGCCCAGAAAGCCACCTGTGTCCTGGGCTGCATCAAAAATAGTGTGGCCAGCAGGGTGAGGGAGGGGATTCTGCCCCTCTGCCCCGCTCTGCTGAGACCCCCCTGCAGTGCTGAGTCCAGCTCTGGGGTCCCCAGTACAGGAAAGACACGGAGCTGCTGGTGCAAGTCCAGAGGAGGCCACAAAGTTGATCAGAGGGCTGGAGCCCCTCTGCTATGAGGACAGGCTGAGGGAGTTGGGCTTGTTCAGCCTGGAGAGAAGGCTCCGGGGAGACCTGATTGCGGCCTTCCAGTCCCTGCAGGGGCTGCAGGAAAGCTGGAGAGGGGCTGGTTCCAGGGCAGGGAGGGACAGGACAAGGGGGATGGGTTTAAACTAAAAGAGGGGAGATTGAGATTAGATATCAGGAAGAAATCCTTCCCTGGGAGGGTGCTGAGGCCCTGGCACAGGGTGCCCCGAGAAGCTGTGGCTGCCCCTGGATCCCTGGCAGTGTCCAAGGCCAAGTTGGATGGGGCTTTGGGCACCCTGGGCTGGTGGGGGTGTCCCTGCCCATGGAAGGGGGGTTGGAACTAGATGATCTTTGAGGTCCCCTCCAACCCAAACCATTCTGTGATTCTATTAAACAGAGAGGTGGGATGGGGGACACAGTTGTAGAGAAGTGCTCCACCTCACCTGTTTTGCTCCTCAGGGGAGGTTTCTGTGCACTCGTGTTCCTCCCTGAATCCATTTGCAGTTTTTCAAGCTGCTGTTCCAAAACGACACATCGCCGCCGCTCTTCCTGAAGCCTCTTCTCAGCTTCCAAGACTTTATCGCTGCCTTCCTCCACTCTGATAGGCAAAAAAGGTATTTCATCTTATTTATTTAATCACTATTAAGCACCAGTCAGTTTTGCTACTGAACACTGCTTCATGCTGCATCGTTCCCAACAGGGGGAAAAGGAGAATTTTCCATGCATCCAAAGGCAGAAATCCCAGTGCATATTCACAAACCAGAATTAACTAATGAGTGCAGTCGAAAATAATGGGTTCATTAACGGAGGTTGCCTAGATCCCTCAACACTAGCTGCTTGTATGAATTTACCCCTCAGATGGGCAGGCAAGCTGCAGATTGCTGAGGAGAGATCTTTTATTACAAGAATAATAAAATGCATTTTTTTTTTTAAACACAGTGGTAAAATTTGGAAGGAAAATAGTTTATAAAAACGCCGGCTAGCATTTAGCTGGTTTGCGTCAGTTATCTGCAAGTAAGAAAAGAAACTTGATGTTGCTTTTAATAAACTTGGCCACTAGACAGTGAGTGGGAAAGAAAGTGATGGTTCACTCTGCAGGACCGAATGGAAGAGCAAAGGGCCTCTCTCTCCACCCTGCACAACATCTTTGAGAAAACTAACTACAAAATCCTGCTGTGCGGCCACAGATGCAGTCAGTGGGGCATCTCGTGTGGGGCAGCGCCTGACAGCAAATGGTTTAAAGGAGTTTAAAGCTAGAAAGAAAACAGAATTGACTCACTGTATTGTATAGTGCAGAATAAAAGAGTTTTCTTCTTGACCCCACGGGTAATAGCTGATTAATCCCTGAATCAAGAGACTTGATTAGTCTTATTTCCCTCCTAGCTGGCATAACTAAAAAAATATTACAACTATAATAAAATTATATCACTGTCTTAAAAATCTAGCTACAGGCAAGACTCTGACCTCCTGTGGCAGTGAATTACCAGGCTAGTGACATGCTACGAGAAATTATATTTCCCTCAGTGGTTCATGAATTCGCTAAACGTTCATTTGTCCAGGTGTTCCCCTAGCATCCATGTTGGTCAAACAGCAGAGAATAAAATAACAAGACTGCTTGGTTTTTATTAAAACTTGTGCCAATATGAATAAATTAAAACTAAACTGTGCCTCTCGCTCTTGCCCCAGCAGGGCCCAATCCTACAAACCGTTTACAGCAGAGTGTCTTCTGATAGCATCTTCTCTGCAGTAAGTGACTGTGAAACACAGTCCTAAATTCTGGCTGCTGCTGTAGAAAAATCCCACTCATGTAACCATTGCCAGTGCTCTTCTCTTAAGCATCATACGTGTTAGTTGAGCTTTGCTGACCCACGCTCCGACGGGAAGGGAAGAGGAGGAATGCCTGACTTTTCTTATATATATTCATGTTGAAATACGACTGGATGCTATATTACCCCGAGGTCTTCCAAGAGTTATTGCACACAACCTCACAAAATTTACCTGCAGGAGCTCTTGATAAATGTGTGATAACTGTGGAGCTGCTGAATCATCAGTCTACCGTACATTTTACAAGCAACTGTGCATTTTGTTGACTCTTCACTATGCTGTATTCACCATGCCCCCGTTTCAGCTATCACTCACACCTCCATCCTCATCTAATTGCAGAGCCCTATTAAGGTCACTGCGCCTACAAACACGAGTAAGGTTGTCCCAGTGTGTATTTCCAGGATTTAGCCCTTAAAAGCATCTTTAGCACAGTTTATAAAAAAATAATATGTACTTCCCTGACTGTCATTATTGTACGGGACAGAAGTTAGACAAGTGAGAAATGATACATACTGTAAAAGCAAGCAAGCAAGCAAATAGTGCCTACTGCATTCAAAAGCATGTAGACAAAAGGGTATCTTCCTACAAGCTGGAATACAGATTTGGGAATCAACCCATACATGTTCTTTAACTGGAAAAAAAGCAGTAGCTGAAAGTGTTCAAAGTGAGAAGACTTTGCTTTCCCAGCCCTCTTAAAACACAGTTGGCTTTTAACATCTTCTTAAATAGAATTGAATAATAGAAAAAAAAATAATCACCGCTATGCTTCAGTTAAACCAGAAGAAATTCATTTAGAAGAGGATACAATGAAACTTAAAAGAAGGTGAAAAGCTTTTGGAATAGAAGTCAGATTATAACTATAATTACAATATTTACTACTGATGAATAATGTTGCTGCCTAAATAACATCACACACATATAGACACACTAATTCTAGTTTTGTCTAGATGCAGCAAGCTTGAAGATGACTATTTTTTCTGCCCTTTGTTCTAAAAGAATAATAAAAAAAAAATGAATCACCGACTCGGCAGGGAAATTGAGCAGAAAAAATTTAAAAGCCCCTATTTAAGGAAAGGCTCACGCTGGCAGCGTGTGGCGTGCTGTACCGCATGCTACAGACCCTCACACATCTCAAGCGCTCCTTCACCGCAGCGTCCCACAAAGGATACTGGCAGAATCAGCCGCTACCTTTTCTGCAGCACAGCGACCAGTTCCAGGAGCCTGTCTCTTTCCACTTCAGCAGCCTGGCAGAGAGCCTTGTGCTCCGTGATCTGTGTCTGCAGCGCTCTCAAATCCGGGCTGTCAGTGCCAGCAAGCCTGAAAGCAGCAGAAGCGCAGAGAGTCCGTTTCCCGTTTCGCGAATGAAAGAGATGAAACAAAGACAGGATTTGAAAAACATATCAAAATACACTTGTCTGAAGACTAAGCCGGAATGCAGGGCCAGGTTCGCTACCTCCCCCCAGCATCACGCTCTACGCGGCAATAAACGGAACAGAAATATTTGGGAATAAAGACACCGCGAGTTTCATTAGAAAAGTCTTTTCCTTTGCAAGGATGCTCTCCCTTCCCATCGCTCCCGAAAACAAACTTCCACCTCTGATCAGTTCACTGACTCTCCTCCTGTTGCTACTGCCAAGGTAGCCTACACCGGGATTCTCCAAAGTGCGACGCTAAGCTATTAAATGGGACGCTATTGATTTTCTCCCACTGAAAGGCTTCAGGCAGCACGAGTACAACGGGCATTCTTGTGCGATGAAAGGATGGGACAGCTTTCCCACGTATCCCAGTACTATGTACTTCACTCCTTCTCCAACCTCTCTGCTGGACCACTGTACTCCCAGTAAAGACTATGCATGAGTTGTCATTATGGTCCCTTAGGTCCGAGAGCTGGAGAATCAGTTGGGCCAAAACAAGACCAGAACATCTCTGAGTGAGGTTGACGAAGAACTGCTGGCGCTTACTGATCCAAGGAAGTTGTCAGCCCAAGAGAAAAGGAGGTGAAATCTAGGTGATTGAGGGTGAAAAGTGAAAAATGGGATTTATGGGGCATCAAACTAGCAATCAATTAAAAAAATAAGATAGCGAGATGACAGTAGCGCCTGTGTCAGAGCTCTTTGGCAGTTATCAGGTGGAAAGGACGGTGAAAGCAGCTGTTCATTACAGCAGACAAGGATAAGGCTTGCCAGCAGCTTGCGGAGAGGGGCAGGAAACCTCCCTTGTTCATGATGAAGGGTATATACATACCTCCCGGGTGGGATGTCAGTACTGAGAAGGAAAGGCGTAGTCGTTGCCGACTCTACAAGTGTATGGCCCAGCGTGGACACTGTGCTGAGAGGAAGAAAGCTTTGTTAGAAGTCTGCCAAGAATTCTGGTCGTTTTCCAATCTCTGTGTTCATTGCTGCCTTGTAGGGAAAAGACTCGCAGAGCCTCCTAAGTGGGTGTCGCACTTGCTCCTCGTTTGCTCCTCGACTCCAAAAGGCACTGTAAAAACACCTCATGTCTCCCATGTACAAAAACTACTGCTCCCTGCTTGATCTCTGTGCTTCTGGGGATACTTTGTTGGCACTCCAGACCAGCAGTGGGGAGCTCCATGTCACAGAGCAGCCACACAGCATCTCGTGGGCAGGAACAGCTCTCGACCCTCTTGGCTCAAGCACGCAGCCACACGAGCAGCCGCTGCTGCTCTGTTTCCTCGCAGGCACTGCCTTGGGCCCTTGCACGCTCATTATACGCTCATCTTGCACCTTCACCAACTGGGGTGAGAGATACGCGCAGGTTACTGGGTGTGTCTGACGGTGTTTGCATGTTGAATGCTTTCATAGCCAACAGAATCACAAGGTGCACAACTTTTACTTCCAAATGCCTTTTAAAAACTTACTTCAGATAGTTTTCTGAACCCTTCTGCTTTGTGGAGATCCTCAGGAAGGTCTGTCAGACTTACTGTTGGAGGAGGAGGAGTCAACTGATAACACTCCTACTCTGCTCTTGTGAGACCCCCACCTTGAGTACTGCATCCAGCTCTGGGGTCCCCAGGTCAAGAAGGACATGGAGCTGCTGGAGTGAGTCCAGAGGTGACCACAAAGTTGATCAGAGGGCTGGAGCACCTCTGCTACGAGGACAGGCTGAGGGATTTGGGCTTGTTCAGCCTGGAGAAGAGAAGGCTCCAGGGAGACCTAACTGCGTCCTTCCAGTCCCTGAAGGGGTCCAGGAAAGCTGGAGAGGGGCTGGTTTCAGGGCAGGGAGGGACAGGACAATGGGGAGCGGGTTTAAACTAAAAGAGGGGAGATTTAGATTAGATGTTAGGAAGAAATCCTTCCCCGGGAGGGTGCTGAGGCCCTGGCACAGGGTGCCCCGAGAAGCTGTGGCTGCCCCTGGCTCCCTGGCAGTGCCCAAGGCCAGGCTGGATGGGGCTTTGGGCACCCTGGGGTGGTGGGGGGTGTCCCTGCCCATGGCAGGGGGTTGGAACTAGATGATCTTTGAGGTCCCTTCCAACCCAAACCATTCTGTGATTCTATGACAGGAGTATCGTTTCCCATCTGGATGTGTTTTATGTACAATGATATGTGTGCTGGGGACGTAAAATTCTAGTGTGTGTTTGTTTTGCACATTCGAGCTCAGCTGCCTAAAGGCAAGTCTCTGCAGCCCTAGCCCATGTTTCCTTGTCTTTAGCCTGCAGCTAACAGAGGATAAAGCCTTAATATTGGGGAACAGGCCGAGCTGCCTTCTAGGCTGGGAGCGATTAATCCTAAAATCAAGTTAAGGTTGATAATGATAGAAGTGGCCCAGTCTAAAAATGCAGATTTTTACTTCAACATCTCCAAGGGGCTTTAGTTCCTATTTATAGCATTTTTCATTTCATCTTTCCTGATAGGAAAAGATGATTCACTAAAGTAAAACGGAATAAAGAGTTCATCAGCACATTAAAGTTAATGGAATGAGTGAGCCCTGCTGACCAAGTTATTAACAGCTCTTGCCGTTTTCAGGCTCATTCATTGCCCACCTGACACGTCAGCTATTTTCATGACAGAGCTGTTAGCACGTATACAAGCAATAATTTATGCATTGCACTTAGTGGCTTCTACAAAGCCATTACCCAACCTCGTTTTCCTGCTTGCCTTCCTACTTACCATCAGCAGATGTATGAAGTAAAAAAAGTGGATAAAACCTAGATTTGCTCCATGAGAGTGTAACTTCTGCAGAGTTCGAAGCCGGGGAATAAAGTCAGAAAGGTGTAACGATGGAGACGCAGAAACTTTCAAATTAAGGATGTTTGAACTCCAACTTGAAAACACTGAGAAGAACTTTTCTTAAATTCTGTAGTAATGCTCTACTTAAACTTAGGGATACATCTGACCATTTTAAAGCCAAACTCAGTGTCTAAAGTAATGTCATACATGCATGAAAATTACACAGAAGAAATCAGATGCAAATTTTAACTTGATGAAAAATTTCCTCCTGCCTCAGAAGATCAGACTCAAATCCTCATTGTCAATTAGACCATGAACTCTTTAGCAACAAACCCAGCATTTTAACAGGGAGGGATATAACTTGCTCCGGTATTATGGTCCCTTTACACAGCCAGGGTGGCCCAGAGTCACACCAGGGTAAGCAAAAATCAGATTTACTGCTATATTAATATTAGTGTAATTTACATGGTCCTCAGTGAGGCTTTAAAAAGGTTGTTTGTTAAGAACAAATGATGTGGTGTGTTTTCAACATTTCTGCGAGCAAATCCCACTCAAAGCACATTTATTGATTTAAATAACGCGCCCGTGATTTAGTGCTTACCTAAAATGGCGTTACGTATTCATTCGCCACCCTGCGTTCAGAAGCCTGCTCATTAGAAGCCCCGTTTCTCATGAGAGAGAAGAATCGCAGGCACTTAAGCTTACCACATAAACATTATCTGAGCTGGAGAAAGGGCATTAGCTGCACTACCCTCATGCCAAATGTAGTAATGTCTGCAAGTCTGTGTATCTCTCTCTGTTCCAGGACGAAAGTCCAAGAGATAATGTGATTAGCGATTCCCATATACTGTAAACAGGCTGCCACAGCTGTTGGCACGTAGCATTTGTGGTTTGATACAATTGTCTGGGAAAACCATGCTTCTGAATAACTCGCAGCAATTTTTAACATTGACATTAGGGTCTCCTTACCGTGCGGATCCAATCCTTCCAACCTGATTGCTGCCTGATGCCAGAGGCTTAAGCAGAGGAAAACCTGGATCTTCTGAGTGCTCAGAAGGTGGGGTATCAGCATCTCCAGAACTGTCCCCTTGATGAGCAGCTTTCTTCTGCTAATGGTGGAGCAGATTATAAAACCAATTACACAGTCAAAGTGAAAAAGCTGCATCAATGCCTAATCAGCAGCTTATGATTATTGCTACTAGCATGCCAAAACTTTTGATTTACAGGACCTCCTCAGAAGCTTTTCCTTAGTTTCTATCCCTTGCAGCATGAAAAGAAAGCAAAAGTCAGTAAAAAGTGCAGTTTCCTACGAAATCACAGGGTGCACACAGTGCCGCTGGAGGACTGACCACCACTACCACTGCCAGCACAGTTGGTCTGTGTCCCTAACCCCCCTTTTATCTTGGGTTTGATGCTCTAGCCCGCGTTACTGAGGTACCCAACAGATTCACGATCTCACCATAACCCTGCAAGGGTTTTCCATCAGTGGGAACTGGATGCCTAAACACTCTTAACAAAACCCGACTGTAAGACACCAGATGGCACGAGAAGCCTTCGGCAGGTTAGCGGACTGTCCCTCAGCTCCTACGCCTGTGCTCTGGCAGTAGTACCACCTTCCCTCTGCCGGTTTGCAACACCAGACCATAAAAGTTGAACACATTTTTAACATCCTAGCCCATAAGGGGCCAATCTCCCCAATTCTTTCATCTATACAATGAAATTTCCATATGCCTGAGGCCCATCAGACTCAGATCAATGGCTTGGATATCTGAGGAAGTTTTTGAAGCGGTTTACAGTGGGGGATGAGAATAACTTATCCTTGCTGTCAGTCATATGACAGCACTGACAGGGAGCCACATGTAGATCCCATTGATATTTCTACGTTTTCCACCGCTAAAACAGCTTGAAGAAAAGTTACGTACAAACAGGGAAGAAACTTAAGTGTTACAAGAGAGAACTCCTGCTCTATCATTCCATCAGGAGAGACTGTCCGCAGGACAGGTATTAGTGTCTCAAGCTAGCAACCATCTCAGATAACAAGGGAGAAGGAAGTGGAAGAGCAGATCTAAAATGATTACAAAGTGTGCTCCTCTAGTTAATTCCTTCTGAATGTCTACCTGAAGTGTGAGCTGCCCAATCTCCTCTTCCAGCTCTTTAACCTTTGCTTCTCGTTCACCCACCATCTGTCTGAGCTGCTCTATCAGGCAGTTTTGTTTCTGAACCTGGCTGTTCCAGTGCTGCCCTAGCATCTGCTGGGACTCCTTGTTCTTCTCGTCCTGCTGGCTCAGGTGCTTTAAGATCTCCTGCATTTGCTTCTGCTGGCTCTGATAAAATAGACACAAAGAGTGAGGTGTTCACTTTTGTACACAATATCGAGACAAATACCAGCTTCAGAAAGCCAGTGCCCTGCCAAGCACCTTGGTGTAAGCACACTGATGTCGCTAGTGCTGCTTCAGGAATTTGGTCCGTTATGTTTTAAGCATGAGACCACAGTCCCCACGGCTGCCTGGCGTGCAGAAAGGTGAATGCCAGCTCAGTCATCAGCATGGCTTAGCTAGAACCTACGTGCAGAAGCAAGGAAATGCAAGTGATTTGAAACTTATGAGGAGCTGGATCAGGAAAACCCCTACTAAGAAGTAGCATATTTTCTAGTCTGTTTGTTGTTGTTGTTGTTGTTGTTGTTTTAAATTGTTATTATTGTAATTGGGGAAGGCTGTTTAGAACCATGGCAGGATGAAGGGATCCTGTCAGACCATGGCAGCAGCCATTTATTTCAGCGTAACTGCATCTTGACTCTCTGCTAATAGCTTTGGTTTTGAAGGGGCCAAATCTACCGCAAGAGAATGCCCACGTGGTTTAGTACTCATGGTTCAGCTTGCATGCTTTGGGCTGTGTAAGATAAAAAAATTCAAGTCCAAGATTGCAGGCGTTCTCAGAACAAAAATAATCTAGCAATGGAGCTGAAAGCAGAACACAGAATACAGTCCAGCTTCACAGGTCAGGAATGAAGCCCTTCCTCTACCTACCAGACAATCCTATTTCCATCCCTCTGCAATACTTGCAGCTTAGAGCTACTTGACTGCAACTGTGTCACACCTGCTGCTGTCTTACAGCCTTTCCATGGTCTGATCCAAAATGAAGGGCTTTAGCTGACGAGGAAACCTCTGGCTGTCACAGTTTGATTCATCAGGATCCTGTGTAGCCTAAGGTTGCCTGTGCCGTTAAATGACATCATGTTTCATCACTTATAGAAAAAGAGCTGATCTGCAGGGGCTGGGACGAGCAGTAACAGTCAGACTGTACCAGTAAGGCGTCTATGAGCTCATCGTCGTGTTTTCCTTTCTCCAGCAAGGTTATGATCTGTCCCTTCAGGGTCTTCACTTCGCTGCACAGTACTTTGTTCCTGGCTTTCGATGCGTCAAGTTTTTTTTTCACGTCCTCATGACTTTTTTGGAGAGCGTCATGTTCCCCAGTGAGTTTCTGCAGTGATGCAAACACATCATAGGCAATGACATTACAGCCTATCAGCAAGCCCCAGGTTCTTTGCTGAGCTAAAGAAATCACACATTGGCTGGCAGAATCCAAAAAATGGAAGTGGCATTCCATATCATCCCTAAATAAGAACAAAGTATAAATGCTACTACTCACTGCCAACATCAAAAAAAGGTCTGGCTGCTCAGGAACGCAAGTGGACTAGGTTGATTTGGTATTTGCCAGGAAGTAAACTGATATTTTTGTGTTGAACTCTGATTTTGTATGCTCCTGCTTTGTCATTTGCCTCATCATTCTCCATGGGGAAATTAATTTCCTTCCAGATACAGGGTGGCGATACCACACTGTGTATTACAGCGTCCGTGGCATACGCTGCCTCCCGTGCCGTGCCTTAACCTGGATGACACTGGCCAGGGAGCACGCTAGCAGTGAAGCAGTAATGGGCAAACACAGGGGAAGTTATTGTGAATGGAACCTGAGACACACGGGCAGAAGCGGAACCATGCAGATTACAGTCATCGGGGAAAGCCTTCCCTGTGCTGCGTGCCTGTAGCTATAAATCTTCCTTTTCACTCCCACAGCCAAGAGTGAAAGGTGTGCAGCACCCCGGTGCTTGCTTTTGCACAGTTAAACTGGGGAGGCAAGGGGCAGCTAATCAAGCTCCAGGATGGTGCCAGGCAGCCTCTACAGGAGCGAATACAGGGAAGGAGCAGAGGGATCGGTGCTCTGCTAACCTCAGTATGTGTAGCTGACCCCCACTAGCCACGTTTCTCGCAGATTCAGGCCTCCATACATCTTTCCACCTCGGGGTTTACTACGTGTGCCACTAGCCACAGCCTCTCTCAAGCCCTGAACACCGGATGCCTGTTTATTGTTGTAGCAACTACATGTAATAGATGGAGGGTAAGCTCCATTTCCAGAACGCCTCTTTAGAGGGCGTCTGGCGGAATTCTTGACTTTAATCTGGTCAAATGTAGAAGCCCACAGCCACACAGCTATACGAGGTGTGAGGGGGATGCTTGTACTTAGCGTTGCATGAAGAATGCACATCGGGCCACAGGGTGAGGGGGGTGCTACAGCCTTTTGGTCGGTCTGTGAAGTGTGGCTGAACTTCCTCCAGCAGATCGGGTGGGTTTCTGAAATTGTCTCCTGGTAGGGTGTGACATACACCCTGAAGGTAAGGCTAGTTATTACACGCTATATACCCAAACAGGACTCTCCCAGCTCACAGGTTTTTTACCTCCAAGGTTTCTTTCTTTTCTTTTTCCAAGCCGCGAATCTTCAACAAGTTCTTCTCTTGGGCTGACAACTTCCTTGGATCAGTAAGCGCCAGCAGTTCTTCGTCAACCTCACTCAGAGATGTTCTGGTCTTGTTTTGGCCCAACTGATTCTCCAGCTCTCGGACCTAAGGGACCATAATGACAACTCATGCATAGTCTTTACTGGGAGTACAGTGGTCCAGCACCAAAGAGGACATAACCAAAGGGAGCTGAGGGTGTAGTGTCGTATTACTATGTGACACTACTGTGGTTAACTCACACAGGGCAGCGTCCGTTCTTTCAAATTTAAATTAGTTAGCTGCTAAAAAATATGCAGATATCTAGGGCATCTGTGCAGGGAGGAGATATGTCTCCAGACCTGCAGGAGATTCAGGACACACAGGAGATCTGTGCTGTATTGGAGCCAGATGTGGAGGCCAGCAGACACTCCAAAGCATGTTGAATGCCACTAAACACTCGTGTGGGCAACAGAATAATACCTTAGATCTCTAAAAGGGCAGACACCCACTCAACTATATACATCTAAGCGTCTCAGTCCTTAGCAGAATCACCACCCAGGATGTCCACGTAAATGTCTAAGGCACTGTTCACCAGCCTGACCACAGGTACCTAGCGCTGTTTTAGGTGCCCTGGGATATTTGGTTGGCGCAATCCCAAGCACAGCTACGGGCTGGGTGGAGAGTGCATTGAGAGCAGCCCTGAGGAGAAGGGCTTGGGGGTGTTGGGTGACGAAAGGCTCAACATGAGCCGGCAGTGTGCGCTGGCAGGGGGTCTAACGGAAGGAAAATGTAATTTGCTCAAGGGAAAGTCGGGGTTAACAATTTCAGCCAGAGTGCAAAAATCGCAATTTGTTGGCATATAATTAAGCAGTGAAAAAACAGGGAAAATATGTATCAAATTGCCTGAGCGAAGTTTTATTTAAGATGTTGACAAAAGTGCCTCCCTGTCTCTAGCTGACATTTCAGCTAGACTGTGCCCTTCAGAAGATTCAAGAGTTAAAGATTTTACTGAAGTTCCTGGGGGAACAACTTGAAAATCTTATCTGGCCTCAATTCTTCTCGTTTGACTTTAAGCATTGAACAAAGGTGTCTAAGAGCACAGACACTGACAGGGCTCCTTCTGTACTCAGTTGATGAAGCACCTTCAAAACATCCTGAGATTTTAACTAGGTTGCCACAGCTCTCCGAGGTCACTGAACTCTCTCCTTCAGCACCAATGCAAAAGATTCCCAGCTTAAATACTGAAGCTTGCATGTTTGCAATAGACTAATTAATATTGTCTGCAGGAACTGTGAAAGACCCTGCGCACATCAACATATATTTAAAATTTAACACCCCACATCATGCACACATGCGTGTGCACATACCCCCCCCACACCTAAAAATATTACAGAAGTTACTATAAAGTGTTTTATTCTAACTTGCTTTCTTTAACAGAGAAAAGACCGGCCATGTATTGGCAGTAAACACTGCACTGGGACACGCCTTATAAGCGGGTATAGATTTTAAGAATTACTTAATGAAGAACTAACAGTATCTTTAACTCAAACTGAGGTAACGCCTCTATGTACAAAGAGCACCCCAGCACCCAGCTTCCATGGTGCCCTGCAGTGTCTTCACTCACCTTGCTTTGGAGAACAAGAATCTGCTGGGCTCGTCCACGCCAGCCGCCCGAATTGGCCAAGAGACTTTGGATATTCACATCTTCACCAACTTCATTTGCCAAAAGCTATGAAAAAGGGATTAACAGCAAGGATAAGGCGAGGCTGAAACACAAGTGTTGGGGAGAGGGGTGGACAAGCTGCTGTCTCTAGCAGCAAACACAAAGCACTGTACCTATACATAGCGGCGTGTCTCTGACACCCAGTGTCCCATCTGATGCACGCTCTTTCAGATCGTTATCACAATACAGATTGTTGGTGGTGAGGAGGAGTTTGGCTAACATGAATGGTTTTACTTGTTGAGGTGGGTAACTAAGTATTTTGATGAGTTTGAGGACTATTCTTTGCTTTTTAAACCATGTGAACGTGTGTTTTCCTGCCTGCCCCTGGAGAGTGTCAAGTCGTACTATCTCGTATAGCTGGGTGTCAAATAGCTCTACTTTGTAAAAATGAGGTTATCACATTCATCACCAAGGTTTACCAAGCATTACTAACAGTTTTCAACACACTAATTATTTTTGATATGAGGAATACTTAGAATCATGGAATGGTTTGGGTTGGAAGGGACCACAAGGGTCATCTAGTTCCAACCCCCCGCCATGGGCAGGGACACCCCCCACTAGACCAGAACTGAACAGGAGCAGAGTGGAGATATTGTCTCAATACACACCCTTGCCATCAGGAATTGAGCCAATCTCTCTTGCACAATTCCGACACAGCCACATTAACGAGAGCTAAAGTTAGTACGAGGAGCATTTAAATTATTTATAAAAAGGTCAGCAGAGTTCTATTTTTAGGACCATATTCTCTCCTCCGATCTGCATTGCAGGTCTCTTCTACAAAGTAATGAAACCCAAGGAAACAGAGCACACAGTAACGCAGCAAAATCCATCATGAATCAAAGAGGAAAAGGTTACTCTGGATGTCACTCCGACAAACTGTTTACACTTGTGCTTTAGTTCAAGCGTGGTCTTTAATCTCATTGACTTCCATGGGACTGAAGCCTACATTAAAAGTAAATACATAATTAAGTGTTTTGGAAAGAAGGAATGGGCCTGAACACATGCTTCAAGTCAATCACAGACCTAGCCCTGGTGAGGCCGCACCTCGAGTACTGTGTCCAGTTTTGGGCCCCTCACCACAAGAAAGACATCGAAGCCCTGGAGCGTGTCCAGAGAAGGGCAAC
>VWZZ01001279.1:184037-198693 GCA_013399095.1 Psophia crepitans | reverse complement strand
TTCCAACCTTAATGATTCTGTTCTATTCTATTCTATTCTATTCTATTCTATTCTATTCTATTCTATTCTATTCTATTCTATTCTATCCTGCTGAACTGGGGCTTTCAAACCTTAAAGAACCTGTACTCATCACAGCAACAGAAATAGCGGACAAAGTCAGCCAGCTGTGGTGGCAGAGCATGGAATCCATGTCGATGTGCGAACCCTTCCAACGCAACCACTACACCCGCGTCTTTTCTTACCTCCTTACAGTATACTTCATGGAGGCTAATCAAAGCTCAAAAGAAAAGGAGCCTCCTTCTGATTTCACAGGAATATAACTCTTGCACAGGATGCCACAGACTGCATCCTGCAACAGTACCTTCTGGGTCATCTTCAGTTCCTGTCTTGCAGATTGGAGTTGGTTACGATATTCCATCACTTTGAAGTTGGCTGTGGTTAATTTTTCTTGCAGTGCTTTCACCTCTGGACTTTCAGCCTTTGAAGAGAATATACTCAGTAAGAACAGAATTCTCAGGGGAAAACTGAAGCGATTAAGATCCACAGATCCATCTGGATCACAGAATCCTTTTTTCCCAGACCCACCCAAATGCCTTCCCTAATTTTGGAGGTCATAGGGAAGGTACAAACAGCAATTTGGTCACAAAACTAGTGACAGGGACACATCCTTGTCATAAGGAAAGGCCTGCACAATAGGAGAGAACTAGTATCAGCTTCTGATTTCCTCTCTTCAATTACAATTCATACCAAGTTTCCTTCTATCATCTTCAGAGTTGATTGCTTGATTCCTGCATCACCATGACCAAGAGAATGCAATTTTTCTACGGCAGTCTGTAGCTGGAAAAAAATGCATTGTTATTATAGAATGAATACAGTGAGGAGCATACCTCCATGGAATATTAATCAGCAAAAGAATATAACATGGATGTTTATTTATTCTAGAAAAAAAATTACTTCATTTTCCCTTGTTTTTTTTAAACATAACCAGTAGGAAAGCAAATTTTTTTCTTTCCCTGAAATGCTTCCCAAAGAAGCGTGTGTTATTTTATTGTGGAATGACTTCAGTGAAAATGTCGCTGACTTGATGAGATGGGATCAGTTACCAAGCGTGGAGACTTCTGGGGAATTTTATCGCCATAGGTGTGTAAAATAAGTGTATATATACATAAATGCAGATCCAGTACAGTACAGATCAGGATGTTGTCTCCAGATTCTGGACGCCAGTTTACCCACTTTTCAAGAAAACCACAGGGCATTTCATAAAACACACATAGTTCTACTCACCAGAGGAATGTAAAATGACTACCTAACACCCTGTAGCTGAGATTTAGCAATGCTGTTACGGTTCTTTTTCTTTAGCTGGTAGCTCTAAGGCAGCATTTCTCAACCCATGAAGAATGTGTCCTCTTGCTTGCCACAGCAGAGGCAGGCAGACATACACCCCTCCCGCTCTGAATCATGTCCTACGCTGAGGTTGCACAGACTTCTTACTGGATGGGAGTGCGGTGAGTTTGGAGCGGGAAAGGTCGGCAAGGGTTGCTTTAAAGGGCTGAGACTTCAAGTCGGCAGAAAATCCTGGTAATTTGCCTCAATAAAAGAAGGCTCTAAGGAATAGCTTCTTCATGAAAGTGGTATCTAAGGGAACCAGGAAAGCAGCTCAGAGCTGGCTCTAACGTTACCCCTTCTTTGCAAGTAACGCAACGGTTACGCCCCCGCTTCTATGCAGTTCATAAACTCTCTCAGTCAATGGACTGAGAATGAGAAATTTCAGCTAGTTTTGACAGCTGCTAGGTCAAATTCTAAGGAAATTTTCTGCACACATCCGTTCGTACTTTCTGTTTACACGTTGCGCCCTTTGCTAAGTGATTGCTCAATTCCTCAGTGGCCACACCTGCCATTTTGCATCCGGGAACACAGTCACGTTAAAAGATTGATGATTTACATATTTTTCAGTTTTCATGCAAGCTAACAACTACATAAATAGCAATGTTTTCCAGTGGTGAAAGCGCATATTGTGATACGTTTGTAAGGTACCACCACCACAATTCATTAGGCAGAGTTTAAGGTGTCTAGAAGTAGGCACTCAGGGCGAGACTCAACTCACAAATTAACACTTTCCCTGTTTTCAGTGTGAGTGTCCCTATAAAGAATGGAGTCTCGTCAATACAGTCTGGGAATTCTAGTCTTCAGCTCACTCTAGGATGCACCAACTGTGGACTCAGTTTTATTGGCAACCCACAGCTCTCTAGTCCCACCTGAGGCATCTGAGGGTACCAGCAGTCTGGGAGGTCAAGTGGCATCTCAGCTTGTACTTTTGTGCTTATGCGTGGGCAAATTAACGGCACTTTAGCTGTCGTGGTTCTTTCTACAATCAATGGAAAAAGATGAGTGTGTCTAGACAGTGATCCAGCTTAGTTTAAGAGTTACTAAAGAGATGTGAATCACTGCAGGTTCTATGACAGCTCTTCTCTTTCATCACTCAATGTTTTTCGATACGTCCCACTACCAAACATTGCTTGCATTTTACCCATCTTTTATGTCTTCATATAGTTCTGCTGAACAAGCACAAGCCACAAACTCAGCCAGCGACCGTTAGTTTAGAGAAGAGCCATCCCAAATGAGGCTGTGAGAAAACACAGACCATTGCCCATTGCATGGTTTCAGTGGGGTTCACATTGTGGTTCATCTTTATCTCAGATGAGACAGGTTGCTGTGTTTGATTTTGGTTTTGATGGAGCTGGTATCTAAGGCAAGATGAGTTCATTAGAAATCCTTCCCTGTGAGGGTGCTGAGGCCCTGGCACAGGGTGCCCAGAGAAGCTGTGGCTGCCCCTGGATCCCTGGAAGAGTTCAAGGCCAGGTTGGATGAGGCTTTGGGCAGCCTGGGCTGGTGGGGGGTGTCCCTGCCCATGGCAGGGAGGTCGGAACTGGATGGGCTTTGAGGTCCCTTCCAACCCAAACCAGTCTGGGATTCTACGATTCTACGATATGTGAAGTGTCCATCTGTGCTTTGACCAACAATTATTGTTTCTTGAAAATTTCTGTTTGCTTTGAGTTTGGTTTCCTTTCCTGAAATGTCTGTGGTCCTGTCTTTTGGGTCAACATCAGACAGTATTTTAAGTTTCTGTTTGAATTAATGGTCATTACACTTCTGCAGTAGGTGATTATAACCAAGTCGATTTTTCTTGAGATTATTCACGGCTTGCTCTCCTACTTGTGTGATTTTGTAGGTCCCCAGTTACGCCTGCTATTTCCTAGCCAGCCTGCCAACTGTTTGAAAAGACCCCTTCGACCAGATTGCCCTGGATTTATGCAGTTCTCAAAAATTTAATCTACCATTTCTTGATCTTTCAGGTAACTAGGGTACAACTCAGATAGACGCAGGATTCATGATCATAAGGGATTGTGAAAGATGGAGTCAAAATGCATTTGTCAGCATGATAGACATTATTGATCCATTTCAATAATGTCTTCTAAGGAAGCAAAGCATTAAAAATCCAAAATTTTACCAGTATTGTGCAAGGGAGTGCAGTAGTAGCCAATGAACAAAGTAAACACTGACATCAGGCATCTAATTTTCTTTTCAGCAGTCACCTGAGTATAATTATTCCTGTGAAAGGTTAGCACATATAAAAAAATCATAATAAATCACAAAAATAAATTTGACCGAGTGAAGATTTGCCGTTTTAAGTGATACAGTTTGTTACTCTCTCAGTTCTCAAGGTCCTTATGCCAGAAAAGAGCTTTCATTATATGGATGAATAAAGATTAGAAGAGTAGGATACTAATTTATGACCGGTATTAACGTGGTGGGAACGTAAGACTTAATGATATAAAATGTGCTCTTCATCACACACAAAAAAATCAGAAACATATCATTGCCATATTGCTAGAAAGGCCTCTGTGCTAAAAATACGAGTGAAAATTCCTAATTGGTATTTCATAAATCTTTCTCTCCTCATAACTTACTGATCACCTTTCTTATCTTCCCCTTTCTGCAAAGGTGGAAGCAGCTGAGGGCACACATCCCTCACTCCTACCACGGACAGAAATCACAACAACTCAAAGCCAGCATGGACGCAAGAGCAAATTCAAAACAGGAACATGAATTAAACCCAGTTTCTACAGCTCCTTTATCCCACAAGCTGCATTTCTATGTCTTAGCACGCAAAAAGAGAGCAAGAAAAACACCTCACTTCTTTCTCCAGCTCTTTGACTTTGTTATTCAGTTGCTTCACTTTGGCTTTTTCACTCTCAGCCTCGGCAGTTATCTCACGATTCTTTTTGGCCAATTCAACTATTTTAGTAGCTGCAACGTCTCCAGCTAAACCAGACGTCCCTGAAAAGTATACATAAAAGCAAAGGACGTATCTTACAGGCGAGATTCAGAATAGATGACGCTTTTGTCCTCTGTTCAGTGCACAGTGTACTTCTATTGTCTAATCCATTTCTCTCAGAGCTGTGCCAGGCACTTAACCGAACAAGGGAGGGAAAAGAGGCATCAGTGATTCCAGCTGGATTGCTTGGTCCTTCGAGTCAGCATCACGTTGTGGCTACCAAAGCTTCACACTTAAGCAACAGCCACACGTCAGAAGGCCCCAACAGTGGTTGTACCAACATCACTACGTAGAAAGGGTAGAGGTGTTTTCCACTCACCGCTGTGAAGGACAGTTGTGAACAGGTTTTTGTGGCATATTACAGAAAAAGACAACACTCTCTCGCACTGGTTGTTTACTACTGGAGGAGTTGCTGAAACAGAGGTGCAAACTTTTCTAGACATCTGTCCTAAAAGGTCAGGCAGACTGTTACCGTTGGGTCCTGGATAATGTCCAGGAAATTTCATTGTGCCTATTTATACATCCCTTGTGATTATACATGAGACCTTACTGTATTACGCTTTTAATTGCTCTTTTAAACAGACATTTCATTCACCTCCTCATCAGAGAGGGTTTGATTAGTGTCACTAATAAAGTAATTGCCCGGACTGGCTCGTCTGTCACTTGGCTTTCCTTAACATCACACAGGTGAAGAAAAGTTCTCGCACAAGCGCAAAATCAATACGACTGTATACAGTGTCCATGGAAAGCTAGAGAGATCACCAACGAATGTGAGGCTGCAAGAATAAATGCTTGGTGGGATATATGAAGATTGATCTTGGCTGCTGTCATTCTTTTTAACTCTTTCATCTCCCTTCAGTGCTCTGAAGTAGTGACTTTTCTACTGACGCCTGTGAAGATTATATTCAAGAACCGGGTGAGATGTGATGACAGGTCCCTCTTAAATGAATTCTGAGTCCCATAAAACCCCTGGAGACGTTAAAGGGGCTATGTGGAATACAGGCAAGAACAGAAATTGACCCCATGTCACTATTTAAAAACATTGCAGAGAAAATAATAAATTCATTCCTTTTAGAAGTGTTTCCACTGTTCTTCCTCCTTTATCTGATGTGTGTTTCCCCTCTCATCTAGAAGCTATTTTTTTCCTTAGTTTTCATAACAAATAATGGCTGTTAAGGGTCACAGTATGTACTAAACTAACCAAAAGCCAGGCTGGTTTTTAAGAACGAAGGTGTAATTTAAGGGTTATTTAGTTCCTGCTCATTGCTGGTTTCCCCCTTCTCCACCAGCCTGGTCATCACTGCTGTCCTGAACAACAGTGGCACCCAGTGGAGGAGGAGCAGCCTGCACAGTTTAATGTTCAAAGGACAGCCAAGCCACTTTAGCAGCTGGACTCTGCATTCAGCCAGCATCCTGCATGTGCCCTGTTCAGGCAAACAAAAGGAGCCTGAATAAGGAATTTAGCACTACACAGCAAAGAAAGCTGCAACACTGCTCTTTGCCATTAACAGAAAATTTTCCAAAACATGATTTCTATGAATCATTATTTTTGGTGCCAATAGCTGCAAGTTTGCAGAAGCTCTGTGAGGAACAGGTATCACTGCGAACCCCAAAAGAGCACTATATGTATATTAAGGGACATATAATTATCAATAATAATACTTTGCACCTTAGGTCTGACCTGTCTGACTACCAGAAGCCATTCGATCCTTTCAGTGGTCCTCCTCTAAGACGGGGAGTAGTAGTATTCATATTTTGCAGCCCGTGAAAAGGAGAGAGTAAGACACAGATTTTTAAGTGTAGGTGCTATTCCACGTTTAAGTGTTCTCATGTCAAACCACTGTGAGGAATTTCCCTCTGCAAATAAAGCGACGAGACTCCTTACATGGGAGAGACATCCATGCTCAGTAAACTCTGCAAATGCAGCACAGTGTCGATTTAGACCCTTGGAATTTAAGGGAGCAACTTTAAGTGTCGCCCCAGGTGCCCAAATATTTTCAAAGTT
This sequence comes from Psophia crepitans, assembly GCA_013399095.1. Classification (NCBI taxonomy): domain Eukaryota; kingdom Metazoa; phylum Chordata; class Aves; order Gruiformes; family Psophiidae; genus Psophia; species Psophia crepitans. The sequence goes on along the minus strand of VWZZ01001279.1, from coordinate 192,352 downwards.
CAGCGGTTTTCAGCGCTATTGCAAGTAAGTGCGAGCTCAGCACGGAACAAGTCTCAGTTGAGAGCTGAATTTTTGTTCTTCCTAGCAGAAGTTTATTACAGGAGGGGAAACTGAGTCAACCACAGTAGGACTGAGCTACTCCTTGTTAGCATAAAGCAGGTAAAGAGATGTCACATGGCTGTTTCACTGCCAGGGGACCGCAATGAATGTGTTATCCTACCTCTATTGTCATCAGCGTCAAGCACACGCCAGAACTAACATAGTGAGAATACAAAGTTACCTGTCAGTGTTTACCTGACAAAGCCAATCTGTCCTCCTGTATTTTTTTCTGGAGCTGCTTTATTTCAAAATCTTTCTCTGTCACCAGTTTGTATAGTCTGCAGTTCTCATCACGGACCTCTCGAAGCTGATCCTGGAGCTGTTCGTTCTCAACCTCAAGCAATCTGGGAAAATATAATCCGTAATGGTGAATCTCACGGTGGTGTGCTTCAAATAGATGTTTCCAGAAAGGAAATAATGGAACAAATGTGTGAGGGATGAGCTGAGCTGACCAGGAGCAAGTATACCAACTTAAGCAGAACATCCTGAACCTCAGATCAGAACACAAACTAATGTTCTCATGTATTCAGTTAACTTACTGCTTCTTCAAGAATTCTGCACCTCCTTGTGTTGTCTGGGGCAACACATCACAGAACAGGTACCTTTTCAGAGCTCCTGAGGTGACTGAATAGTCTCATCTCACTGAGCCTTACGTACCTGGTTCTTCAGAGGAGACCCGGCAGGCGCGCCACTCGGCATCCGTGACCTTCAGGCTTTACTTTCTACACTTACCGAAGCAAAGAGGAGCCAACAGAGCATCAGCTACAAAAGCTGCTACTGCAGGGTTTGGTTGTTTTTTTTTTTCCCTTCAAAAATAAATGCTTCACAGCAATTCACAAAAGACCAATTTCCTGTGTCCTCATCTGATTTTCTTGGAACCCCACCAGGACTGACTGGCATCAGTTTGTGTTGTTAATGTTGCTTTTCAGAATGCATTTGGAAACAAAGAATAGCAAAAAGCCCTGTGAAAGGGAGGAAATAGCCTTGCTTCTGCTCTTCTTCAGTACATTTAGTAACATTTATGGGTTTCATCTCTCGAAGACATCCAGAGATTAATAACTTTAATCTCTTTGCTCTCCTTACATGATGATTTCTCCAAATGTAAAAACTAGAAGATAAGGCCTCAGGGGCTCAATTCAATCGTGGGCATCTATTTGAGATGCCCCAGGATTATCTGAGCCCTCTAAGTGAGGCCAGCAGCCACGACGCAGGGCTCTTGGGAAAACTTCTGGGTCCCAGTCGGACAATCAGTCAAGAGCATCTCAGACAGCACCTGCCACCCATGTGAGGACATATAGAATCACAGAATGGTTTGGGTTGGAAGGGACCTCACAGCCCATCTAGTTCCAACCCTCTGCCATAGGCAGGGACACCCCCCACCAGCCCAGGGTGCCCAAAGCCCCGTCCAACCTGGCCTTGGGCACTGCCAGGGATCCAGGGGCAGCCACAGCTTCTCGGGGCACCCTGTGCCAGGGCCTCACCACCTTCATGATAAAAAAATTTTTTTTCCTTTCATCCAAATCTTCCTTCCTTCAGTTTAAACCCATTCCTCCTTGTCTTGTCCCTCCCTGCCCTGGAACCAGCCCCTCTCCAGCCTTCCTGGAGTCCCTTCAGGGACTGGAAGGTGCTCTAAAGGTCTCTCTACAGCCTTCTCTTCTCCAGGCTGAACAAGCCCAGCTCCCTCAGCCTGTCCTCGTAGCAGAGGGGCTCCAGCCCTCGGATCAACTTTGTGGCCTCCTCTGGCCTCGCTCCAGCAGCTCCATGTCTTTCCTGTACTGGGGCCCCCCGAGCTGGACGCAGCACCTCAGGGGGGTCTCAGCAGAGCGGGGCAGAGGGGCAGAATCCCCTCCCTGGCCCTGCTGGTCCCACTGGTTTTGATGCAGCCCAGGACACGGGTGGCTTTCTGGGCTGCCAGTGCACACTGCTGGCTCATGTTGAGCTTTTCATCACCCAGCACCCCCAAGGCCTTCTCCTCAGGGCTGCTCTCCATCCATTCTCTGCCCAGCCTGTAGTTGTGCTTGGGATCGCCCCAACCCACGTGTAGGACCTTGCACTTGGCCTTGTTAAACTTCATGAGGTTCACATGGGCCCACCTCTCCAGCCTGTCAAGGTCCCTCTGGATGGCATCCCTTCACTCCAGCATGTCGACTGCACCACACAGCCTGGTGTCGTCGACAAACTTGCTCAGGGCGCACTCGATCCCACTGTCCCTGTCACATACAAAGACTTTAAACAGCGCTGGTCCCAGCACCGGTCCCTGAGGAACACCGCTCGTCACTGGTTTCCACTTGGACATTGACCCATTGATCACAACTCTTTGAGTGCAACTGTCCAGCCAATTCCTTATTCACCGAGTGGTCCATCTGTCAAGTCCATGTGAACCAACCCTAAGAATTACTAACATCCTACAACTTTTGCCATACCTTTCAGCCAGACTCCTCCAGACAGCAGCATCTCAGAACAGAAATGAACCCTCTGCATTCCCCAGAGAAGAAATCGAATGCGCTGAGACAAAGGGTACTGACATTGCCTTTGGTAAATGTGTTTGTGGTAGAGACCCCGCTGGCTCACGTCAGCGCCTCACCCTCTGCTTGCCTCTAGGTTTCCTCTCTCCTTCCATCTCAGTTTCCTCATTTCTTTCCATCCAAGTTTTAGGGTGGGGTCCCACTCCGTACCAAGACACGAGCGTTCCTCTGGGAGCAGCAAGCCAAAACGGGCACAAAAGTCAGAGGAGGTCTAGTCAATGCAACCAGCACTGCTTATGGACTAGCTGCCACTGTAGGGCAATGTGAATCGCTCTCCAACTGCCACCAAGTGCTCTGAGGAGGGGATTAAATTCAGTTACCCACACACAGGTGCCGTCTGAGCTGAAGGCTGCAGGTCTTCTGTGTCCTATCTATCATTCCCAAGTGGAAGTTCCTGACACCCTACAGCATCTCAGGTATCATTAGACACCTAAGCCAGCCAGCTGAACTGACCCCTAGATTCTTATTATCTACAGTGTGACCTTGAATGTCTACATTTTGGTGACTTAACAAGGAATAGTGTCCCACCCCTTTGGCCTACAGAGTGATTGCTCCAGACTACAACAGAAGTAGGTAGCTTGGATGATCGCAGAGATTTGGATAAAGCCCAGTTGTCACAGTATGTACCTGTGGCTATAGACGTATCCACAGCCAGGCAAGTCAGCTATCTCAATAATCACCTGAGGATTTTCTGCTCACAAGTTTTAGCAAGCCTTTTGCTCCAGCTGGACTTTGGAGCTTTCAAATGCACGCTCCGTGTGTACATGTCAGAATAAATGACCGCTTAAAGCACTGCCATAAACAGCACAGTCAATTTATGAGACGATTCGCAATCTATAATTAAGAAATGCACTTCTGTTTCAAAGCTGCAAATCAAAGGGAGATCAAAGGCAGCTGTTTACAAAGGAGAAGAAAGAAAGCAGCAGTCTGAGCAGAGAACAGACAAAACTAAGTTATTCCCACATGTACCACTCAGAAGTGAGCAACAAAACTGTGTGGATCTAATTAGAGACAGATGGGCAAGAAGATTTTCAACAGTTAGGGAATTAACATGAAAAGAAGGTTCCCAGCTCCTAGCACACCTGATCAGCGATGTGTTCCTCAGAGCCCGCTTCCAAGTCTTGACAGAAAGCACTTACAGTGGGATGGACAGAAATCCCAACCGCACAGAGCTGGAGTCTCCTCTGAGAAACTTCTCTGTGCCATCCCAGAGTGGCTCTGCGTGGTACAAAGGAGGTAGCATGTTCCACCCAAGTGGCTCAGCTATGGAAGATCAGCCAAAAGAAACAGGCTGCAGAAAGGCAACCCTTTTCACTCCAGTTCAAGGAAACGGAGCCAGCTGAAGCGTAGAAGCAGGGCCTGTGACTGAAATGCAGGTAAGTGTCTTTCCCAGCTCTGTCACCGATTCTCCGTGCGATGGGGAGAATCCCTTCATCTTAAACACACCAAACAGCGCAGGGAGGATAAAGTTACAGAATGAACAAAACAAGAGAGAAATGTCAGCTACATCCTTGCCTAAACAAAATTTGGGAGTAGGATGGGAGGAAGGAAAAACGAAGTCCCAAGGCTCAGAGGAAAGGAGACTTCTGAGAGGAGAATGTTTCCCAAGCGCTGCTATAACCAACACTGACGTGCTGAAGTCACTGCCACTGCAGGCCATATGGAGTTCTGCTAGTCTGGAACAAGTTTCAAACGTGTTGTCATGGGAATACTGCAAAGTACATCCTGGTGAAGCCCTTCCAGAAGCAAATCCTGCCTGGATTCGATACACTCATAACCGCTTTTCCTGAACGCAGACGTACATAAGCAAAGGAAAATCCACATGAATCTGCTACACCGGCCACATCAAATGAGGACTTTTAACAGTCAGTGCCACGGAGAACAGAGGGACGTGATAGCTCTTGAATTCCTCAGACCTAAACTACTGAACTGTAAATGGCAGAGAGCTGCTGGGACTCTCCTGTACTCTGCACCTCAGAGCGTGCACTGCACCAGGATGTGCTACGGCAGCGCCTCAGCCCCTCTCCTCCACCAGACAAATCCACAACTGAACTGCAGGAATCAGCCTCCCTCTCCATTAAAACCAAAACAAACCCCAGATCTCCATAGTAATCTTCTGCATACTATGAGAACAAAAAGTTGAAGAGAACAGGACAGCTGGGAGGGATCAGATCAGAAGCCCAACCTGGCAAATCAGACAGCTGTGGTGAGGGACCTGTGTGTGAAGAACACAATGCCTGATGCAACAGTGAGAGCATCAGTTTCTAGGAGGTCAGCTCCCTGTTTCCATACAGACATCATCTGCAGGACAAACACTACATCTGCAGAAGCACCTGAAAGCTTCAGTGGTTCACGTCTGGGTTCCCTGCACCTTCACAGAAGCTCTGCTGCAGCTCACGCACTTGGGCGTTTCAGGAACCAATCCTCAGAAACAACCTGAGCAGAGTAAAACAGAGGGCAGATCAGCATTTAGGGCCTAATAAACCTTTGTTAGTGCTTGATAAACTGTGGTAAAGGTGCGCTTCCCCACTCCAGATTCTGGGAGGTGAAACTGTCTCAAAGGTATATGCTCAACTGTGTTTTTCCACCCGTGACCTGCCAGTTTTGGCAGAGCTGCTAGCTCTACCTTCCTGCTCCTGTATCACGGTATATCACCCTATCATGGTGCCAATAAAACAGTCTGTGGGGCTAAAGCTGTAAATTGGATTACTGAAATGACTTGAGAACAAAATCACCCTTCCCCCAGAAAGCGAACTCAGTTTCCAGCAAAAGGTTGTATTAGTGCAGCTGCAACAAGCAGGGATTTCTTCAGCTGGCTTCACCACTACTGGGGAGAAAATCCCTGAACAGCCAAGAGTAGTAAGAGCAGAGATCTTTGGGATGTGTCCAACTTTAGACCTGTTCTAGTTTGCAAAAAAAATAATAATATTAATTGGGTCAGAAAGAGAGACTGACTATATCCTAGGGGGAAGATGAATGATCTGAGCTGGGGTTTCAAATCTCTGCTGCACTAAATTGAATTATGCTCTTAGCTCCAAAAACAAGACCTAAGGAGATCCATACCAGAATGTCCTTTGTCCTGGTAATCCAGATATCACCCCAATGGGAGAGATAAGACCTAAACCCCTGCACCCAGTAAGAGTTAAAACCCTACCTTGTATAGCCTGGATACTATCAAGTATCCAGGAGGCAACTCTCTCTATGAGACCCTCTTACACAGTTGGCTGTCTTTTGATCTACTAAATGAGGTTATACTGCAAAGATAGCCAGGGGAACGCTTGCCTGCACTGCAGGCCTTTGGCTGGTACCCATTAGCTGCTGCGCCCTTATCTGTCTTCGGAAATTATTCATGTCGGGAACCTGTTTGTTTTCAAGGCTAGGCAGGAACTAACCAACAGTTCAGAGGATGGTAGTGATTCTGAATGACTGGATTTCATCTGTGAGTACCTAGCTGCTCCTAGCATGTCACCCTTAACCCCTCTGCTCTTCCGCTTTTCCTTTGCGAAACACTGACAACAAAAAGGACAACACAATGCTCTGAGCATATACGTGTTAGGGACAGTGCGAGTCACAGATTCACAGATTGGTAGGGGTTGGAAGGGACCTCTGGGGTCCAACCCCCTGCTAGAGCAGGATCACCCAGAGCAGGGTGCACAGGATGACGTCCAGGCGAGGTTTGAATCCCTCCAGAGAAGGAAACTCCACACACTCTCTGGGCAGCCTGTCCCAGGGCTTCGTCACCCACAGAGGGAAGAAGTTTATCCTCATGTTCAGATGGAACTTCCTGTGTTCCAGTTTGTGCCCATTGCCCCTTTCCTGTCACTGGGCACCACTGAGAAGAGTCTGGCCGCTTCCTCTGGACACCCACCCTTTAGATATTGATCAGCACTCATGAGATCCCCTCTCAGTCTTGTCTTCTCCAGGCTGAACAGCCCCAGCTCTCTCGGCCTTTCCTCATAGTGGAGAGATTCTCCAGGCCCCTCATCATCCTTGTAGCCCTCTGCCGGACTCTCCCCAGTAGTCCCCAGTACGCCTTGAACTGGGGAGCCCAGAACTGGACACAATATTCCAGCTGTGGCCTCACCAGGGCAGAGCAGAGGGGGAGGGGAACCTCCCTCGATCTGCTGGCCACGCTTTTCTTAATGAGCCCTAGGATACCATTGGCCTTCTTGGCCACAAGGGCACACTGAGTCTTCCCGGGATAATCAAAGTCCAGTACATGAAGACAGAAAGTGTTCTGTCAACTTAATATGAGTTTCATAAGATCATATGCAAAACAGACTTCTGTGAGTCGCTGAAGGAACGGTGCTGCGACACCTTTACCTTTTGCTGTCATCTTCATTTACAGGTTGTCCTGTTTCAAACAGGTTTAGGTCATTCTGGATTCTGCAAGCCTCCTTTGCATTGCCACTATCACCCTTCTGACTGTTCTGCTTTTCCTTCTTCCTCTCCATTAGATTTTGCAGCCGTCTTTCCTGTTGTTCTTGATAAGCCTTAAACTGGCTTTTAAAATGTTCATTCCCTTTTATGTCTGACTCCATTGTTTACTGAAAGCATAACAAGAAGAAAATAAAAAGAGACAGAGAGCTGAGATGAACACTGCTTTGAAAAACACACTCTTCTAGCAGATGCTTTGCGGTTTTTCCTCACTGACCTCTGCACAGTCTCCCTGCCACCTCCTCCTCTCAGCCACTGTGCTCCTCAGCCCCACCGCCTTGCTCCAAGTGCCTTATTCCATAAACGGCTTTCAAACAGTCTTCAAAAATGTTTCTGCGCCTTTTTTTTTCCCAGCCTAGCATTCAAAAAGCTATGTTTTAAAATGTTTTAAACCACATCTGTTTAAATAAACATTTTTATAGCGAGCGAGCTGGGGTCAAATCCGAGTTCAGGTGGCACCCACGTTACGCCGACTGAAGGGAACACAGAGTGTTTGCAGCCATCCAGGCTTCCCTCCCATGTTTCAAAGAAAGGTGCAGCCCCCCCCACTTCTGGGTCCCTGGGCGACTACCAGAGGAAGAAAGATTTTTGTTTATGCTGATGCTTCCTTCGGGCACTCGACACCAAGAGCGTGGCTGACATCCTTCCCCCAAATTTCTAAGCAGTAAGTGGTAACATTTACGTGGTAATACATGTGGGTACCCATTTAGATGTCTAGAGCTCAGCGTGACTAAAGACGATCCATTTTCTGACGTATTCCAGCCCCCTCGCCTCCTGCTTGACATTTACCGTCAGCAAAACCTCTCGCGCACCTTTGGTCCGGCAAAGACAACCAGTAAAAGCTTTCAAAGGCACACCCTGCACCGAGTAATTAACCTTTCCCACAGCAAGGCAGCAATCAGGCAGATGAAACGCCCAAAGGCAGCTGGGCTCTGTGTTCGCCGTACGGGCACAGAGGCACCGGGAGCAGCTTCGCCTCCCGCCGGACACCACAGGCGCGGGCGAGGCGCACGAAGGGCCGGCAAGAGGCTGGTGCCTCCTCACAGCCCCGTGGGGATGAGGGATGGCCTGGGGACAGCCTCCAGCCCTCCAGCCTGCCCGGGGACTGCCTCCACGCCTGGCACCGAGGGCCCTGCCGCAGCCCTGCCGTGTGGGGACAGGGGGTCCCCTCTCTTCTCCCGCCCAACGCCCGCCTCGCCCTGCGGCCTTGCGGGGCCTGACAGGACCGCTCTGCCTCCCCCACCCCCCTGCCTA
>VWZZ01001279.1:107157-170283 GCA_013399095.1 Psophia crepitans | reverse complement strand
CCCCACGCCTGCTCACAGCAGTCTGCCTTATCGCCGTATTAAATACTTCTTCTTAACTCTTTCTCCATACAATGTCACTCTCTGTCCTACGTGAGGGTCCTGCAAGGTCCCAGCGCCACTGGCCGGGGCGGGTTGGTGACTGGCCGCGTAGATCGGGGTGGCAGCACCCAGAGGCATAGTGCCGGGTGGGGCGCAGGGTCCCTGGCATCGTCCCTGAAACCCCTCCAGAGAGTGGGGAGCAGGAGAGATGAAGAACGGATAAAAATGGCAGCCCCAGGGGTGGGAGCAGGAGGGCAGAGGGTCCTCTGCTGGCTGAGGGGCACACGGCTGATTTGCAACCACAAGCATCGGGTGTGGGTGTGCACAGAAGAAAGCGCTGTCCTCGCTCTGGGCACCGCTGCTCTCCACCCAGGAGGTGGACTTGGCCGCAGGCAGATGTTGGATTCATCTGATACAAGGCAAATGCAATGGATTCAAGCCCTCACCACCCGTGAGAAAAGCGGACCTGCTTTGCTTCGCCCTCGTATAGGTTGGCCGTGCTCACACTGTTCCTTGGCAAAGCGCTTACGGGGCGCTGTGCGTCGGAGAACATCAAAATCTTGGGGACCTTTCCTTCTCTTGGCTTTTGAGACCAACGTTATCCCAGCTGTAACCCCTTTCCCTCCGTCTTGAGCTCATTTCCAGTAGCATTTCCACCATCCCCTCTTCCTCTCATTGTTTCAGCCTGTGGCCCACCTCCGTGGCCTGGTCTCAAAGGCAGAAATCACTGTGTGAAATTCTCTGAACCCTCTTTTTCAAAACCTGGGCTCCATGCAGCCTAGAAAAGATGATCCTTGAGGTCACTTCCAACCTTAATGATTCTATTCTATTCTATTCTAAAAGGGAATTTGGTTAAGGTGCTGCAGAGCACACACCAAAACCCATCCACCTCACCCAGCCGTAACTCCAACTCGATTACAAGGTGCTTTCCACCTTAAAAACCTCTGTCTGTTCATCGGGGGAGAAGGACACACTGGAGGGCTCCGCAGGGGAAGGGCAAACACTTGCTGCCAATGGGGGCAGAGGCTGTCTGCTGCGTGTCTGCCTATCAGCTGCTGGATGGGAATAAAAAGCACGTTGCCCTGCTCCGACCTAGCTCCCGAGTCCAAGCTCCTGGCCGGGCACAGAGCTCTCATGGCACTCTGGGTGATTCTCCTCTGTACCCTGACAGCAACGTTGCTCGGTGGACTCTACCTCCTGGGTGTGTTTCGGAGACGAGGACCTGATGAGCCACCTCTGGACAAAGGTACCATTCCCTGGCTGGGTTACGCGCTGGATTTCAGAAAGAACAGCTCAGAGTTTCTAAAACGAATGCAGAGGAAGCATGGGGATATTTTCACGGTGCTGATCGGAGGCTATTACTTCACCTTTGTGATGGACCCCTTCTGCTTTGGAGCCATCGTGAAGGAATCACGATCTAAACTGGACTTCAGGAGTTTTGCAGCAAAACTGGTCCTGCAGGTTTTTGGCTACAAGCCCATCAAAGCCAACCATAGCATAGTCCACGCATCGAGCACGAAGCATCTGATGGGAGATGGACTCACTGTCATGATACAAGCCACCATGGAGAACTTTCAGAAGCTGATGCTTTTCAATCTGAGCTCAGGTGAGGACAAACGAGTGTGGCAAGAGGATGGCCTCTTCCACTACTGCTACAACATTGTCTTCAGAGCTGGATACCTGGCTCTGTATGGCACCGAGCCACGTCAAGGGACAGATAACAAGGAGAAAGCTAATGAGCAAGATCGCATCCATTCCAACCAGCTGTTCAATGAGTTTCGGAAGTATGACCGTCTCTTCCCTCGCCTGGCCTATGCCATGTTACCTCCCAAGGACAAAATAGAAGCTGAAAGGCTTAAGAGGCTCTTCTGGAGCATGCTGTCTGTGAAGAAGAGCTGGCAGAAGGACAATATCAGTGCGTGGATAAGTGATCAAGACCAACTTCTGGCAGAAAACGGTGTCCCTGAGTACATGCGAGATCGTTTCATGTTTATGCTCCTCTGGGCATCCCAAGGCAATACGGGCCCAACTGCCTTCTGGCTCCTCTTGTATCTGATGAAACATCCAGAAGCTATGAAGGCTGTGAAGGAAGAGGTGGATAAAGTCTCAAGGGAGAATGGCCAGGAAGTGAAGCCAGGGAGCCCCCCAGTTAACATCACCAGGGACATGTTAAACCGGACCCCTTTTCTGGACAGTGCTCTTGAGGAGACCCTGAGGCTGGTTGCAGCCCCAATGCTGGTCAGAGCTGTCCTGGAGGACACCAGCCTTAAGATGAGCAGTGGGGCAGAGTACACCCTCCGCAAAGGAGACAGGGTGGCTCTGTTCCCACACATCTCTGTGCAGATGAACCCAGAAATCCACCCTGACCCTCACGAATTTAAGTATGACCGCTTCGTGAACCCAGATGGCACCAAGAAAGATTTCTACAAAAATGGGAAAAAGCTGAAATACTTCAGCATGCCTTGGGGGGCAGGAGTATCCATCTGTCCGGGGCGGTTCTTCGCTGCCGCTGAAATTAAACTGTTTATCTTCTTGATGCTGAGTAACTATGACCTGGAGCTGGTCAACAAAGAAGAGGAGATCCCAGTGATAGACGTCACCCGCTGGGGATTCGGGACGATGCAGCCTGTTCGCGACGTTCGATTCAGATACCGGCCACGCTTCTAATTTAAGAAGTCCTTGTTGTATTGTTTGTTCTGGTGCTATCTGTGAAATAAATTGCACGTTCCCATGGTTATCAGATCTGTGTGGTGCCAACACTGATATGATTTTGTTTGCTTAACAGTTATCATGGCTTTTCTCTTTAGCTCCTTCAAATGTATTGCTGCTCTGCATCTCCGGTTGTTGTGGTGTTGGGTTATGTGGTAAAACCTCATCTGCACATCCACAAAGGATGCCTGCTAGCCTACTCCCAGCCCCATCCTGGGATCATCAGCCCATCAAAAGCCCATTGAAACCCCAGGGGAGTGCAGGGGCATATTGACAGGTGGGAAAACAAATTAAGGACTTCCAAGGAGCAAGTATTTTGTCCAGGTCCCTCCCAGGTCCATCTTGGCAGAGCCATCATCCCCACAGTCCTGGCAGGAGACCCATCGAGATATGTCATTGGGAGCAACTCTCCAGATCACTATCTGGGCTAAGGGGGATTGCTGTCAAGGGAGGGGGGGCACATCTTATGGATGTAGGAGAAGAGCATTTTGGGTTTGCACAGGACTTACGGTGGGATGTTTAGGGGAGGAACCAAAGGAGGGAAAAGGGAGGGATTTAGGTGATTTTGGGGAGGAAAGCAGAGGGGTAAGGGGATAAAAAGGGCTGGTTGCATGTAAATAGGCAGCTGGTCCATACACTTGTCAGGTCACACCCTGCACCTGATCAGCACAGTCTGTCCTACTTTTTATTAAATTCCTTTCCTTAAATTCAAAGGAGGGTCCCTGTGTCCGTGGTGCCAGCAGCTGGCACAAGTGTGCAAGTGAGCAAAGATCGAGCCAGACGAGCTGGCAAAGTGGTGAGGTGGCCAGGGAGCCCGTGGGTGAGCCTGGCCAGGCTCCAACATTGGGACTGCATTATTCTGTTATCAGCTCCTTAACAACACATTTATTTTCCCTGTGAAGTACGGGTGGCGGGATGGCATCAGCCTGTAGTAAACCCCTGCAAGGTCAGAGAACAACCAATATCCTCTCCACAGACGTAAGGATTTCCTTGAGGTTTTACAATTGTCTTTTCTATAGTCCTCTTCTTGTATCTGATTAAAATGTGCTCCTGTGAGGTCCCCGAAGGGAGCAGAGGTGGGATGTACTGAGCAAGGACACACTGACAGCTCATTCCCTGTTCACGTTTAAGAAAAGGAGAGATCTTCACAATCTCATTTACCACGTCGGTGGGAGGAGAAGGGAGTTGCAACCATCAGTAGTGACCTACGGTACCGTTTTCATATATCTATGTGAGTTAGGAATGCCTGTGGTCACCTCCTTTCCAGGGCTGCAGAAGGTTGTGCGTTCAAGCCCTGTGTCTTGTGTACAGTTTGTGGGGATAAAAAAAGCTTTGTGTGCATCCATCTGGATTCATTCCACTGACTGCAACACGCCTGGAGCGTGGGTACATACAGCTGAGTCAGGATCCACCGCCCCCACTGAACCAGCTTCCTGTTTCAACCCAAGTCATTGCGCAAGCCGAGAAATTTTGGACTCTGCATGCTGTCCAGGAACAGATCTGTCCTCCTGTGAGAGGATGGATGTCCAGGGTGCCTGAGCCTTGGTGGGAGCTAAGCTCCCAGCACCCGGCTTGTGCTTGAGCCTGATTGGGATCTCGATGGTCATCCACACTCTCCTCGAGTCCCATGGGCTGATGGTGTCCCAGAAGATGCCTATTGGAAAGTGCCACCCTCCCCCTCCAAATTTAGATCCTGTCTTCTGCAAAGGCCTGAGGAGCATATAAGAAATGGGATGGGGATGATGGGAAGGGGCTAGAAAACAAAAGTAGGGCGTGAGAAAACCACCTCTGTCCCCTGTGGGCTTCAGTCACTGCGACCTTACGAGCCCCCAAGCATCTCTGTTTTACCCACTGGATCCAATGCGGGATAAACCCTTTCTCTGCAAGCTCTGCTTTGCTTTTTTCCCTTCCGTAATTAGGGCTCTGACAACACTGGTCCTTACAGAAGTTAAATCACAGCCTTACCTGTGCACAGGACAGTGGTTTGATTTTAATGCTGACACTAACCTTGGACTTTGGAGATGATGCGTGGCCGAGGAACGAAATCCAAACATTTTCATGTGTGTCCAAACATGAAGGACAGATTCTGCTTTGTTCTGCAAAGGACGGGGTTGTGTTGTAACTGTATGTCGAGGGCAAACTATCCCATATTACCAGACGGGGCATTAGCCCAGACCTTCTTGTGGTGGAAATTCAGGTAGAAACTGTCACGCAGCTGTGGCAGAGCCAAGGAAAAACTGAAACTACCTGTAACTGCACACGGTTTAACGGTGACAGCTAATATTCCCATTAACAAATCCAGCACCTTTTCACAACTTCCACATCGCCTCTACAGGTCTCACCTCTTTTTTCATCACCAGTGGGCTCTCTGACCAAGAATTAAGCTAACTCTTCCCACATTCTGGCCAGCAGTTTGATCTTTGCAAGGTCCAAACTATGCCCAGGAATGCCTTGGGATCGTTGGGCAGGTCAGAGCCAGTGACATCCAGGCCACGTGATGTCCTCCCTCCAGGGCTCGAGCAAGAGGGTATTTTGTGTCGATGGTTTGCATGAAGGTTGTCCACTGCTAACGCACAGTGTGTATTTGTGGTTGTCACTTGCAGGGACCGCAGGTGAGAGTTGAGAGGTGAGGGACTGGTGCTGCACCAACACGGGCTGGGCTTGGGAAAGGGATATAAAAATAATGACAATGACAATGATTCAGCAGAAAAATCTGGCTTGACTTCCTTGTCAGAATGGTTTATTTGACCAAACAGTATGGAGTCTATAAAAGACTTCAGGCATGCTCAAATGCATCAGTTGTGAGAAGCAAAGAAAAAAAATATAATAAAATAATAAAATCACTTCATTTGAGTCATATATGGAAGAGTGTGAAAGCTCTAAATGAGTTAATCTGCAATTAAGTTTTATGCTTAAATGGGTTGTCCCTTGGCACTGAGCTTTCCATCCCAAACTGTACCAGCAAGAGTAAAGAACTAGCCTGTGTCAACAGAAACCTTATTGGACTTGTAATGAGTTATACTGGGAGGAATCCAGGGTCTGGAAAGCTTATTGGGGAGCACACCTCATCACTCGGTCTGTCTTGTGTAACTCCTCTCTCCCCCATGAGAACTGAGCCCTAAAACCTTCATTTTCTCTTCTGTAGAGCGTGGTGAGGACAATATTACTTGGACATTGAAAGCTTTACAGTCTGTTGAGTTAGTGTCTGCTCTCCACAGCGCAGCGAAAGCTCCTCTGCTCTCACAATTCCTGCTCCGCGCACTGCAAGGGAAGCAGCCGTGATGCTGCACGCTTCGGGTCTGGAACAACGCGGGTTGAACGACCCTTGGTTAAACAGCGTCCCTTCCAGTATGAAACGGCAGTGCGTCAGGAATTGTTTTCCTGTTCTCGTCCCTCTAAACACAGCCAGGTACGGCTCTGAGAAACCCTCCGCTTACTGCTGTTTGTAAGGACAAGTGAAGAAACTCAGCGGCACCAACGGATACATCATTCACTCCAGAGAAACCCAAAGGAACGCCGAGGTTATGAGTGCAAAGCAGCGACACAGCTAACACCATCCGTTGCAAAGGGAAGCAGATTTTGAAGGAGAAAGAGGAACGTGAAACTTGAGGACTTTTCTGAAGAATTAAAACATGCAAAGTTTACCGGTGACGCTGCTGCCACGTCTCCTGGTAGATGCACTACCCGGAGAAGAGCAGCCCGGCTTCAAAGCGGCAAAGCCTTGTAGCGGTACCACATCTGCACGGAGCGAAGTCATGGTCACTACTGCCTTTGGTGCCTTTACTGTCCGGTGGCAAAGTTCTTCCCACAAGTCACAGCGTATGCAGAAGTACCCTCGGGCAGGCAGGGTGCACCGATACAAACGTGGTGAAGCCAGGCGGGGTGGGGGAGCGTTTTTGGTGGGGAGCAAAGCAAGGCTGCAGTGAACCACTCACACCACCGCCCGACAGCTTGGGTGTGCTCAGAAAAGCCTTTCTGCATGAGCCTGGTTGGACCTTGCCAGTGGGGAAAGCCGTACAACTAACTGCTCCACGTGCCAGCATCCTGGCCGTAGGGAACATCTTTCCCAGAGATGTCCATACACCAAGTCACAGCCTGGTTTCTTCAAGAGTTGTTTCTGTATGTTCTTTAATGTGTTTTTAAGATAATCGATGCAGATGCAGTCAGATGGGTGAGGAGTTACTGTAAGATCCTATGTGATGTGTAACTCTGTCACCTAGGTCTAATGGGAGACTTCAAATATGTGCCCCCAAACCCGAGTTTTGTGGTGTTCTCAAACCTTGAAACCTTTGAGGAGCTTGGTCAGCTCTGCAGACGTGACAGGGCAGATGCCCGTGGAGAGCTGGTGACCCTCCCCATGGAGCCACACAGCTCACTGAGAAGTGGGCTGGGCTCTAAGAGAGCAGTCGCTGGGCTGTCCAAGTGCAGTGGTGTATGGAGAGTCAGCTTGGGCCTCAGGAAGAACACTGACTCTTCTCAAAGCCAAGCAAGCAATGGCCTCTTGCAGGAGTAGGATAAGGAAGATGTGCAATTAATCAGTTCCTGAAAAGGGTTGAGCTACAGGGCTGCTTTCATGGAGACTGGCTCTTATTTCTTGTGGCTTGGGCAGGAAAGAGTTTCCTCACAGGGCATGAAAAGCCCTGCTTGAAATCTCCTCTGTGGTACCACTGTCACAGAGGTAACACACACCTCCTCTCTTTGCTGCCTCTTGTTGCTCCACAGCTAGAAGAGCTCTTATCTAGCCCCATGTTTAATCTCAGGTCAGGACCCGTGGGGATGGTGGAGAACTTGGCCAGGTAAGTGACATGCTGGGCCTGGCTGCTGATGGATGCTAGTGGAGTCCCACCACTCCAACCTTGTGTCTGGCACTTGGCAAAGATGTGGGGTCACAGGACAAGTCAGGTTGGGAGGGAGCTCAGGAGGTCTCTAGACCAACCTGCTGCTCGAAACAAGGTCAGCTGTCAGCTCAGGCCAGGTTACTCAGGGCTTTATCTAGTTGGACCACTATATTCAAAGCCTGAAGATACATCGTTGTCTAACATCAGCCCAAATAAAGTGCTTCACTCCTCTCTATTTTTCATCATAACTGGCCATTGAATTCTTTCGGATTGGAGGCAGGTAGGAAACCCACCAGTCACTCAGACCTTGCTGCGGTGGTCAGTGTGGGATGAGCAGTGCAGTAACATCTGAAAGCGTGTCTGGTTGTCATGTCCTTGGGCCAGGGGCAGAAGTCAGCGCCCAGCATTTGCACACATGGAGTCTTTCTGACCTCAGGGAAGGACTTGCCAAGCTGCTTGGGGCTGGTGGCTAGTCCCATTCAGAAATCTTCCCTGGTCGTTCCAGGGAGCATGCAGCCAAGTGACACGCGTACCGTCAAGTTACGGCTGGTCAGCTGAGCCACGTTAGCCGTCTGTGTTTCTGTTCTTGCCCTGCGGCGATGCACATGTATGGATTAATTTACTCAGTTATGCTTAATTACATTCACAGAGAGCAGCTACCCCAGCTCAGCTGACGCACAGCGACTTGGCAGGACTACTTGGTACCGAACATGAAGTGCAGGCAGGGAGAGGGAGACGATTCATGTCTGTCGTCGCATCCGCGTCACTGTGCAATCATGAGGCCATACTTGGAGCACAGCAGGCCCCTTTTCTTTTCCCGTTCAGTGAGGAAATTCCTCAGTTTGGTGGTGGGAAAGGTGACCAGTGCTTGCTGCCTGTTGTCCAAACCTGTCTCCTGGAGCCACGGGCTCTGAAGGCACTCCGAGGCTGACGGCCTTCCCCTAGAACAGACAAAGGTGAGAAGGTCAGCTGGAGATCTGTGCTGGGTGAGGATGCTTCTTGCAAATGGCGAGAAAGAATGGGCAGTAGCCAGGATCTGCATGAACTGTGCTCTTGAGAGAGCAGACACCATCTTACCAGGGGTTTGCACACAGGGTGCTCTGGAGGAAGGACACCGCTCCCCCAGAGAGACCCGCGTAGCACCGCGTGAGCTTCACTCTCCCCTTCCTGGTCATTCTCAGAAACTCGCAGGCGACGTCAGAGCTGACGGGGTAGTTGGCACTCAACCTAACCCAAAAGAAGAGACTTGATCAGCACGAAGGGCATCGCTCAGGGTGCTCTTTCTCCCAGGAATTCCTACCCAGCAGTGAGAGGAGGGTCACAATAATGCACAGAAATATCGTATGGGAAAGCAACACCTTAAGGGCTGCTGTTCCTCAGTGGGTTTCATGACTTTTGCTGCTTTTCCGCTTGGTGTAATTTGAATTTTCTTGGTAAAGTTGGGGCTTTTCAGACAAGGCAGAGTGAGAAACACCAGCAGCTGCTGTGCTGTAAAACAGCCTCCTTATTCTACGTGGAGGCATTGCTGGGACTGGGCACTCTTGCAGGGTGCAGCCAGAGCCAGCTCCATCACGCAGCCTTCTGCGGCATTGCCAAGGAGAGGGGCCCAGCTGAGGTTAACTGAGTCACTGCATCTCCTCTGGTTGATGACCCCGAAAAGGCACTCTGAATGCTGCTTGTAGGGCAGGGAAGGACAGACTGACTTACATAATGAAGGCTGTGATTCCGATGGACCAGATATCAGTCTGTGGGAGGGCTCCTTGCTCTGTCAGCAGTTCTGGAGCTAGAGAAGCAAACTGGTGTGAGCCAGCATCCCCTCCAATGCTCTGAGATCAGCACAAAAGCAGTGGGTGCCTTTATGCTTTGCTACCTTCCCAAGAGTGAAGAAGAAAAAGCTTCTACTACAAGGAGCTTGTTGAGGTAAGACACCCTCGTGGGGGATGACTGCCATGAAACCTTGAGAACATCAGGCCGAATGGCAGTAATACTACACCCCTGAGCTCTGACACGTGGATGCCAGCCAGAGCCATGCTGGCCGCGACCTCTGGTTGTGTCCTAGGTGCTTTGCAAGTGGGACGGCTGTCACCACTAGCTGTTCCCGCAAACTCTCACTGCTACTGGAGGGCAGCACTTGGAAAACTTTGCTTGCTGGGGCCAACTGCTGCCTTGACCAATGGCTCTGACTGTATTGCTGTTTACCACAGATTGCGTACAAGGCCAAGGTTGCTGTGACTGAACTCTGTACTTACCCATGGTTTCAACATAGTCCGTGCACTTGTCCATGGTAATAATTTTGTCTTGTGGGTAGAACTGTGCATTGCCAAAATCCAGGAGTTTCAGCAGGTTGGGCTCGGTGATGATCATGTTTTCAGACCTGAGATCCAAGTGCAGGATGTTGTGTGCATGGAGGTAATCAATGGCACTGAGGGTCTGCCACAGGTAATCTCGGACCTCGACTTCTGAGTATGATGTTCTGGTAGAATAAAGGGGATAGAAACCAGAGGTGTCATAATCTACCTGCTCGAGGGTGCCATTCTCCTGTCCTCCCCTGGATATTTAATCCCATGAGGTCCTTCAAGAAACCACCCTATTCGTTTAGCAAATCTATTGTATACGGAGAGGTCAGTCCATATTGTGAGTCAAGTTTACAGAAACAAGTTCAGGAGGTTGCAGATTTGCATGTTGGAGAAAGCAGTGGTTGAGGAACAATGTGGAGAAGAAACAAGGCTTCCCGAGCCACAATAATCTCCATGTTAAAGGAGATGGGGTTTCATATCAACTACTGTAAACGACTCTCAGCTGGGTGGCCCTGAATTGTCCCCTACGCCAACCTTGTAGGGAAGTTAAGTAATTTTTTTATGTCACAGAACAAATGCATCACAAATCCCATGTGCAACGACAGCACACTGCAACAGATGGAGAAAGATGATCCAGTTTGTCAGGGGAAAGCAGTAAGCGTTTTGCTCTCTACACCAGCCCTCACTGGAGACCCCTTCCCTCCACTTGTTATTACCGTAGTGCCAAAGAGTGGAGCAGCTCCGGTCCCACGCACATCTCCTGGATCAACACTAAATGTCGTGGGCTGACGTAGGCTCCCTTCAGCTGAGCTATGTTTGTGTGATGAAGTGTCCTCAGGATTTGGTACTCGAGGAGCACAGTCTGCTTGTCCTCTTGCCAGTAAGGGATAATTTTAGCAGCTAAAGTCTTGCCACTTACTTTTTCCCTGCACTGTCGGACGATGCTGAAACGCCCCCTGGTACAAAGGAACACAAAGGCAAGTTAAACTTCTCTGCTACTCCTGGGAGAGCTGGGAGCTTCTGATCTTTAAAACCATCAGGATCCCATGCTGTGTTTTTCATCCACACCCAATGCTGAGTTATTTTATCTACTGTCACAGTTTGCACATTCTCCTGTGTCTCTAAACTGTACAGTCTCTTTAAACTTCAGGAGTGAGAACTTAACTCCTTTGGAGGGAGAGAAGGTGGCTCATCCTGTCTGGAGCAAGAGAACTACCCACTGTTGGCAACAGAAGTTGGTGCCTGTCTTCTAGGCAGAGAAAGTTGAATCCCAACCCCATGTCTGAAACTGGTAGCTGCAAAGGTTGATGGAGAAAGGAGAGGAGCCTTTGTGAGCCCTGGGGTCACTTCACAACATACTAAGGGGCTGTCCTAGTGCTCATATCAGGTCCTTTTGCTCTTCCAGAAAATCCGCATCTGAACTCTACCAAACCAAGATGAAGATCCTCAGTCAATGATCTCAAGTCTGTGTGTATTGCTGTGGAGGTGTTTTCAGCAAAACACCGTGACACTAGGTGAGCAGCACATTTATAAAAGTGACTTTTCTAAACTCCAGCCACAGGTGGCATTTCCTTCTGGCTGGTTGAGAGCTCAGTTGGATTCATTACCTTTTGATCTCTGTTTGGAAGGCGTAGGTCTGGTAGGTTGGGAAAGGCTCGGGTGGTGCGATTATTTCACTCTCTTCTTCAGGAGCAGCTGGCGGGATGGTCTGCATTGCAGCACGAAGCTCTGCAGAGAAAAAACAACGGGGATGACATGGGAAAACATCCCTGGTGTGGAAACTGGAGCCTCTGTGAGCCACCCTCCACTATCTATGAACAACAGTACAGGCAAGAGCAGAGCGTTCTCCAGGCGAGTCTGCGGGTTGTCTCCCAGCTGTGGCACCTAATGCTATTTGAACGCAACAGATTCTGGACTGGCCACCCAGTAATTCCCTGTTGTGACCACTCCAGACTATGTGAGATTGTATGTTGTGTGCTATGACGTCAAACGTCTCAGCCACTGGTTCTCATCTTCTCACATAACAAGTCATCCGGGCACAGTAAGACACTGGCAAAGAATTTGAAATTTCTTTTAATTGGATATTTCAAGGCAGCAGCTGAAACCTGTTGTTCTGGTTCTGGCATATGATTGTGTCCGAGTGGTCCCTCAAATGTTAAAGCATCCCTTGACACGTGAAAGCATCTGCTTGGAAATGCTGGGCACATGGAGATATGTTAATGAATCCCGGGCCAAGGGAAAGCAGGTGATTTAGGGTGAGTTAAAAATATCTCTGTGAACTGATTTTTACAAAATAATCTTCTCCACTGGGAGGAAATTCCAGTTAGAACATCTTTGCACTTCTTGGCAGAAAGGGTATTTCCTCTGCTACAGGGATATATTTGCTGTGGGGTTTTGAATGTCATAATTTTAAAAACATGTGAACAGTAAAAAGTATTCAAACACATGAAAAAAAATAGTAAATTGAGCTTTCTTTACTTCATACACAAAATTCAGCTGAAAAATGCTCCACAGTAGGGTGATAATTCCCAGTAGCAAACACCAGAACCCATAAATGAACTATGGAAGTTAGGACTGAGTCCATAACAAAGAGCCAGTCCAAGGGTTTCACTGGTGGAAGATCTTTACCAGTAGATCCGTGCCTCCAGTAACACATTCATTGTCCCAGACCTGTTTCCTCAGGATCTCACATCAAAAACTGAGTGTATCTTCAGTGGGTAACCTACAGTTTCCAGATTTTTATTTTGTTATTATATTTTTATATGTATTCACATATGATTTATACTTTCATGCTATTATTCTATGATTTATTTGTTACATATTCACACATATTCCCCTGCATCCAGAATTTGAAAATAATTTACTTTTAAATAAGAAAGCCAAAGAGGAGGAAGCCCTAAATGACCTTGAGCCCAGTGGAATTGGTCTTGATTCACTTGCTCTTGACTTCTGGACCTGCACCCAAAAAGGTGCAATTTTTTTGATGCTGGAAAAAACCGCCATGCTTTCTTGGCATCTGATCTTACCCATTTCTTCCTTCCCAACGATTTTCACTTTGGCAGAGGGGTCGCTGTAAGGGCCCATTCCTGCTTTACTGGTGCAAGCTATCCTGAAGGAGTAGATAAACCCCCTGGAGAGATTTTTGGCGTGGTAGCAGCAGTCAGCGACGTCAGAAGCAAGAGTCATCCACTCCCCATCTTAACCAAAGAAAGACAGAAAAGAGATTAGGGATCATTTAAGACTGTCATACTGATTTGGATTGTGTTGGAGTTCTTTTGAGTTTTGGGATTTTGTTGGGGTTTTTTTCATCAACTTTACTTACGTGCTGGGAATATGGAGAAACAGTGGACTCTTGTACAGTAAAGGAAAAACTAATTTTCTATGGCCAACTTTTGTGCATGGTGCCAAACTCATCTTTTCTGAAATCAGCTGTTTTATATCTAATCAGTCCAAGATGTGGCAATATTGTTTCAGAGGAATGGTGAAACTTTCCTGTATAGTTTCTGTTTATCTAATTCATGCCACCAATCTCTAGTGCAAATATACATCAAGAACTCCAGATAAAAGCCTAGCAAAATCACCAATTTTTTCCCCTTTGGCCCTGCTTTGAGTCCAGTTGCAATCATGCAGGATTTCAGAACTGACCACAAACCCAGTGTTTGCAACTTGGGAAGGTTTACTCAGCTTTTGTGAAACTCAGATGATTTCTCAGGGAACTGAAACTGTAGGTATGTTCTGGACTCATTATTCATGGGATTAAGGTGTGGAGCAGAAAATCACCAGCAAACATTTACTTTTGGGCACCACAGTACAAGAAAGACATAAAGCTATTGGAGAGTGTCCAAAAGAGGGCAACAAAGATGGTGAAGGGTCTAGAGGGGAAGCCATATAAGCAGAGGCTGAAGGCCCTGGGATTGTTCAGCCTGGAGAAGAGAAAGCTGAGGGGTGACCTCATCGTGGCCTACAGCTTCCTCACAAGGGGGAGCGAAGGGGCAGGCACTGATCTCCTCCCTCTGGTGCCCAGCAACAGAACCCCAGGGAACGGCATGAAGCTGCCCCAGGGGAGGGTTAGGGTGGAGATCAGGAGAAGGTTCTTCCCCCAGAGGGTGGTGGGGCCCCGGAACAGGCTCCCCAGGGCAGTGGTCACCGCCCCGAGCCGGGCTGAGTTCAAGCAGCGTCTGCCCAACGCTCTCAGCCATCTGCTGTGATGGGGCTGGTCCTGTGTGGAGCCAGGAGTTGGACTCGATGATCCTTATGGGTCCCTTCCAACTCGGGATACTCTGATTCTGTGATCATTGCACATGACGCCGTATCCCATACCTTGCCATTGCTGCTGTGCTCAAGGCTGAAATCAACTCTCTGAGACTGCCTGAGATTAAACCCATCCTTTCATTCAAATAATCACGAGTAAAGAGCCTCAAACCATAGACAAGCAATAATTCGCCTCCCATAACAAAGGCATCAATGACTTTCCGGGTACTGGTTGAATCAGGGGGTGTGTATGTGTAAGAAGGAGCAGATGCAGCTTAGAAACAAACAAAAGTGCAGAAGCAGTGTCCAGAAGCCTATTGTCAAATAATGGATAAGACAAGGAATTTTTTTTCTGCATATCTTAATCCTCTTGTGTTCAGGAAAGCAGATCTTTGCATATTCCTGCCAAATACACAGAATGTGATGGGAGATAGGAGATGCTGTTTCCTGTTTTTCTTCCGAATTGGAACAACTCGTGTTTGTGTCCTCTCCAAAGTCTCTCTTACAGGTCGTGTCAAAAGTAAGCTGTGTTGGAGGAAAAAGTGACCGACAGCAGCACCTCCAGAGTGAAAGGACAGAAAGCTGCTGCCTGTGCTTATGCTAATCCAGAAAGAAGTGCCGGTTCGTGAGGAGAATTAAGAGAAGGGACACGGAGCAGCTGAATCCAAAGGGCCGTGTATGTGTGACATTGCAGTAGAAATTACTGTCAGGAATAACATTCAGAGAAATAACAGCAAAAGCAGTCCCAAGGGAGACAGAACAGGCTCGGGGATTTGATTCAGAGTTCATGGAAATAAACAAGAAAACATCCACTGACTTCATCAGGCTCTGGACCAAGCCTTGGAAAAGAAGATCAAAGGGATGATGCAGTTTTGCCAAACTTTTGTCATCTTGTCCTGGCTGTTTGCCCTGAGCTTCCTGGGTAACCAAAGGAAACAGAAAGCACGGCTGTTCAGCCTGGAGGATGAACTGCCTTTTGATAAACCATCCTTCTCTGTACAGAAGGGCTGGGTGTAGGATGGTGCTGTCTGCTGACCGGTGCTGCTGGGCATTGGTAGTGTGTAAAGTTGTTCGAACGGTAATCATAGAATCATTAAGGCTGGAAGAGACCTCAAGGATCATCCAGTCCAACCGCCCCCCCCACCACCTATTCCCCACTAAACCATGTCCCTAAGTACCACATCCAACCTTTCCTTAAACACCCCCAGGGACGGGGACTCCCCCACCTCCCTGGGCACCCCGTTGCAGTGCCCAATGTGAGAGGGTAACTGGGTATCCGGCACCAGCCACGCGTGTTCTTCTGTAAGCGTTCCCTTTTCGGTCACAGCTTCCATGGGACCCAGTTTGAGCCACATCTCAGCAAAGCCTTTGCACCGCGTGCGTATCCCGGGCTGATTTAGCCAGCACGACATCTGACCTTTAGATGGCTAAATGACGGTGGCGTGAATTTCATTCCTAACTTTCAATCAGAGCACTGAAATGAGGCTGTTTCTGAATAAAACTAAAGCATCTAGCTGGTGGAGAGATCATACAAACCGAGACATGCCCTGCAAGGGGTAAGGGCAGGGCTCCTCTTTACCTTCGCTCCTGCACTGGACAGCGTAACGGATGGGGATGTTTGTTTCCACAGGTTTCCAGGCCACCTGCGCTCCATCCTCGTAGACCTCCACGACGTCAGGGGGTGGAGGGCTGGGAGGAACCTCTGTCGAGAGGAGGCACAAAACCCAGTGAATGTTACTCATACCCATACGCTCAGCATTTCTCTGTTATAATTATTCTATTGTCTCACATATATATTTATATTCTCCTAGTGGAGCAGCAACTTAACTGTGCCTATTTTAAACCTGATATGAAGATTTTGAAGTCTGGTTCTAGAACCACAAGGCTACTGGAGTGGCTCTGAATCTGGGAGAAGGACTAAAACGTGCAGAAGAGGGAATGAACCCTGAAAAACGTGCCACGCTACCGGACAGCAAGGGCTGTGGCTGTGACCTAGAGCAGGCGAGGGTGAGACTGTCCCCCAAACCTGTCTGCAGAAATCTCACCTCACAGGTATTCAAGGCTCACATTTTGGGACAGAAGTACTACTGCTTTCCAAACCTGGGGGTGTCTTCATCTTCAGAACCTGCTTGCCAAGCTAAATTAGTTTTGTGAAGCCTGTCAACCCTCACCATCTATATTGCTGTCCCTGCTCCCAAATGCCAGCTGCATTAACTATCACAGAGGTCCTCTCTTTTTTTTTTTTAATTTATTTTTTTAAATCTACTCTGCTTCTAACTCTCGAGTTGCAGGGTTTTCTGGTTTCAGCTGGGTCCTTACATTTAGCACAAGGGCAAACAAAATCCCAACAATGTGATGGTGGATAAACCCTCGAGAGCTGACCAGTTCTGCACACACTGCTTACCATGGACAAAAAAACCACCCAAACAAAACAAACCCAAATAATCTAACTGCTGTTTCTCTTACCTGCTTTTCTTATGATGCAAGAGGTGGATGCTGAGCCCAGGGAGTTTGTGGCCACACAGGTGTAAATACCAAAATCTTCGGCACTAACAGAGAGAATAGTTAACAGCTGGAAGTTTTTGAGCGTGGCTGAGATGAGGATCCGACTGCTGCTGTGGACAGCTACTCCATCTGAAAGGCAGGAGGTAGGAGAGATAAGTACTGTGCAAATTTACATCAGGGTATCACACACACCACCCCCTCCCAACTCCCTACAGGGATGCCAATGTCACCTCTGAACCAGTTGATGTGCAGGGAGGAGAGAGCTGCTGTCCGGCACGACAGCGTCACGCACTGTCCGATGGCAGCTGCCTGATCAATGAGCTCCTCAACGAACAAAGGTGCTGCAGAGAAGAGGAAAAGCAGTGATTCAGAGTGGCCAGGAGGCCTAAGTGGAAAATAAGTGCTCACAGGATATCAGACAGCATCTTAATAGGTTCAAGAACATTTTGTTTATGCTCTGCCATTCTTTTGACCAGCGGTTGGAGAATCTCCTGCGCATTGGGCGCTCAGGTGCAGGACTCCTCCTCACCCCCATGGATGCAGCGTGACTGCCTGTACACGATAATCCAGATGGATATTGGAAGGTCCATGGGGAACACCTGCATTACCCAGTCCTGCTAAGGCAGCAGAACATCTCAGAGGAGAGGGACAGCATGTCAAGCAGGGGTTTTCTTCTGGCCTAGCTTAAATGTGGAGGCAAAACTAAGTGATGCATTTCAAAGACAAGGGGGTTGGGTCAAGAAGACACAAGAAGAGAGAAAAAGAGTTAAAAGATGGATGGGGAAGGAGGGAAAAAAGCCATAGAGAATGAGGTCTGCTCCTGTCTCCATGGAAAAGGAGGAGCTCAGGTTTGCTTTTGTGTCTCTCCACAGCTTTTTCTCCACAGTGCCCAGGAGCTGCCAGCCTCACAGACTCACCCTGCCCAGTGCTTGGCTGTGCTGTGCCGAATGCTGGGGCATGAGCCTGAGCTCAGAAAATGCTCCTGCTAGAGCCAAGGGAAAACTTGCCTGGGCAAAAGCAAGCTCAGCTTTGCTGCCACACCATTCGGGGCTGCCCCAACATCTTTCATTTCACAGCGTCTGTCTCTTAGACGTGCACGCAGGATGGGAGCTTAAGAATTCACAGTTCCCTGCTTCTGCCATCCCACCCTTGGATACTCCATTTATTCTCTTTCTAGCTTACACATAAATTTTATTCCTTTGCAGTGGCTTCCTGGAATGGCTGCACTTCACAAACAATGCCACGGTGAGGGAGTTTTGGAATAGCCGGTAGTTACGATGTAAACAGAGGAGACTGGCTCATATTGCATGAGTTGGTCTGGGTCATCTCAAGACAGTCATTGCAGATCCATCCTTAGAAACTGGTCTCACGCAGCACAGGACTATTCATTAGTGATATTTCATGATAAAACTAACTGATGACTTATGCAATAGCAATACCTTTCTCCTTTGGTATGAGGCTTGGTAGCTTGAATGAAGAGAATCCTGATTTCCTCTTCAGAGATCCTTCAGCCCCTGTTAACAGCTCTTTCTCCACTGCCTCCCTTCCCAGCTCGCCAAACTCTGTTTCAAAGAAAGGATGAGAAGCCGTTCAAGGCCATCACTCTCCCTGTGGCAAGTGTTTACAGCGACAGTTCTGCCGTTTGCACATAAATAGCTCAGCAGTCACAGGCTTCCTTATAAACGAGCCTTCCGTCAACAGGGAAGGCTGTGACAGATATTGCAAACAGAATGATGTCCTGGAAGAACAGGGCGTATCTAGGGGTGGCAGAGATGAAAAGACAGATTCTGTTGTCCAGTGCCATCAATTTAGGTAGCCAGGGTGACTTCATAAAATCACAGAATGGTTTGGGTTGGAAGGGACCTCAAAGTCCATCTAGTTCCAACCTCCTGCCATGGGCAGGGACACCCCCCACCACCCCAGGGTGCCCAAAGTCCCATGTAACCTGGCCTTGGGCACTGCCAGGGATCCAGGGGCAGCCACAGTTTCTCTGGGCACCCTGTGGCCCCTTTAGGGACTGGAAGGTGCCCTAAGGTCTCCCCAGAGCCTTCTCTTCTCCAGGCTGAACAAGCCCAACTCCCTCAGCCTGTCCTCGTAGCAGAGGTGCTCCAGCCCTTGGATCAACTTTGTGGCCTCCTCTGGACCTGTTCCAGCAGCTCCATGTCTTTCTTGTACTTCACCAACTGCTCCCAGTCACTTTAGCCTTAAAGAGTTATCAGGGTCAGATGCTAACTGCAGAAGAAAACGCAGCAAGGAAAGCATCATCCAGCCCTGATGGGCTTTTGTGCAAATTCAGACAGGGGAATTTAAGCTACTTCCATCAGCGGATTGACCCTGCTGACTCTGCACTGAAATGAGCCAGTAACAGAGAGCTGGTGGTGAAGACTTTCATAACCTGCCAGTGCCAGTTTTGCAATCACTGTCTGACCACGGCCTCAGATATGCTGGGAAAAAAGGAAAAGGCAGATCTAGAAGAGCTCAGTTAGAGCAGCAAATCTACGAAGCCACAGAGTAAAATATTTACCTTCTTCTGCGTCTGGCTCAGGAGACGTCTTTCCTTTTAAGATTCTTGAAATATGGGCAACAGAAGCTTTTACTTTCTTCTTCAGACTCTGCTCCACTGACTGCTCCACTGAATGAGACCTTGCATATGGCTTAAAGAGTCCTGGCTTGTTGTAGAAGGAGCTTTTCTGCTTACCGCTTGAGTCCTTTTGGGGGCCATAAATTTCCTTATGACTCTCTGACCCTTTCCCCATGGCTGGTAAGTTAGTTGCCTTTGAATCCTCAGATATTTCCAAATGGTTCTTCCTGTTCTTGTCCTCCGCCTCTTCTCTGATGCACAGTCTTTTATCTTTATGCAAATGTCCTGAAGGAGGTGACCTTGCCCTTTCGCCAAAAGGTATAAACCGTCTACCAGTTGGTTTGGGTGGAGGCTTCTTGTAGTTCAGAAATTCAAATGGAAAATAGACAATGTCATACAAGTCAGAGAAATTCAAATAGGCAGGCTCTACCTCTGATATGTCAAGTTTTGGAGTTCCACTGCCAAGACTGGGTGCTTCGTCCGACAGGTCTTTGATTTTCACTAAAGAAACTTCTGGGTGTTTACCAGTGTCCTTGCTCACTGACACTTGGCTGGGTCTTTTTCCAGCATCCAAACTGTCTGTTGAGGAAATGCTTACTTGGCTAGAAGCGGGGCTCTCAAACGCTAAGTCTTCCAGATGCTCACATTCATGAGGAACCATCTGTCCTCCCTGTCCTTCCAGGACGACTGACTTCTTGCTCACGGCAGGATAGGGTTCTGCAAGGTCATCCAGCTCAGAAACTTCTCTTTTACCCCCTTGTACAGAAGGGAAGGAGGTGTCCATGGGTGCTTGGCTACCTGGGCCTTTGTAGAACATCTCTGTGGGAGGAGAGATGTGCTTTCTGCATTCCTCCTCACTAGAAACTGACTCTGCCCAAACATTCATCTCTTCAGAGAGGGAAACCATCTCATCCACTAAGCCCTCCAGCACAGCAGACTCCTCATCACTGTAAAAAGATGACCTGTGATGTGAGAGCTCCTCACTTTGATCCCTGTGGAGCAATGATGTGACAGTTTTTCCGGCATCATAGCTTCCACTTTCTAAGGCAACGCCTCTACCCTCACCATAAACCTTTGGATGTTCCTCATATTCTAGCTCATAAATTGAAGCTGGAGCAACTTCTGGTTGTGAAGCAGTTAAGACACTTGGACGCCCAGTCTTCTGATCAGCAGAAACTCTGCCACTGGGATAGGCAGCCCTGTGCTGCTCAGACACCTGATGTTCAGTCTTGGGGAAAGAACCAGGCACAGTCTGTCCAGCTGCTTGGCTTCCACTTGTTGTTGCAACAGATCTCACCTCACTGCGAAGTGATGCCTTTGAATGTTCTTGCTTTTCACTCTCCCAGACCAAAGGGAGGCCAGTATTTTGGGAGGATACAGTTCTAGCTGTGTGTCCACTCTCCAGAACAGCAGGCACCATGCCACTGCCTTCAGAAACCGTCTGAGGTTCAGCTCCCTCGATTTCAACCTCATGGACCAAACTGGGAACAACCTTTGTGACAGCTGAGCTTTCCCTCCTCAGAGCAGCAAGCCTCTCCTTGCTATGAGCTGGCCGTTCCCTTTCAGCCTGCTGTGCTCCATCAGAGACTGAAGTTGGCACTGATTTTGTTGGTGGGACTTCTGGAACACCAAGATGCTCTCCTTTCAGGACGGCTGATGCTGTGTCTCTGTGAACAGAAGCCCTCTTGTGCGTTTGGTCTTTGCCATCACGGGCTGACGATGGAGTGATTCCTGTAACACCTGGTCCTTCATCCTTCAGGACAGCAGATCTTACCTCTTTATAGGTCTGCAGCTTCTGATGCACACCTTCATTGGCTGTTTGCAGAGCAGGTAGGGTACCAGGCTGTTTACCCATCAAGGCAGTAGTTGCTGGAACACTTTGATCAGGAAGTTCCTGACTTCTGTCTTTACGTACTGGAAGTGAATCGGTTTCTGTTTGTGGGCCTGTTAAAACAGCAGCGCTTTCATGTTCCATGAGATCAGATTTGGCAACGCTGTGGGCAGGAGTCTTCTCATGTGAATGTTTCTGCCTTTTGTCTTTCCAAGGTGGAACTGGGGCTGTCCTTTTGATAAGCAAGCTTCCACCTTCTAGATCTGTCTGGATGTCGGTGCTGTGAGCAGACTCCTGGGGCAGATACACACCTCCCTTGCTTGTAGCGGCTGACTTGGAGGTGGTCTCTGACTGTGCAGGGGCTGAAAAGGTCTGTTCTCCCTCCTGAAAAGCAGTGTCAGAGGCACTGCCAGGGGAAGATTTACCTTCCACGCTTTCATGTTTTTGAGCTGATGGTGCAGTTACATCTGAGCACTGGGCAGTTAGAATGGGACTTTTGCCTTCCAAATCTTCAGCTTCCTCCTCAAAGTTAGTAGCTTTTGACTTCTTCAGTAAATGTTTCCTGTTGTCACTCCGATGAGGTGACACTGGAAGTCTCTCTAGCTGTTGCACAGAAACAGGTGAGCAACCATTACCCTCACATTTTGTGGAAAGAGGGGGCTGCTCTTCTGAACAATCCTTGCTGGCTCTCTTAAAGTTCTCCTGCTTTGAAGTGTCTACAGAACACCCCTTGCCAGGCCACGGGGAAATGTCACAGTGGTCGCTGCCTTCAGGGCAACTTTCCTGTGACAAAATATCATAATCTTCTTCCAAAATATCTTGTTCTCTCACTGATCTTGAGGCTCTCAGCCTATAGTCATCCAGAGAACGACTTCGGCTAGCACCAGCAATGGCAGGATGCGGTGGTTTCCTTGCAGTATCAAATGAAGCTGATTTGGTCAAGGAACCAAGCAGACTTTCCCTGTGATCATCTCTGTCGTCAGACTTTCCTTCTTCTTCTTCCAGTTCAAACTGCTCTAGAAGGGGTTCACGGAGACCACTGAGGGGCACCTTCGAATATCCAGCTTTCCGGAAAGTCCTTCTGGCTCTGTCCAGGTGCCTTCTGAACTCCCTGCCTGGTGAGGAAGGTCCCCTCGCAGGTAGCTCAGCTGCTTGGCTGTAGAAAGTGCTTTTAATTACACTCTGTCTGGGAACACAGACAGGTGGCTTTTCTGTCCCATCTCCAGCCTTTTCAATTCTGTCCTTATCAGCTAAAAATATGTCTGTTTTTTCTTTCTGATGTAGATGCGATGTGCTTTCAGTGGAAGTCCTCACTGATGAAGGCTCAGCAGCATCGCTTCTTTGAGACTGCTCCACTCTTCCATCTTGAGGTCTAAGATGGAGCCCCTCTTTCTCCTTTAAGATACTTGCCATGAGCTCTTTGGTTTCTGTAGGTGATTTGTCCCCCACCTCAGCTTTCATTGAAGCATACTTCCTCCTCATGGGTTTTACTGGAGGGACTGAGATTTTGGAGTGCTTCTCTTCACTTGAGGGTTTTGGAGGCTCCTGATGGCTTGATGCATCAAATATGGACAAATGCAGTTCGGGTGTAGAGCCAAAGTGCCTCTTCTTGGGGAAATGTGAGTTTTCGTTGTCTGAAGAAGAGCCACTGGTACTAGATGAAGTGCTTTCTTCGATAAGGTCTCGGGAGATGGCCAGAGAGGTGTTGTCGTGAGTCCTTTCTAGGATTTCTGGGATAGACCGCATGACCAGTATGGATTTATAGCACATTAGAGACCGCTGAAAAGCAAAATAAAATACTGTGTTATCAGATGGAAACATGGTGGGAGTATGGTAAAGCAAGCATAGCAAAATGAACCTCTGCACTCTTAAATACCACACATACCCGTTGAATAGCACATTGCCACCCTTGTGTACATATCGTCAGTCCAGGCCTTGTTTACTCTCCAAGTCTCCCTCTTCTCTCATTCACAGAGGTGAAACTATGT
The DNA here is from genome assembly GCA_013399095.1 of Psophia crepitans. Lineage (NCBI taxonomy): Eukaryota > Metazoa > Chordata > Aves > Gruiformes > Psophiidae > Psophia > Psophia crepitans. Next base: position 147,244 of record VWZZ01001279.1, on the reverse strand, counting down.
TGACCTCAGGGGACATATTTACCGTTGTGAACAGGGAACCAGAACCCTGCCTGAGATTTTCAAAGACAATCTGGCCATTCAAAACAGATGGAAAAGGAGTAAGATGAGATCCTAGCTGGAGTAAATGGCCTTAAATCCATCAGCTGCAGTACAACCTACAGCGACTTAGGCCAACAGAAGACCTACCATACTGTAGGAGGTAGGATTCATCTGCTCTAACTTCTGCCATCTGAGACATCTCAGTTGAAGTTGAGCAGATGGCCTCCCCTTAGAGCCAACAAAGAGAAACAGGCATCTTCAGAAGGCCATCAATCTGATTATTTTAGAGAAACCCAGGAAAACAGGAATCCTCTTGGGACCTGTCTATAACTCAGTACCAGTGGCAAAGGCAGCTGAGGGTATCTAACTGAGACACAGCCACGCATCTGACAGGCACCTGCATTAGGGTAGATGATTTCCAGGCAGTAAAAGCCTAGATAATTTATTTCTGCCACATCCGTCGACCACCATCTCCTGGGCTTATTCCCTGTTCATAGCCAAGATGAGATCTCCGCTGGCTGTCCTAGCCCAACAGACTTTAAAAAGATGCAAATGTAATTAAAATACATGTAACTAGAAAGAACCAACATTGATTAAGGCCAACTCACCTGCCACTTGCTCCGAGCCACAATGAATTTGAGCTGCTTGGTATTAATGAAATGAGCTGCTTCGAGGGGGAGATTATGCTGCCAGGTGGAATGAAAGGAAAATAATTGGTTAAAAAATCCTGACTTCTTTCCCTGAGAAGGTTTTTTGTTGTTATTGTTTTGTTGGGGGGTTTTTTTATTGTTTGTTTGTTTGGGGTTTTTTTAGGATTCCTTCTAGGCTCGTTTAATTTAGGAAAGTTACAATAGACCAAATGCTACAATCTCTCGTGGCTAAATTGTAGGCAATCTCAGCTTTGCAATGACAAAAGCTAGCCCTGTTCAATGCATATCATTAAATTATTTTTTTTGCTTGTTTTTGTTAATTTTTAGCTCTTCTCCTTAGCAATTTAATGCATTGGAGTATAAAACATAACTTTTCTCTGCGAAGCCACAGTTTTCTTTTTGTACAGATGTATTCTATCTACTCATGTCAAGCAGTAATCTTTATCTTTTGAAAGGAAATATATCTTGGCACGTAAACACCAAAATGTCTCCTTTTCTGGAGAGCCATACCTGAGCTTCTCTGCAGGGCAGAAAGAGAAAGGTCTCTGTAGGAGACCAAGAGAAAAAAATAAACCAGCAAAATAATATCAAGCAGCTTTAAGAGCTGCTTTTCCAAAGGTCTTTTCCAACCTCTGTTTTTAATGACTCTGCTAAAGAACCAGGACAAACTTACTGTGAACCACTTGTGAGAAAGACAGTCCAAAGCACTAGGCCTTGCTCTGAGAAGAGAAAAAAGATCACCATTTTAGTAGTGAGTCACTTGCAATAGCAACCAGAAGATCTTCCTGAAGGAGCATGCTTCACGTGGACACACGCACACACTTTTGTGTATGTCCTTAGGCTGCTGTTTGAGAGCTGAGAAGTCAAACAGACAGACAGAGGCTTTCAACCCAAGGTTTCCTTCTCTTGAGGTGAAACAATCCTCCTTTTTCAGTCTGAGACTCCCTGTGGATCCTCAGGAAGACCCCATGGCACTCTGCAGGAGCCTGTTCAAGGGCACTGAGAGCAGCCCTGAGTGACTTCAAGTCTTTAGGTGGCCAGAGTGAAAATGGCTTTGCAGCAGGCAGAAGGAAAAGAAATGAAATTAAAAAGCAAGCTCCTGCAAACATGCCTTCAAGCTGCCTTTTGTACTTGAAATTGCTTAATGACTGTGGTTAATATCATTTAATTCTCGCATAACTCCCTCTATACCGGTCTTTGCTCTTCCCACTTCTCTATGTCATTTTGAACACTCATCTGCCTGGAGGATTCAGGGAGTAAGGACATTGCCGTACCAGAAACAGGACAATTTGGCAAATTGCTGAGTTGTGTTTTGCATAATGAGGACTAATAAAGAAGAACTAGGGCACAACGCACCACATCTCACACAGCTTTCTACATTTCAAAACAACTGCAGCTCTGACGAGCTGAGATCTGGCTGCCGTGACACCAGCATCTTTGCTGTAGGAAGCATAAAAGTGCACTCACTTGGGGTGCTGCTGTAGGATCCCTTTCACAAAGTCCTTTGCATCTTCACTTAAGTGCACAAAATCAGGAATGGTCCATGAAATTTCCCCGTTCTGGATATTTAAAAGGGTTCCTCTGTCGTTCTCCCCAGCAAATGGAGACTTGCACGTCAGGCTTATTTATTGAACACCATAAAATAAAAGGAGACAGGCTTTAGGCTTTTATTTGCTGTTCAAATGACAGAAGTTGTTGAGGCCCAATCCCTGGCAGTGTCCAAGGCCACGTTGGACGGGGCTTTGGGCAATCTGGTCTAGTGGAGGGTGTCCCTGCCCATGGCAGGGAGTTGGAACTAGATGATCCTTGTGGTCCCTTCCAACCCAAACCATTCTGTGTTTCTATGATTCTAAGCACACACACTTACATGGGGCTTTAAAACGCTTGAGGGACTCCATGTGTGGGATTTGCGGTGCTTGCGAGCAGCACATCCACTAACAGAGCATCTTTCACCCCTGCATTTCATGGCACTTAACTGAATTATTTATCCCTGTTTCACAGATAAGGAATTAAGGGTTTGATTTTGCACAGCTACAGTAGGGTGTTGGCCAAAACAGGCAAGGGGAAGAGTGAACCTCATCCACTGCTCTCATCGCTAAGTGCAAGGAGACCGCTGTTAGGTCTTCAAGCAGGGACAAGGACTAAAGACCTGGGCAACCAGGAAATAGTGAGTAAAGGAGAAAACTACAAAAGAAATTGCCCTCGTTGTAGAAGGACTCAATACTTCACTCAGATCCCTCACTTGAAAGTACTGGAGGGTCCTGACTGACAAAGGGATATTGAATGAGTCTTTGCAAGAAGATTTATTTACCTTAAATACGTGATGACTCCCACAGCCCTGAGGAGAGAGGGAACACAAATGTCAGGTGTTCATCACTATTTCTCCATCCTCCTCAAGCACACAGCCCCTTTTTCTGCCACTAGACACCCTGGCACAGTCAGATCACCTTCTTCTCCCCACCCTTCTGAGGAAAATAAATCCCAAAAGCTGTTGTTTTCACCCTTCAGTTTTTTTTTCTTTCAGCATTTTTTAAAATTGTTCTCAAGTAATTCTCCATTTTTAAAGCATAGATAGAGGAGAAGACTCAAAATGCTTTTTTTGAGCTTGTTTGTTTGCCTTCTCTAGAAAGCCTCTTAGAATCATCCTCCCTAGTTGGTGCCTCTAAGAAAGATCATCTTCTCTAAGATGCTGCTTTGCATTAATCAGCTGTCAGAGTTCAATTACGGTTGAACAAAATAGGCAGAAGGAGCTTTAAAGAGCCCTGATGGGTTTTGGATTCTCAGGGTTCACTTTCAGTTTCCTGTATTATTATCAATTACTCCATTTACTTATTAACAACAAATGGAAATTCAGACCATCTAGGGCAAAAGCTGCTTAGAAAGAGGACAGGTTACCAGATATCGGTTGCTTTTGACACGGGTGACTGAGAAACGATTTCTGGGGCAACAAACTCTGGAGACCCGTATTTGCTGAACTGAGGCTCAAAGGGTGTGATCTTCTGAGCAAATCCAAAGTCACAGAGCTTAAGATCTTCTCTTTCAGGATAAACCATGAGGATATTCAGTGGCTAGTAAATGAAATAAAATATAAGGGAGAAACTTTTCCTGATAGCAGGCAATATTTTCAGTTGTAAGTAAGAATAATTCAAAGAGAGAATGCTCATTCCCTGACCAACAAGAGGCGATGATAAGCTGGACCTGCCATTGCACATTACCTTAATGTCCAAATGAAGGACGTTGTTGTCATGAAGATATTTGATGCCTTCCAAAATTTGCTTGATATATAATTTGACCTAAAAAACCAAATCAGTTGTTAAACAATTGTTAAACATTAATAGTAAATAGGAGGACCCTTGATTCCACTAACGGTTTTAATATATGAGAGGGGAGAGATTGAACTAGGAATACTTTAAAAACTAGAATGAAGTTCTTGCATTAGTCTCCCAGCTGAAATAAGATGTGAACCAAACATTACCATGTGGAATGAAGCTGTGCCTCGTGTGTGCCCTGCTGGAGCTTTCTATATGTGAAAAAGCCATGACTTAAAAAAACCCAAAACCAAGCCTACAAATATGCAAAAAAGAGATACAGAAATTCCCAAGTTCAATGAACTTTATCAATCACCTAATTTCTCTAACTCGGACTCAACTCTGGCTTGGTGTAAATCAGACAAACACATTTAAAACATAAATACCTTTTAAAACTATGTTGTAAACCTGTTGTCTTGACCGTGTGTAGGTCCAATCTGACTATGACTAAACAAGGGCTGAAAATTTACAGCTAGCTTTAGCTTGGGAAGTCCTCTACCTTTGATATTCTACAGTGTTAGCTGACATCAGATCTTTAAAGGTCCCTTCCAACCCAAACCATTCTATGATTGTATGATATTTCCCTCTCAGTATTTCAAAGAAATTTACCGATAAATATGGGACACCTGACTACTAGATGGGAGGTGTGAAACATTTTGAACTTTGAGCACCAAGGATCTCAAAAAACCCCTTAGAAACTAATTTCAACCCTTGGTTTGGAGACTGAAAGGGAGTGGATAGCACTACAGTTGTGAGCGGATAAAGAGTAATTAAGCAAGTGAAGATAAAGGAGCTCCAGGTGACAGATAGCAAAGAAATGATGGTAATAGAGCAAATACCACCCGTGTTAGGCTGAGTGCAATACTGGTGGTCAAAACCACTGGCTGTTTGTGCTTATTCCCCAGAGAAACTCAACTTAGTAATGACAGCTGATGGGAACACATTTTAGAGTCTGATCGTGTTTTGACAGATTATCACTGGTTCAGAGATGTTCCTCATGTTCAAAAAGGAAAGGGCAGCTGGAAGCTGCTCTGGTGGTACCCACCGATTCCGGACCTTCAAACAAGATAGATTACCTCTGCTTCAGTGACAACACTCTTCTTGAACAAACGGTCGAGGAGCTCTTCGCTGGAGCATCTGACACAGCATTAAGGGAAAACAGAATTTCAGTTAAACGCTTATTTTTACTTTGTAACCACCTCTATCTAGCTGACAGAGCAGAATCCATGAGGTCATCTCAGACAACGTGACGTGCACGTAATTCATTAGAATCTGTATTGCAGAAACGCCTTCCTTGCAGAATTGCCATAGAATTGGGCTGCTCTGAACCCGTGCTCTCTACACCCAGGAGCATGGCATCGCTTGTGCTAAAATCTGCCTGCTGGTTCTGGGCTTTTCTGCTCTGCACTGCGTTTTCCTGGTCCTCACCCAGCCTGGATCTCATGGAAACAGTCTCCTTCACTTCCAGACATTTCAGAAAAGAGACTTGGTGCTTAACAACTCATTTGCACTTGTATATATCACGATTTTTCCTAAAGCAGCAGGAACAGTACTTCAGTGAGGAGCTCACAGAGCTACGCTATCCTGCAGCGCAGAGGGAGATTGTGCGCATCCTTTTATCTCGGGCAAAACCTGACAATGGTTAATTGCTTCGTTATTTAGTACCTAGTACTTCCCAGCCTCCTCAGACAAGCAGCAGAGAAAAGGATACAACTCAAGAATCAAAATCAGCGTCTTCCGTGTTTCGAACTGATCCAGGAGCCTGGTAATTCTGTCGTGGGACAGAGAGGCAAGGATATCCCTCTCCTGATGCGCTCGAGCCTTCGTTTTGCTTCGCAGAGGTATGAATTTGGCAGCGCAAGACACTCTGTTCCCCTTATGTACAACTCTCTTCACAAAGCTGAAGCAGCCCCTGTGTGAAAATCAAAGGAGAAGCCCTGCTCAGACTTGGTTCGAAGCCCTCTGCACAGCAGGTGTGGACCTTTCCACGTCCCAGTCTTTGACAGCTCCCTACCGCTCAGGGCTTAAATTCTCCCAACATGAAAAGCTGAATTTCCTGCGTGTGAGGTGCTGTTGCCCTCTTCTGGCTGTCTTCAAAACGAAGCTGTGAGTTCACGTCGAGTGAAAAGCTGTTTCAGGTGATACGGCCTTGTGCTGACAAAGGCTGATGCTCTTGGATCGGACACAGGCCTTGTACGTATGTCGCTATGGGATTGCGATGCTAACATTGCCAAGGACCCATACCCGGGCACCTATCCTGCCAGCCTATGGCTGGTATTTTTTCTAGTTGGAGCTACCTGGGCCTATGGACTGTACGGACTCTCCCATCCTCCATTGAGGAGGAACGTCTTCCATATGAGGAAAGGCTGAGGGAGCTGGGGCTGTTCAGCCTGGAGAAGAGAAGACTGAGAGGGGATCTCATCAACACTTATAAATATCTGAAGGGTGAGTGTATAGAGGAAGGGTCCAGACTCTTCTCAGTGGTGCCCAGGGACAGGACAAGGGCAACTGGTGCACACTGGAACACGGGAAGTTCCATCTGAACATGAGGAAAAACTTCTTCACTCTGAGGGTGATGGAACCCTAGGACAGGCTGCCAGGGAGGGTGTGGGGTCTCCTTCTCTGGAAAGATTCAAACCCACCTGGACGCCATCCTGTACACCTTGCTCTAGGTGATCCTGCTCTAGAAGGGAGGTTGGACTAGATGATCTCCAGAGGTGCCTTCCAACCCCTACTAATCTGTGAATCCTCTGTGAGAAACCTCAGGAAAGTGTTTCCAACAAACCTGCAGTAGGGTGACCTCCTACTTCTGCCAGTACTTTCACCTTTTCAGGCTTATCCACAGCTGAGCCTACCTCTGCCTCTGGTTACACATGCTCAGGAGCTCAGATGGGCAATTAGATATTCTCTAACAGTGATGCTATAAAGTTGGAAAATTCACTTACCTTCCAATCTCCTGCTTAACCTCATAAAGTGAATGGAGCTTTCTCCTGGTGGCCACTTTCTTTGCTGCTTGGTCTTTCTTAGCTTTGGAAACCAAGGATAATATACATGTTAGTATTCAGACAACGTCTTGCTAATAGCTTGCAAATTTATTGCAGGGCAATTTAATGCAGGAGAAATTGTCGGTTGGACGGGATGATCCTTGAGGTCTCTTCCAACCTTAATGATTCTATTCTATTCTAAATTACAGAAGTCCTCTAAACTTCTGCACGGAATCCGGTGGAGCTGTTCCATGACGGACCCTGTCAATATGAACTTTGGGGCTGCATCTTCACCTGACGCAGATCAGAAGAGCCAGGTTAAAGAGCAGACCACCAGCAGAGACAGGGTCACACTTATTTCTGTGGCCCACTGTATCAGTCCGTCATGTAGTCTGAAGCAGAGATAAAAAAATCCCATAATTTTTATATATATATATGTAGGTCATCAGATCATTTGCTCTCATAGTGGATCCTGCCAAACTGGTAATAGACAAGTGCCCTGCAGGAATACAGAGCAGGTACCATGTGGGTGTCAGAAGATGACTGCAACAGAGTACGTATTGCCGTGGTTAGGGAAGCAGCTCCTGCAGCTGAAAGAATGGCGTTACCTTCATGCACGGTCAGCTCTGCTTTGCACAAAACCTCCCCTCCCGCATTTTTGGCAACGCAGGTATAAACACCACCATCTTCTGAGACAGCATTGTCCACGACTAAGAAATACGTTGTTCCTTCCTTTCCTTGATGGAGCCTGGTGCTGTCTGTCAGCAACGAAGTGCCCTGAAAGAATGAGATGACATTTTGGCACTGAAAAAACCAAAACAGAAACAGATGTTTCTTCTCCTCAAGAAAGGAGATACAGGAGCAGAGCTACAACACAGACTGTTTGGGTTGGCAAATCTCACTAGCGAAATCCTGGCTGAAGGAGTCCTGAGGTCTCACTCTGCTTCCACACCACCCAGTAACAGTTTTGTTTGATAACCCATTCGTAGGAATACAGGCTTGGGAGGGATCACCAGGGTTATGTGGTTTATTCTTCAGCTCTCCCAGCACACCATGCCTGAGCAGTCAGGCCTGCTCATCCTTGCTCCCACACAGAAGTTAGGAAAAAAAGGGAATAAAACTTTTGTGTACAAAACAGCTAGACAGAGAGTTACAGACAATCATTACAGAACAAGAGTGGCTTATTTCAGGGGCATGGCAATACCCTGAGGAATAATAAATGATTTAATTCTTCCTTTCCGTGGAATATTTGTCCTTGGTCACAGTCATTTTGTCATTCAGCTACAGAAAACACACAGAGGCCAGAAGTCACGCTGACAGTTGGAATAATCCATTCTTAATGCCATCCCTGACCCCAAAACCACAGCACACATCTTGGTGGCTCTCAGACAGACACCAATCTCCCTTCCTGCCCAATCCCAAAACCATCTCGGTTGCCCTCTCTGAGAAAGGAGCTACAGTGACACTGGAGAAAACACAGGGTGAGATGCATGGTTGGTGGTTCCAGTGAGAACCTCATTCAACAAAGTCTACAGGTGTGGCCCAGAATCAGTGTAAGAGGTGTACGATGAAAGAACAAAAGAAATTCTGGACAGAAATCCTCCTCTACAATCCTTTCGCTAGTCCTCATTCTCAGCCAGAGAAACACCTGCACTTACCTTAAACCACAAAACCGTAGGCTGAGGGGTTCCTTCGATGACTGCCTGAAATTTGGCACGCTCTCCAGAATTCACCTGCACATCCTCTATTGTCACTTGCATATAGGGAGGACCTGGTGAGACACAAGGGTTTGCTGCGTGCTCAGTACCACAACTTCGTTCATGGTGTGCTGATGTAGGTCGAGTTACTCAAATGGGGTTTACAGGACTGGCCATTTAGGATATGACATTAGGTTAGTGTCAAATCACAAGGTAACACAGCAATATGTTTGGGTTTCTTAATATTGGTATTACTTTTAGGCTTCGTATCTTCACACTCATCGGTTGCTTTTTATTTAATGAACAGGTACTGCTCAAGAAATGGAAGTATTTAAAAAAACAGTTATCAAAAGCCATTACCAAAAGAGAAGACAATGACAGTCAAAGGATGTGGGAAACAAGACTCTTCCTTACTTGTTGGGGTCTTCTCCTCAGTCTTATACACACAAGTTCTTTCTGTGGTCTCAATATAAACTTCACTGTGTACGTCCCAGACCACATCGCCTTCTCTTCTGTGCCATCCTCCTGTCCCCGCGGGTGGTGATGTTCTTTCATGAAGCCCAAGAGAAAAGATCATTAGACAGTCACATACAGCTACAGAGACACAGGATTAACCCTGCCATTGACCTGTGTGTTTAACCACCAGACAAGTAATTATTTACTTAAAATTAATACCAGAAGTTTTTTTGGGGGGCGAGGGAGGGAATTAATTTCTCTCCAACCTTTTCTGTCCTTCTTGCACAATGCATGTGTGAACAGGATTCTAAAAATACTAACAAACCTACAAGAATCAGTTCAAGTCACCACCTGCTTCCTCCACCGCAGAGAATTTGCTTTTATTGCTACAAAGTCTGCCACATTCAGAAATCTGTGTGTTGGGATGGGCTTTTACCTGGTAATAGGAACAGTGCGCTCCTGAGTCCTTTCATCTCCAGCAGCCGTCTCTTCACAGGAAGGACCAGGGCTGGGCTTTGGCACACTTGGTTCTTCAGCTGGAATCTGCCTTTGTGCTTTGTCTGACAGCAGAAATAGAGAAAGTTGGACATGTCACCTATGGTGGCACACCTGAAACCCAGAGCAAACCATTAGAGCCATCTCTAGTGTCAGAACCGAGTCTGTCTGATCTCAGTTGAGTTCACTCACTGAAGCTAAGAGGAGCATTTGGCCCTTTTGAGAAGACCACACGACGCAAAGGGCTTGAATAACATCAGAGAGACCGAACACATTACTGAGTGGGCAAAACTAACTGTTCTGTAAGGAAACACACACAGACAAAAATAGGAAAGGCAGTCAGTAGGGACAAGAAGAAGTAGGATGACTAGAACGATAGTGTGAGTTCAACACATCCTTTATAGGAGATGATTTGATGATATTCGAGTGCCGGCTGGTGGCTACCATGAAATCATAGAATCATTTAGATTGGAAAAGACCCTTAAGATCGAGTCCAATCATTAACCTAATACTGTCAATTCCACCACTAAACCATGTCCCTGAAAGCCATATCTACACATCTTTTAAATAGCTCCAGGGATGCCCAGCGTTAGCTTTGTATACATAAATGCTTCACTTAACTCTGCGTTATGAGGAGAGCTCTTGACTCACTGTTGGAATCACAGACAGCATCAGTGAAATGAGTAAGCTTACATCAATGTAAAACTGGTGACTAAGGCAGGTCCTAGCTAGGGGTACAACTAATATGGAGATAATGTGGAGATACACTAGTATGGAGAACCTGGTGATGTTACAATGTCAGCATTGGTGTACTGCCACTGGGTTCTTAAAAAATGTCCTCATACAACTCTAAGTCACACCAGAACAAGGGTTGGCACCTGGGGCTTACAGGAACAAGGAAATAAAAAGATAGTGCAGCTTAATGGCAGTTCAGGTATAGTTCTTTTATTATTAATTATTTTATCAGATATATCTTCAAAAACTGGTTTGATCTTCCATTCCTAAAGTACCTGATTTTCTTTTGGTATTGACCATTGGAGTCACCCCATAGGATAAAGTGCATCATCTCCTTTTTCATCTGAGGAGAAAAGGTTATATCTTCCCCAGCAGGAAGGGCCTTTTTGGGGAGCAATTTAGGGATGTTTGGTTTTGGAAAAAAGCAGCAGTTTCTAGAAATCACATAAAACACCTCTATTGGGATGGAAAACATGGTTAGTCAACGCATTATTGGCAGGGTCAGAGATCCCAGGTTGGTGGGACTGTGCTTTTCTATTGCCAGCAGTTTCAAAATATTTGCTTTCTTTTTATTCAAAGAATTGGGACAGTTGCCAAGTGTTCCCCTTATTAAAATAATTCCCCGTATTAACAACATGTTTAGTTTTCTCACATGAAAGGACTGCAAAACCATCTCATTCACTATTCTATTATCTCTGTAGTTACTGCTAAGGAAACAATCTGATAGATGACATTTTACATAAGATTTTTGAGTCATCTCACTTCACCAAAGGATTATTTTCACAGATGATTTCCTAGTAGAAAGGAAAAAAGGCTTTAAAGCCTTGTCTTTTTTTTTTTCTTTTTCCCCAGCTATTTTTGGTCTGATTCCTTAAAACACTTCTACCTTGTTAAGGTTTAGACAAGAATATATTATTTTTTGGTTTTGGACAACATCTGGAGTTTGAGGGCTGAAGGCTACTTGACACTGTCCTTTTAAGTTGACACTGGTGGAGGACAGTTACTTTGACTTGACCCAGAGACAGCTTAGACAAGTTGTTACGACAGCAGCAGAAGGAAGAAAGGGGTTGCCACTTATTTGTAGCTTTTTTTAAAAAAAACAACAATGATGCAAAGACAAAAGACTTGTTCTCCTGGTGAATGACAGTCACACACGTCATTGGTTTTAATCATACAGAAACTAAGGAGTCTATCAAGGCTCTAGGACTAGTGTAAAGCAGGTGAACTTAATGTGCCCAACATCCTAGAAAGTCTCCAGCAGATACAGGGGGTGTTAAACACATTTCCAGCTTTGTTATGGCAGACAATAAAAGAAAAGTAACCTCTCTTACCCACCCCACCAAATCAAAACCAAAATTACCCCAACGGAGGGATCCCACCCCACCCTCTCCCCAAAAAAACTTGAAGCAAGTCCAAGGTCAAAAGACTAAAGGTGGAAAAACCCCAAATCCCTCCATTTTGGGCAGGTGATGAACCAAACTCTGACACATTTTTCAAAGACCTTCTGTTTCCAGAAAGATCTGCCCCAAACTTGTGTCCAATCTAGCCCCAGCCCACAGTCCCGCATTTCTTTGGGTCTGAAAGTCCTCTCTTAATCTGCAACTGCTGAAAACACAACAAAACAGAAAAATGAGGGGGAAAATAGCATTATCGGCATATTCAATACTTTTGTCTCTCTTGACTCTCATGGGACATTTTCCAGATTCATGCCAAACCTACCATGACCTCCAGCAGTCTGGATTTGGGTGCTGGCTTCATGAACTGTCACAGAGGGCCCAGCTGCTGTTTCCGAGTAGTCTGAAGGAACGGACCCAGGAAGGTCAAGGCCACCAGCTCCTCGTTGCATGCTCTGGGGAAGAGTCACCAGCAGTGATGCTGAGTCCACGAGTTTCTTTAGAGCTGTTTTGATCTCCTTGTCAGCACGCTGAAGCGAGGCCTGGACAGAAGTCTCCATCTCTGACTGTGGGGAAGTCATTCCTACAGACAAGAAGAAGAGCTTTTCTCTCTTCAGGATAAAAAATTAGCAGCATCATCCAACCCATGGAAATATTTGCAAACATATCATTTTTCCCTCCTAGAGCAGAAAGTTGGTGAAGAAATGCTTATACCAGCAAAAGGGAATGTAGCTAAGACATAATAAGAAGGTTGGCACAACACGCTTCGGAAAGACGTATCTCACCACGTTGAGGACACTGTGCCACACTGCACACATACCCGGCCTCTCCCCAGACAGCAGAACAAAGGATCCACCTCCCAACTCAACTCAGCATTGGCTGGTCTGTCAAAAATACATTTATTAAGATCAATGAAATGAACCCAGCGGTGACCCATTGCACTGATACAGACCCTATGTGCAAGGAGGATGTTATTCTTACGGAGAAGAAGTAGGAATGAGCAGGTACCAGCCTCATTGGTGACTCTGGAGAAGGGCAGGGGAAAGAAGGGAGGGCTATTCTGTTTCAGGAGCCTGTAAGTCTGCGAGGATGGCAGAAAAGCTACTCCTTGCTCTAGAGTAATGTATTTGTCCTGCTTTACAATATCTGAATATTTTTTCTGGGCTTTGCAAAAGAAGGTACCTGAGGCTTTTAAATTTGTAGTGGACTATGCCTTTGCAAAATGCTCTAGAAGCGAAGCCACCTGGGCTGTACAGTAATGCACAGCAGTTGTGTATAGGGAAGCATTAGACAGAGGCTAAGCAGAAGTCCTGCCTCAAGAAACTCACGGTCTCGAAGGCAGAGAGAAGAAAAAAGCTTTCCACACACACAAAAAAATGGATTTTCAAGGAATTGTCTTTGCAGAATGGCCACCCAGGAGACAAATACCATGGTCTCATCCCCAGTCAGCACTGATCATAGGACCACAGGAGCTCATCTCATCCTATCTCCTGCCCAAAACATCTTCCACAGATCTTGAAGAGGTATAACAAAGGGACAGATGATATCTAGGGAAACCCTCATAAAGACAGACAAAATGCACGTCTGATTAAGACAATTCATCATGTTCATGATGCAATTGCTCGCCAAGCGAGAGTGCAAACTTGAACCATCACGTGGTTCAAGAAGAAACCATCACGTGGTTCTTCCCCCAGAGGGTGGTGGGGCACTGAAACAGGCTCCCCAGGGCAGTGGTCACCGCCCCGAGCTGGGCTGAGTTCAAGCAGCGTCTGGACAATGCTTTCAGCCATATGCTGCTAATACCACCACTTTCCTCCCTGTTTAGGGATTCTACACACTATGATTCAGCTGCTGACCAGAGGAACTTTCATATTAGCTAAAGAATTTCAAACTAACACTGCAGTGGTGACAGTCCTGTGATGGACAGCCTGTTTCCCAGTTCTAAAATCTCAACCGTGAAACTTTTCGCCCCATAACTCCCTCAGCCAATAACCACGAACACAAGACTGACACATATTTTGAAGTTCCAGTTTGGCTTCTAAAGAATGACCCAAGAGGATGAGAATTTTTCAAAATTATTGATTCCTAGATCTGAGTTGGAAATATCCCTAAAACCAAGTTCGTTCACTTCAACACTTGTGCAACTGTCTGTAAGAAATGGAGCTAGGGCCCAGCTGCATTAATGTTCTTGGGTCGGAAACCAGCTCCTGCTGAAGTCGATGGGGAAGTGGACGAGCTGATGGGCTACCAAGTGCCGTGAACAGAGAAGAACAGAAACTCAGCAAGTTCAGTGACAGCTGATGCAAGACATTTATTGATATAAACTCAGCATCTAACAGCGTACCTTGCATTTGATTTTTTTGTTTGAGCTTTCTGTTGTTTTGGTTGTTTTTTTTTCTTTTTGTATCTCAAGCAAACTGAAGTTTCCTCTTTATTAATATACCCATTTCCCTGCAGGAATCATAGTAAAACCTCTGTATTAAAATTTTTATTACAGCTGTATGTTTTGATCTACAAGAAACAAACTCCCACACATCTCATTAGTTATCTACATAGTTTAATCACTTACAAGCATAATTTTTAACCTCTAGAAACATATTTTGAAAGTACACGTAATGAACTTTTCATAAACCTTTCGCTTTTTGAAGAGTCCTGCATAGCATTTTGAAAATTCCTTTAAAGTGATTCTCTTTGCTTAAATTTCAAAAGAAAATGTAAACAGATGTTAATTGCTTTGAGCTAATGAATCGAAGTATAGTTCTTCTGTGACCATCTGAGTTGCAACCTTTCAGCTTCTTTAGAACAACCTGAGCATCAACCACAGCCGGAGGAAACCTCCACATTCCTTACACATCTTTGTTAACTTTTGGATGAATAGTATGTTTTCAAAGACTATCATAGGGCACATTCTTTTCTCAGCAGTATCTTTGTAAATCTGAATCAAATCCACTTGCTTCTGTGGAATTGTTCTAGATGGATACTGGTATAACTGAAATCAGAATCAGGCCCAATAAAAATAAATATTTTCAGTTTCAAAAGTATTTCTCCATTCTATGTCTGTTGCTTTCCAACGTAAAGTGCAATATATGAAAAAAGCACTAATATATATCCATTACATTGCTTAATTATAAAACAAACTGTATAAACCAAGGAGATGTTATAAAAAGTGAGAAGTAACATAAAAGAGTCTTGATTTATTTCACCATCTGTAATCACTGGAAAAGCATCCTATATCATGAGGGCAGTGCGCATGATATTACACATTACATCTTGTTTGGATATTGAAAGTAAAAGGCTGTGAGATCAGTATGTTCATTTTTGTCAGCACATGATCAAAGTGGAGCCATAGAAGGAAAAAAATAATGTGTTCTTTTCTACAAGCGCCTTTTGTGAATGCAATCCCTGTTAGCAGGAATATTGCCCAGAGGACTCCAGAGCAAGCTTCACAATTTTACCTGAGTGGGAAACACTGAGACCACATCACACATCAACCTTTCCAAGGCAAAAACTCACTCAACCCTCTCTCTTCAGGCTAGTTAGAAATTCAGCTGTGTTTGAGCATTTCTGGTTTCCCTACATCATCTAAATGAAAACATTTTCTATTGCAACAGAGCTACTCAACTCAGCTGGGACAAGGTGCTGGGACTTTGCACCCCATGTCTCTGTCAGATAGAGAGGGCCAGTGCTTGGTCCTACTGAGATCAATGTCAAACTCCAGCTGACTTCAGCTGAGACCAATATTTGGGCCTATGAGCTCATTTCTTTCCAGGACTGAGCCACTTGTTGAAGGTTTGTGCAATACCCATTTTTGGTGAAGCCAGCAGGAGTGGGCCATGCTTGGTGCATCTCAGCCTTCCCCTCGCTATCAGCGTTCCCACTGCAGAGATCCAAAGGACCTCAACAGAAGGCAGTACCTCTACGAGACACCTCAATGTACGTGGTTACAGTAATACGATGCAATTGCAACTTGCAGTGCTTCCAAGCAACCCAATTTTGAACGGATGTGTTTTTCAACCAGGCATTTATGGCAAAGATCTTTTCTTTATTTCTTTATTTTTTAAAGCTGTCTTTGTGCTTCTGCCACTTTGCTGTGGCTCAGTGGTGAGTTCCTCTTAGCACATACAGAAGACGTTATCCATCGACCTGTTAACAGTAATGTTTCACCACGGGCCGTGTACGGGAGACCAAATATTCTTCTAGCAATATTGATTGACAAAGACCACATTTTTGGTTCTTTGTATGTGTTAGCGTTTGATTGTAGATGCAGAAGTCATTTTGTGCAGCACTTTAATCTTTTGCTGCACATTCCATAATCTATTTTTTAAAAGATATGGATTATGAATCCGCTGTATAGAATAAAGAATAATGAAACCTACATCTTTAGACAACTAGGAAGGGGACTCAAAAATAGCTGTCATTTTAAAAAGATGGTCTTTGTTAACTTGAAGCAGAAGAGAACAATGAAATCCTTGCTTCCTCAAGTGGGAGTTTCACCACTGGCTTTAGTCAAGTTAGGATTTCAACCAAAAGGCAGCCCCCTGCATCCCTTGTAAATGCAATATTTTCTGTATGTTTCATTCCGTGGCAGAAGTTTAAAATAGTGTAACCAGGCTGTGCACGTTGAAAGGTTTACGAAGAAATTTTGAAAGAGTTAATTGGTGTCAAAAGTGTGCAGCAGAGTCAAAGCAGTGTGAAGCTTCATGACCTTCAGGCACACGCAGTGACAGGAGGTCGCTTTAGCTGGAAACAGTCCTCCTGTCCTGGGCTGCTGAAGGATGCTGAAAAGCTTAGATACTTTCACCTTCTTGCCACAACATAATGTACAAATTGGCACTTGAAATAAGTTTTAAGTTCACGGACAAAAAAAAATGCACTTATTTTAATTTCTGTCATAGGCAGGAGAATCAGGCTTTTCCTAAACCTACCATCACTGCTGTGCTATGGAATGATATATGTTCACCTCGATCAAAGCTTTTAAAATTACAAACTGTTCTGACAAACATGTTCCCGTTAAGACTGGAAAAGCTCAACACATCATATTTAAATATATTTTCTTCAAAGGTATTCCTTCGTACATGTTACCCTGTAATCTTTGCTACCAATTCCCCTCACCTACAACAATTTTGATTAGATTTTTCTAAAACTCTGCTTGCTTTTGTGTTGAAAATTATGCTTGCATCTCCTCAGCTTTGGGAGAGGTCTTCTGTGCTGATGTGCAAGGTAACAGGCTCGCCAACAGTCCCATAGCTGAGGGTTCTTGTGGAAACTTCAGTTTTAAAGCTTGATTGTCCATTGTCTGGTGAGAGCTGGACTTCGGTGCAGAAAGACGGTTTCACTGTGAAGGAGGTACCAGGAGAAGCTGATGCTGTCGCTGCATGCACTCCAGGCGTCACTGCCATGCAGGTATCGCTCACATGGAAGGAGATGTTTGAGGTACCTACAGACTGCACACCGGTTACTCTAGATGCTGACATGAACATAGGCCCAGGAACGTGCTCCTCAAACTGGCTGAAAAATCTTTGCCTGGGCTTGGACACCACAGGTCTCACCAGATTCAGCAGCACTGGCTTCCCAATCGTTGGCTCGTTAATCTCTGTCTGGAGCACAGAGATCTCGCAGGGTTTCTCTGCTGTATGTTTCTGATCGTCACACCCATAGGTCTCACCTTCTTCAGGAACATAATCTTCAAGATCCTCCAAAGTTAATATTTTCCCATTGTGGGTTAAGATTTTACGGTCCCGGGTGCTAATGTCATCTGTCTGTAGTTCCTCTGGTTCATCAACTATAATGACATTATCCTCTTCTGGAAGGATATCTTGCATTACTTCGGGTACCCCCTCTTCAACAGGCCAAGATACATCTAATTCATCTACCTCCTCCTTAACCTCTGGACTTGCTGGTGAGAACAGAAGTTCATGCTGGTCTGCAGCAGCTGTCTCAAAACTGAAGATCACAGGCTCACCCCCGCAGGCAAGCAGCGGGGAAGCGACATCTGACCTGTAGTGAGCACTTGTTTCCTGTGGGAAGCTCCTTGCTTCAGTTCCATAATCCACAAATGAATTATTTCCTAGCTGTTCGGACTCACATGGGGAGCTTCTGTCGTCGTTGCTGACTTGAGGTCCTTCCTGCTCGGTTGCATATGCCAGTGGCTGGATATCGGCTTCAGAGAGATTGTCATTAGGCAAAGATTTTGACTGTTCCACCAGTTTATTGTTGGAGTTGTTTGTGTTTGGATCATCTTCTGGGGAACGCCTAGGTCTTGAGCTGGGAAAAGTGAATGTTAACACCCCCGAGTCATCTTTTTCTTGTTTTGCTGGGGAAGAGCCTCTTTTCTTTGCAGGTTTTGGTGATTTTTTCACCTTGAATTCAATTATTTCTTCCACTTCAACCCATTTGGGCTTTTTCTCTTCCACCTTGGTCTCTACGGTGACATCTCTAGCTGCTGCTCCTTGCCTGTCCTCTGGTTCTGTGACATAAAGCATGGGAACAGCAGACTTCGGTGTTGCCTCCTGCTCATGCCTGTGGACAGGCTGCCTGATCTTTGAAACATAAACTGGCTCTGGAGTTGGCTCCGCTCTTGGGGAGCGGGAAGGCGAATGACCTGAAGAAGAACGTGCAGGAGAAACCCTTCCCCTTTGTCTTGGGCTCTTCACCACAGTGGTTATTGTTTCCTCTCTGATGACAGAAAGGGTTGGAATGGAGTTGGCAGGAAGACGAGACTTTTTGGAGAGCCACACTCCATCAGCACATGCCATTGTCGGTCAAGGCGCTACAGTGGGGTTAGTTTTGTGAGCATTCCAGCTTTTGGTGAAGCATGTCATTTCAGAAGGGATACACACGCAACGCACACACCCACATGCCCATCTCCCCTTACTTTCTCATCCAGGGAAAACCTTAGTGCCCTTTACCCCAGGTGGACCCCAGCTCCATTAACCTCCTTGAGTGCATGAACACACAAGGAGTATGTCCAGCTGAGCAATGTTCTTCTGGATGTTGCTGTATTCCATGTGCTTGTGTTGACCACCTACTATGCTACTTTGGACCCGCATAGGAGTTTCACCCAAGGATTTTGAACACTCAAGGAGTTTAACCTTTTCCTGAGTATTCTTGGCTAAAATCCTGGCTTCATCAAACTCAATTGCAAAATGCCCTGTATTACAGTCACGCGAGCAGCTTCCTCTTTTTTTGGTGACTGTAACATATCTCTATTCTGTTTATTAAAAATCCTTTTGAGACCAGAGATCTGCGTTTTTTCACATGCAGGGCAATTACATTAAAAGGCCATTAAGCATTTGGAGACCAGGAAAAAAAAGTTAGAACCTTTCCTGCACAAGCCATCTATGCCAAAATGTACTTATTTTCACTCCTTGTAGTATCATTATTGCAGAGACAGGCTGGTCCTACTGCCACCAATTGACATACAAGTACTAAACCAGTTTGGGATGCATGATTATAATTTCTCAGCGTATTCCTGCTGGCCTTACTTTAGATTTTTTGACATATCCAAAGCAGTTGGGACTTCTCAGCATCCTTGTATAAATACACAGCTTGTGTCAAAGCAATCTCCGGCTCCCATGCCAGCATAAACTTTGACTTTAAATGAGCTAGATGAAACTGGATCAAATAGCCTTAAAATCTTGGCTCAGGAACACTTAAACCCAGGCTTCAATGCTCATAATTTATATATCTCACATGCAGCTTTTCCTGCAGATTTTTCAGTGGCATTTCTTATATGGAAAAACTTGAAGGTAAAGACCATGTTTGTTTAGCTAATGCTCTACAGCGGAGGTACTAGATGATCTTTGAGGTCCCTTCTCACCCTAACCATTCTGTGATTCTATGATTCAGTGGAACAGCAAACGTTGATTTTATTTGTGTTGAGATTCTGTCCCTACCTCCAAGCAATGGGATAAAAAAAAAGTAACTGAAGGGTAAAGACAATGGCCTGAACTGGGATTATGAATCAAGACAATAGCTTTTTCATTCTTCTCTTTCTAATCACCAGCCTCTAGACACATCCACATAGGGCTGAACGCCACCAGCTCTGCTCTCCAGTCGTCTCTGCTCCGGCTTTTGCACTGAGATACAGGGAAGGGTGGAAGGAGCCCTTGTGAAAGGAAAGCCCATTTCTCCTATTGCATTTGTCTAACCATCGTGGAAGACTAATCCTTTTAGATATATTGTAGCCTTTCTCATCTATCTATCTCATATTTTGAAACTGGTATTGTCTTCTCCTATGAAGATCAGATTTCTTTTCACCATCAATCTCTCTCTTTGAGGATGTGGTGAAGGCCAGGACTGCATCAGCTACAGCGAGCTTTCTTTTCCTTCAGAGCACCCTCTCCTCTCCTGCTCATTGCCAGTGCTTTACTCTTTCCCCCAAGTTTTCTATAGTTTTTCTATAGAGTTTTAAGGCCTATGCAAAGCCTTCATAATGGCCATGGTGCCTTTCTGAATTACACAAAACATTTTAGATAAAGATAAGAATGAATCTACGTGCGCTTGTACTAGACATTGCTCCACATTGCAAGGTTAAAATGCTTTTTTGGATCTGGGATTTGCATATATAGACATCATTTAATCCAATTTTTAAACTGTCTGTTATTTTCTGGAAGTAGTTTCAAAGCTGCTTCTGTTCCTCAGCTCGCTACGCACTGAGGAGGGCTGGAATGTACCCTTAGAGAGTTGTTCCCAAACTTTACCCCATCGCTATGCCAGTTCCAGCTGTGGTCCACTCCCATGAGTTCATGACTGCATCCACTAGTAAAAGCAGGAAAATTGCTGTTGTTCTGAGACCCCACTCATAAATGTACCAGCTTCCTTTGGGGCTGCAGCCCTTAGTTTAGGAATCGCTTCTTGAACCATCCAAAGCAATAGTCTATGGAATTTACATGTCAGAAATTTAGAAACCAGCTTAACTGATGGTATTTTGTATTAGTTTAATGTTATTTAATCAGCGAATATTAATGCTGCTGCTTGTGATCTGAAATCATGAAGGGAAAAGGAGGACTATTAGCTGACTGAGGAGACATGTAAAATAAAAGCATCTCTCCAGGTGATTTATGGGCACAGGGATGCAGACAGACGACATTTACTAAGCTTTAGACACGATCTGGCTGTGAGCGATTCCTTCCTGCTCATTACTTTCTTGGAATATTTCTGAACATGATATCAAAAAACATTTCTGTTTAACTCCCACACCCTGGTCCTTGAGCTGGTACTGGTAGGAACACCTTCCTTTTCTGGTCTTTACAGGGTAAAAAAGTCTGATGACTGGTGATGTTAATGGAACTGATGTGCTGAAGAGACAGGGGCAAAGGCAGGACCCCTTCCTGCCTCTCCTGTCTGCTCGTTGCCTGTTCAGAGTGGAAGCTGCTGGGAGGGGGTACATGTCTTCTTGTAAGCCCCTGGCTCCAAATGGGATCAGTGCATTGATCATAAGAAATAGTCATCATAAAAAGTAATACAAGAGAGAAAAGATAAGCAGCTCTTAACCATATTTTCGGTGTCATTTCACACATCCTCCTCATCATCTAATGAAAGAAGTCAACCTTAGCATAGTGTCCAAGTCAAGGACTGGTTTTAGCAATAGCACAACTCTTGAGGGAATGCACTGCCCCAAAATATCCATTGTATAGTTACCTATGACCATTAGGAGATAATTTGAATAGCTTGGAGGTGCTCTGAAGGTCAACCACAGAAGGACAATGTCCCACTTTCCAGCACATGGAACAATTTTATTATATCTTTGTTTATGATATTTAAAAACAAGAAGATACATTAAGATTTTAATAGCTGATGGGCTTCTGATCTACATATGACCACTTTTTGGTGCAATTAATCTTTATATGTTATAGGGACCCAAGATAAACTAGGCTCAAAGTATCCAAAAAGACCAAGTTATTATGAGGACAAAATCTCGTATGAGAAATGTGAAAACAGAAGGGGGTAAGGATGTGCATCTTCCTTCCGCTTCATCATAAAAGGCTTTCCTGAAGAATTTAAAATAGAAAGCCAGAAGAAATCACTATAAGTTACGAGATTTGTTAAATTCGTACATTTTTCCAAGAAGCCTTTCGAGTAGTTCTCAAAACTCGTTTCTTTTCAACATTAAGCGTCAGATTCTACCTTCTTGAACACTTCTGCAACTCTGGCCGGATTCAGTGGAATTTTTTCACGTGTAATATCATTAAACAAATGACCCAAGCTGTGTCTAACACCAGTGCTGTTATTTTTTGAAAGGGATAGTAACATTTTTTTTCAGGTGGTCACTTTGCATAGCAGAGAATGCCATGGGATCTGGTGGGATGGGAATGAACACGCATGGCCAATAAACTCAAGCTTGTTATTGGATCATGCATAGGCAGCAAGGCAAAACACGAATGTTAAAAAAAAAATAATAATCAGCACTTACATGATGATGGTTTTCTTGGGCACTTTAGTCTCTTGTTCAGTGACTACAAAGGAAACAGTATGAACAGCATGGGGTTAAAGAAAGGCAAAAGCTGAAATGATTAAATTAACTTTGCTCAGTTAATCAAAATAAACTGGAGTGGAAAAAAATAAACAGCGGTACCATCCCATCCATGCTTTCTGTGGTTATTTCCAGCATTATCTTTAGTGTTTCTGACCAAGAACAGTGAATTATTTTGCTTTGAAATTAAATATTTTTTGGAGAACAATATTGCAAAATCTGCTTATTCTACCATGAGAGTCTGACATTTTTGTTTGGCAGGTCCTTTTTTTTTTTTTTTCCCCCTATAATAAGGTAGTGATGGTGTGAGAAACCTGAAAATACCTTGATCTGAAAAATCCTGGAGAGCTGCTGAAATTTTTTAAACCGTGATTTCACTTATTAGAAAAAGAGTTTCCCGAAACGCTGAACCGTTTCCGAGCTTTTGTGGACTATCCAAGCCGATAACAATGAAAACTAGAATTATAATCAGTACTGAATAATAATAATACAAAAACACCCCTAGGAAACCCAGGAGAGCCCTGTAATAGACCTATATCTACTTCATCTCTTTTTTGCTATAATTTGCATTTTTGTTCTGACTCTTATCCTATAACAAAATAGAAGCTGTTGTTGCATATCACGATCAAAAGAAAAGTATGTAATGATTTTGCAAGTATTTCTTAAAATTGATATTTTTAAAAATAAGAAAGATACCATTTCAAGAATGAATAGAGATTTTTGGCAGGTTCCCATCTTATCTGCTAGGATAGAATTAAGACACTGTTTGAACCAGGTTGTTTTGAACACGCTCTGAACTGCTGAACCTGTTTGAGATGTAGAAAAAACAACAGCAATCCCCCACTTCTTATTGAATAAACTAGTAAAGTTTCTTAAAAAAAAACACCCTTAATTTAATCTCAAAGTAATTTTTCCAGTAATTGGTTTGCAATCTTCCAGCCAGCCTATAATAAATAAATTCTGGCAATTTTTAGTTGGTAGAATTGAAAGTGAACTGCAACTTAAAAATATGTCTATAAAATCACAAACAGCTCTTGCCTGGGGAACTTGTGGTGTCTGTTATTTTTTTAACAATTTATGATTAGTCCTGATGTTTTCAATACTGTCCCAAAACTGCACTGACTGAAAATTAAAAATAAATTTACAATATTAGATGGAATAGAATCATAGTTTAAGCTAATTTTCCTTACACTTAACTTGTGAGGGCTCTCTTCTGCTGCTAAGTAAAACAACAAATCCCACCATGATGAAAAAGAATTTTGTGCAAATGATGATGATAATATGCAACCTAGAGCTCTATATTTTCTTTGCAGAACCCTGTCTCATTTATTCATGTAAAAATCTGGAATAATTTCCAATAGAGTCAAAGGAGTTACTGTGGAATTAGGTGGGTTTGAACAAAATCTGTTGGAAAATTAGCGTTTATAGCTTATTGGGTAAGTAAAGGGCAAAATTCTTTTCAAATGTTTGTGTCTGAACACAATTGCAATGTAACTGTTTACCTATTCTTAGTTAATACTTTTAAAATACTTTGAATTATTTTTACATGGTGGAATGATAATTATACAATGATGGAAGATAAACTGAGTGCTCAAACAATTTATTGCACCCAGGTTAGAAATTTTAATTGAATTTTTAAAGCCTTGAATCAATATTGTAAAATTCTTACGTAACTTTCAGAAAAATCTCATCAAACAATACCATGAGATTAATCCATAAACAGCAAGAGTGTCAGTCCTGATGTAAACGGGAATTAATTTGTTGATACACCTACACATAGATATTTTATACGGTTATTTTAACAACTGTATTTATATGATAATTAAAATATGTATTTAATGAAATCCCTCAGTGTCTGAAAGAGGACGTTCTCTTTAATGTTTACTGTATTAACGTCTGCTCTCGCAGTCCTCCCAAATGACATCACTGCAATAGTTCTATATGTAGCAGATGTCAGAGGGATCCGATGTTGGGAAGTTCAGCAGGCCTGGGACGAGAGAGCTGTAAATGGCGTAGGGTTCACGGGTCCTGATGACCTGCAGTTTAGTGCACGGCCGATCAGTTGTATACGTGCTACCCGAGGTGTGGGGGAGGCTTTAGGCAATCCTGTACCAAGGATAGAACCACAGGAAAGTAGGATGAGAGAATCATTCTTCTTTTTTTTTTTTTTTCCTTTTTTTTTTTTTTTTTTCCCCAAGAGGAAAATATTCTGCATCCATTTTTAGCACCGGATTTATCATTTCAACTTGTCCAACAGCATTTTAGGAAAACAGCTTGGCGAAGCAGGAGCCCCTGATAAGCAGGTTAAAAGCTGTAAGCATTAGGATCAGCCAGTGCTTCTCTAGGACTAGGCTCCTCTTTGGTTAATACGTTAAATCATCGACTTACAAGTGATGAAACGTTCAGGGTTGCTCGGAATGGATGAAAGGTGGCTTATGGCCTTTATTACAAACTTTAAGGCCGCTTTCTCTCCTCACAGAAGCCTAAACACGCTGCTGGCCTAAACCTCAGGAGCACCGCTCTGCTTTCACCCCTCTTCCGCTGCACTTGGGAGGTTAATCTGCACAAAGTGCTAAAGCTAACCTTAAAATGAGCAATTCGTGGACGTAACACCCTTTCCTAAATTGTGTGCGTGAAGCGCAAGCGTTTTGCGCTCTCTCTTTAAAACCAAAACCCAAGAGCAACGTCCGCTCCTGCAGTGACGGAGGTGATTGGAGAGGCCGATCGTGCTCTCTTGAATTTGCACTAAAAACCACGAGACCAGCCAAAAAAAGTGAGTCTAACGGAAGATGACGACAGAATAAAAATAACAAGGTCAGTATCCTCAGTCACCCCAACCAGGGAACTTTGCAAAGGTTGGGGGGACAAACTCCGGTGCCCTATTTCTTCAGTAAAAGGGTGGCACTCGGGCGTCTAACGCTCCTCTGTGTTTTAAAGAAATCTCCAGTCTGAGAGCCTCAACTTTTAGCTTTTCCCTGCCAAGTGGGTATTACCAAACAAGGCAACTAAATAACTTGCCCAAAGCTCTGCTTAAGACCTAAGGCAAGGCTCTGAAGGGACTCCTGTAACTGCACTGGGCATTTTTCTTCATGGTTTTCCTTGTCTCTGCTTGTGTAGCTGATCCTACAATCAACTATCTCATCATACATCCTGGAGCCTCCTGCCCAGGTGAGAATGTCACACCTTTCAGAAATCCTGGGCTTTGTTTTTCTTAAAAAACGACCAAGTTAGTGAGCGTGGGATGAACGAGTCGCTACAGTCATGTTAAAAAGGGATGCCAGGGAGCCCAGATCTGCCATGCGTAGGTTAAGCAGCAAGGTGCAAAGCACACAGTCAACTTGAAGTCAAAGAGAAGGATATTTTGGTTACACTTTTTTTTTTTAAGTGTCTAAAATTCTTCCAATATCCACAGAAAAAGGATTTTTTTTTTTCTTTTTTTTTCAAAGCAACTCTCCACTGACTTCATTGCAGTTACCAGATGTGGCTGAAGGCAGATCTCAGGGTTTCAGGCTTGCAGCCCAAGCTGTGGGTGCTCGCAAGGGGATCCCTTAGTCCAGTGGTTTCCATCCTTTTTGGATTTGGTCCTTCTAAAAGATCATCAAATTCTCATAGAGTGAATTTAAACCTCACGACAAGGGGTTTTGTTTTGAGACTCGTGGTGCTGGACTGCGGACCATCACTGACTGCAGATCAGGGCTCCGGAACCACTCTACTAAAGGTATCCCACATTGTGACAGCAGGTTTGGTTCAGTATGATAAACAGTACAGAAAGGCAGGAGGATAAAAACTATAAGAGTGGTAACTAAAGCCCCTTGGGTGCCTCAGAGGACTCTGATGATAGTCATTTCACAGAACCAACGATAAATCAGGTAAAACTTAGACCCACCATACAGGTGAGCTAGGAAACGGACACAGCATCTATTTTCGGTTGTAATAGTACCACACAGCAGTAATGTTGTCCTCTTGCTGAAGTTACAAATAATCCCATTTTCAGAAATAGAAAGGATTGTAAGGATGGAAAGAGAAAGCCTTCATGAGATCCATCTGTCCTCCAGTTCTTTGCCAGATGAACCTGATTTTTCCAAAGGTGGATCAAGACTGGTTATTGATTCTCTAGAAAGAAACAAATTCCCTCCTTGGTCAAGTGCGTTACGCCAAATGCATCCCTGATGCGATTCTGCTCAGAACAATCCTCTTGCTCCATGGATGAGCCTGCTCTTTGCTCCACTGGTCTGAAGCAGCTCATTCTCTTTCTCCCTGAAGGTTACTCAGGGATCTCTTTCCTTCCCTATTACCAAGTTCAAACAACTGCACATGACAGATCAAAAACTACTTCATAACGTTCCTGAAGCTTCCAGGCAAACTCCAACTATATTTCTTCAACCAAACTCATGAAATGTTTTTATTTATGACTGTGGGAATAACAGCACAGGAGTAATTTGGGGATGAACATATACATTTGCATCCCCAAGAGCTGAACAATGCTTCTACCATTGTTTTACAGCCCTTCGTTGCTTCTATAACATCTTCTGCCTTAGTACAAGGGAACTTCATCAAGATGAAACTTCACCACCCTAACCGTGATTTGTTTGTGGTGTTCTACATCCTGCACATGACTTAGTTTTCTCTCCTTAGGGCAGAGCAAGGACAAAGCATTCAAGTACTTCAAGGTTTATCCTGCCGAAACAGTTATAGCGTTTCTATGCTAACATCATTCTCCCTCTAATGGTTTTGAATGATTTGTTGGTACTCTGGAAAGGACTACAAGGAAAGCAAGCATAAAAAAAGAGACAAGCAAGTACATAGATCAGGACACTCATCTTAATAGCCACTGTGTCTGAAACCTCTTACTGTAATAATACAATATTAGTGTCTACAGAAGACTGGCCCAAAGGTCCATCCGGACCAGGATGCTGACTCAGGCATGGCCAACAGCAGAGGCCTATGGAAAATGATGAAAAAATACAGGTGGAGTACCATTTTCCCTGAATATTTCTCCAAACTCCAGTCATTTGCTGTGCAGCAGCCTCTTGAGTCAGAATGCCTTTGTATTTGATGGCTCTCATTTGTATGTTGATAATAACAAGTATCCTCTGTCAGAAGCACATCTGAACCCCTGTTATTATCACAAGACAATGTGAAAACACTGCAGATGAAGAAAGAAGGTCCTACAGCTGTTGGCAAACCTCTGGCTTTTCTTGGCCATGTCTCCACTAACCACATCTAGGACAGCTCTCTGACACCAAGGTTCACTGCCGTGGAATGGCCTATGCCTATCTTAGTCCTCTATCGTACCTTCCGAAAGAGTAACCTGTTATCTCTTATAAATGGTTCCTTGGCTACGTTGTCTCCTGAACCACTGCTGGGAGCTGCTTGAGAGAGGCAGTGCTGGCTGGCCCATGCTCAGCCAGCCAAGGACACTTCTAAGATGCAGGAAGAACCAATTTACTACACCAGGAAATGTTCCTTACACAGATGTAGCCACTGATCTGACCTCCGTTGTGATGGTCTTATAGCAAGCCTGTCTAACAGACTGCTTGTGGAAATCCCTTTGATAAGAAGGTACATTTATGCAGTTGCATCCTAAAGGTGTTAAGAAAGAGATGTGTTGTTGGATGGGTATAAAATCAGTCCATAGCACCCTACCAATTCAGGTGAAACATGCAGAAAAAAAGGGAATAGACTCTATGACTTTGTGGTGTGTGGTACGTGAACAGTCCTAGATAACGGGTGAGCTAATACTGCTCAGGATATACTGCTGTCAGTTCTGCTTCCTCAGCCATTCCAGATGGTCTTCAGCGCTGTTTCAGACATGATCACGATACGCCTGCAGCTTTGCTTACTGGCCCTTGGTTTTTTTCTCAGCAGTACGTAACTCATGTTCTGCCAGGCTGACACATATTTTCAAGTTTTTCAACAGAAATATAAACAGTTTTCTTGCACTAATAGTGGTGTGACATACCCTTCATTTGCTCCTCCTTTTTCATATAATGCATTTGTGAGCATTATATGATGCAGTTGATTTGCCAGGCTTGGAAATCAACAGATGGTGATGGGTATAGAGCTGAGCTGCAGTATACCCATGCACATCTCAATAGACATACAGATACGTGTACACCAACAATCAACATGGATAAGATGGCAAATATATTCAGTCCTCTATGAGATGGCTTTAGAGTAATTCACTGACATACTTACAGAGCTGGTCAAGAGTCATACCTTCTATGGTAATGGCTTGGTCTCCTCTCCTCTCCTGGGTCAGGGCTGCAGCGCTGTGGTGGTAAAGTTCTGCTCCACTTTTTGCAGACCCTAATCTGTTCACCAGCTAAAGAGAATCATGCAGTACCGAATGAAACGCGGGATGTTTTTGTGTGATAAAACCTTCCTATACTACATTACAAATACATCACAATTACGTGACAAGAGAAAGGGATGAAGACGTGACCCCAAACCAAAGCCAGAGTTTGAATCAACGGCTGCAAGTTGCACCAGGGGAGGTTCAGGTTGGAGATGAGGAGAAATTTCTTCTCAGAAAGGGTGGTCGGGCATTGGAACGGGTTGCCCAGGGAGGTGGTGGAGTCACCGTCCCTGCGGGTGTTTAAGGACAGGTTGGATGTGGTACTTAGGGACATGGTTTAGTGGGGAATAGGTGGTGGGAGGACGGTTGGACTGGATGATCCTGGAGGTCTCTTCCAACCTTAGTGATTCTATGATTCTAACACATTGCTGCTCGGTGGAGTTCATGTTAATGCTTTACCACAAATGACTCGCACAGACAAGTTCTGACACATCAGTGAACTTGGTTATTTGCAGTTTGCTCTGCAGTCTGTGACTTGGTCCCGAGGTAGCTCTGTCTCTACCGACAGGCACAGATTCCTACTGTATGGCATTCAAGTGGTAAAGAGGTTTTTTTGTTATCATCCATCAATCAATCAACTGAGTCTTAGCCAAGGGAATACAGGACCTTGAGATCTTAGCTAATGGCAGACGCAAGGTAATGTGATTTTGTTAAAATTCTAGTAGAAGTCTTTAAATTATATCAAACTTCCTAAAAATGTCTGTGAGTTAAGTTGCTGTGAGCTGAGCAGCTTACCATGGGTCAACTGACTCATGCAATTTTCCTAAATCAAGGTCAACTTTTTATTGCTGAGCCCTTCAAGCTTACTACTATTTTATTACAATGAATACACAGGCTATGACTAATTTTTAGAAAATATTTAATTAAATTTAGGAAAAAAATAAATATTAAATTAAAATTACAAATATAAAAATATATAAATATTAATTAAAAATATTTTAAAGCACATTTATTTTAATTTATTAAATACTTCTATGTACGCTTGCTAAATAAACAGGAATTTCAGTGGTTTACAGTTCCATTTAAATTTAATTTTTCTCATTTGGCTTTGAATGGTTCTTTTGTGGCAGCATGAATCTTCTTAATTAAAGAATTAAATATGGTTTGGAAAGAAGACATCACATCAGAATGGTCTTAAACTTTGTGAGAGGTCTCTCTAGAGATCTGGATCTGAATTTAAGCTACTGAAAAAGCTCACTTTATCATTTCAACCACCAAACTCTCAGACTGGAATATTCTGAAGCTTTTGAAAGTTCACAATCCAGATCTCATTCAGGAGAACCTGAGTTTGTATAATTTTTTTTAATATGGCATGTGATAGCAATTACTCAGCCACTATTCTCATGCAACTGATCTCTTCCAGCAAAATGAATTCTCATACTTATGTCATGACAGACAGCAGATCTATAAATCTCTCTGAACTTACCTCACATTCATAGTGTCCCATATCTTCATTGGAAGGGTTCTTTACCACCAGGACTACTATGCCACTCCGTGGTTCACTGAAACTCTGGTATTTGCTTGTGTCCTTCAACGGTAGACTATCTTTGTACCACCTGCATGTCGAAAACACTGAGTATGAGCCAGGAAGAGACATGCAGTGTCAAGAATTCCCAAGCTCACCAATCCATCTATCAGACCAGCGGTCAAAAGCTCAAGAGTTAACCATTAGGCAAAAGTTTGGACCCTGGAAAAGGGGTCTGCAGGTGGGTAGATCACATGTGAATACTAAACTGCACAGGTTTATGAGCTTCTTTTCAAAAAACCTCATGCAGCAAAAAGAGCTTTTAATCATGCAAAGCTATGCTGAGCTTTTTCTCTGAATACCCAAGACTGATTACTGATAGAATAAGTTCAAGTGTAAAGCAGGGAGGGAGGTGAAAGGAATGGTGAAGTGCTGTCAGGGCAGTAGATCAGATACAGTCCTGTGGCAGGTATGAGCTGTCGGTACTTCTTTTCAGATGCTAGCTAGAATAAATTGCTGAGAATCTCAGGAATGTTGGGATTGGAAAGAACCAGCATTGGGATGGGTCTAAGGTGGAAACACGGAGAAGAAAGGGTCATAATCTTGAAAGAAAGGGCAGGAGACTCTTCTGACCATGCAAAATGGGAAAACAGGATTTGTTCCAGTGTGGCTTGAAGAACTGACCTGATTTGAGGCCTAGGGGCTCCTTCGATAGTACAGGTAAACTGAGCATCTTCACCCTCCACAAAATAAGCATTTCTAACCTTATTCACAA
This sequence comes from Psophia crepitans, assembly GCA_013399095.1. Classification (NCBI taxonomy): domain Eukaryota; kingdom Metazoa; phylum Chordata; class Aves; order Gruiformes; family Psophiidae; genus Psophia; species Psophia crepitans. The sequence goes on along the minus strand of VWZZ01001279.1, from coordinate 116,414 downwards.
ACCGTGGTGGCACTGCAAAACAAGGATAAAGGTAGATAGTAGCTGGAAATATGAACAGATACGAAGGATCTGTCCCTAGCCAGATAATCCTCATCACATCTGCACCCGAGATGCTAAAGACCTTTTTTTTTTTGACCTAAGAACAACAGACTACCCCTGGGCATCAAATATATTTTTTTAAAGTTTTATCCAGTAGATGTTATAAAGAACTTCTGGAATGTCTCAGTGTTCATGTTTAAGGTATTACACAGCAGATCCCATTAAAACAATGCATCTGTGCAGGACTTTACCTTGAACGAGTATCTTTCCTAAGGTACTGGCATTTCCAGCAGGACTGGAAGCAAAGCACATGTACTGTCCCGAGTCAACACCAGTTAGGTTGTCCAAGATCAATGTGCAGGAACCATCAGGATCTTCTATTATAATGTGGTGGGGATCCACCTCCACAGGCTTTCCATCTTAAAGGTAAAGGAGGGGAAAAAAGTCTTTGTAAAGAGTTTAGTATCAATTAAAATCTAATTCTCCCTGAGAATTTCATCCAGCTTTTTGGCTAGTGATGACTAAGAGCTTCATTTGCTTTATTGTGCTGATGTTCGTAGTTAAGGAATAAGCTATTTGTCTTCCTCCAGCTCTCTAAAAACATCCTCTGGGAAAAGCACTGTTGAGGGACTTCATACATCATCAGTTCTCATGTAAAAGTGAAATTCTCCCAGAGCATGTGCTGTGCAGTTATAGCTCTGATTTGCTAGCCAAAGGAACACCTCCAAAGTGACTGTAATCATGTAATCATGCAGAACAGACCTTTGCAAGATGCAAACTTCCAGCAAAGCTTCTGCAATAGAATCATAAAATCACGAAATCACAGAACGGTTTGGGTTGGAAGGGACCTCAAGGATCATCTAGTTCCAACACCCCTGCCATGGGCAGGGACAACCTCCACTAGACCACATTGCCCAAAAGCCCCATCCAACCTGGCCTTGAACACTGCCAGGGATCCAGGGGGAGCCACAGCTTCTCTGCGCACCCTGTTCCAGGGCCTCAGCACCCTCACAGGGAAGGTTTTCTCCCTATACAGTAATTTCTTCCAGTTCAGTAACGCTGGGGAAGAGTATACCCACACAGCTGCCTGTGGTATGACATGGAAACCTCTGAGCTAGTTCAGACAAGTTGTTCATTGACTAGAAGCTGTCAAACTGCCGCAAGATGCAGATTCATACGGGCTAACAGGCAAACCTGAAAAAGCAGGGCATAATAGTTAACAGGAAGATCTATGTTACTTGGGTTGTTTAGTAGCTAACTTTAAGACTAGACTTGGGTATCTCTAGGTGTTCAGCTTTTAGATTACCCACTAACCAATTAGCCCAAAACAATACAGACGGAGAACAAACCTGGAGGACACATTTCATGACTTGCTGCTCATACCTTTGTACCAGCTGACACATGGCTTGGGAGCTCCTGTAACTTTGCAAGCCAGCTTCACCGTCTCTCCCAGCTCAGCTGTACAATCTGCCAGTTCTTCCTCAAAGTCTGGAGGTACTGAAACATCAGAATAAGCAAGTTAGTCCAGAGGAGGAGGGCTTTGTCCATAGGATGGCTGCTGCAAAATCACATAGAAATAGATATAATTTTTGGAAATCTGTGAGGTTCAGAATGGAAAGCCGTGCAGGAAATTTTAGCAGCTAATGCCTTGCCAGGTGACATGCAGTCCTTGCTTATCTGAGACTACATTCAGCCTGTCAAACGTCTGTTGTTGGCTATAAAGATGGACCATAAAACCCCCCCAAAAATATACTGCTGAATTGGAAGTATTTTAGGCCATGTTTTCGATAAGCACATCCATTATTCAGACACCACACAGCTGACACAGTTAAGATGATTCCCTAATTAAAATGTACCCTTGATTTCCAAACTACTATTCTGTTGGTCTCCATTCAGTAAAATTTATGCTTTGTTAAGATACTTTTAAGTTATTACTACCATATGAAACTATGCAACATTATTCTGCTAGTCTTCTTCATTAGATCACCTCACTAAAAGCACAGAAATAAAAAGCCCAGACTTGTTTTCAGTGTTTATACACTAAAACCCACTCCATTTTGACATTTTAAGATGCTAAATTTCCATACACTGTAAAGGACACCACTTCTAGCTTGTACCTGAACAGTAAAGTTCTAATATTCCTGCTGATAAATTTTGTGGGTAGAAAATTGGTGCAATCTCAAATGCAATCTCAAGTGAGGATGAAGCAGCCTGAGTGACAAGATTCAAAGCAAACCCATGTACCCAGACACAGCAGTCTAAGCCAGACATCAAGTGGAGGATTCAGTACCCAACAAAGTCACGGGGGGCTTTATGCTGGTGTGAGTAGGACACTGGGTCAGGTCCTGAGACTACTTTTCCCACTGGAGCCTAATGCTCTTCATGCAGTGGGCCAGGGCCTTTGTCACTAAGTTCTGCAGTCATCTACCCTTCTGCAATCCCTGCCAGATCAAATGCATCTCTAGTGCCAACTCTGCAATCTGTTTTTCAGAAGTTTCAGTAACTTGACTCTCTTCTCCAGTGATGCACATTTTCTGGGCTATTTTGCTGGAAAATAACATTCTCTGCTTATTGATAAAAACATGTGAATATGAAGACAAGGAATTGAGCAACCACTTCAGTCTCTGACTCTGACCCTCCATCAAAGCAGGATCAACCCACATGAGTAGAAACAGCCAGGCATAGCCAGCTCTTCTCAGCTCATCAGCCTGTATTTTCCACTCTTGGGTTAGGGACACTGAAAAGTAATTAGAAAGTTACTCATCTGCTCTGCTATTGCCCAAAAACCTAAACGGGTGCTGTGGGACCCCTGTCATGTAAACTTAATCACTCAGTGCTATACAGTCTTGGTGCCCTTGATGGTAAATGGAGAGAGTCAAACACCACTGTCCCATCCTGATAAAGATGCCTTTCCCAGCCCAGGTGGAGGACCTAACACTGCTATAACCATTCCAGTTAGATCTTACTGCTTGATGACAAGTCCTGCAAGTTGTTACTTACAGCAGTCTGTGATGTGATTGAAGAAAAACCTCCAACTTTAGTTCAGTTTAAGAGATGGCAGATGACTATTTAGGTTTCTTTCCCTCTTTTGCTAATCTCCTTCCTGAATCAGGGAGACCAGCCAAGGAAATAAAGAGGTTTGGGCTGTCTTGGGCCATACTCACTCCAGATAGGCTCGCTGATCCGCTGCTGTATGCCACAGATGTCCTTCACCCAGGAATTCTTGATATTCACTGTACGTGCCTGAAGGAGGTACTTGCGGACCAAGTCTTCCCGTTCATGCCAGATCTCAAATGCCCGATCATCCCCCTCCACAAGGTCGTTCACATCTATGTTGTTCAGCTGCGTGACAGAAGGACAAGAAAGTCAACATGCATCCTGCGTTCTTAGGGCAGAATTTCAGCCAGAACCTTTCCCACAAATGAAATCCCAGAGTTTAGGACAGTTCAGATCTGGACCTAGCTTTTGTGAATGAGAACCATCTTCCATCAAGGTCTGAAATGGAAACAGCTGTTAAACACCAGCAAGTCTCCTGCTGCCCATGTGTGTTCTCTTCAGTGGACACGAGTTGTGACATTCCCATTAAAGCTATATGAGAAGCTCCAACAGCAAAAGGGATAATTTACAGTGCTTTTAAAAATTTTTCAGATTGGGAAAAGTTTTTTCCCTTGGGAAAACTTTCCGCAGTTTTAACCTGAACCCTGAATGTCTGAAGATGAGCTGGTCAAATCCTCTGAATTTTTCATTTCTTAACAGGAACTGGTGTCAGGAAAGGACGCAACTAGCAGAGAGAACCCCTGGGAGTGTAGCACATGACTGAAACAGCATTTCCTCCAATTTACTACCAACATTACAGACTGCCAACACCAAAGATCTACAAATGCTAGCAAATACTACAGACAGCAAAATTCACGTCAATAGCATGTACTTATGCAGTTAACTCAGTGAGCTAAGAGACCAACAGACACTTGTACGTGTAACGTCATTGCTGCACGGTAAAAATCCACCCATGCTTCTGATGGTTTCTGACATGATTCTGACAGGTTTAACAGAGAGATTTTGGCATAGACAAAGGTTCTACTGGTGCTCCAAAGACTTTCGGAAACAAAGGAATAGCTCAAAAGGGTTAGTGAAATGTTCCGTTTAGATAACCGGATATAAACGTGAAGTTCTCGATGACAGAGATACCCTCTAGGTGGGGATATAATGATCAGACCTTCATGATGTTCTTGAAGATGTAACTGTAGGTGTCTGTCTTTGTGTCTCGCTTTGGTTTGCAGATGACAATATAATTTTTGAAGAGGAAGACGTGTCTTTTGTGTCCTTTCCATGCCATTCTAGCTCCTGGAGCTCCTTCCCACACAATGAAGTGACCCTGATAGGAAAAGAAGGAAGAGCACATAGTGATACCTCTGGAATAATTACCACCATGATGTCTCACCATCATTTTTCAGTGACAGACAACAAATGTCTACGTTACATCATCATCTTATGCGTCTCTGTTTTATCACAGCACAGCAGACTGTTTCTAATGCTAAAGGTGATGCATCAGACTGACAGCACCAACAGGGGTGCACACAGTGGTTGTCATTACTTTGACCTTTACATGGTATTTTTTGTTGCCAGAAAAGTACAGAGCTCTTGTCAAGCAGGCATATTCCACCAGTACGGATGATAATGGAAAATTATATCCAGTGTGGGGTGCAGATGCTTTATATGCTCACTTGGTCTCTTTGCCAGAGCAGGGCATTCATTTCACATACCTCAGTTAGTGATGTGGGTTCCCCCTGGCATCATTAGGGCAAAGTAAGAGCTCTTGGGGTGTGGTTCACTGGACTCTTTTTTGTATGTCTAAATGTGGATAGATGAATCCCACCAGAGTGTCTCACTATCACTGTAATTTAGCCTTACAGCTCCATTCAGTGAAACATTGTGATTCCCATGCCAGACATAGCACACAAACAGGCAGAGTAAATGGTTTGCCCAACATGACACAGTAAGTCAACAAAGAAATAGGAATTTGAGTAAGGATGTTGAAAGTCCTAGACTAGTGTCCCTTGTAGCTGGGTGACCTTCCTTCTGTGTTCTTTTCATCTGTTTCATGAAAGAGACCTGGAGGACCACGCAGGTCTTCTGAAGACATATGAACAGTCATGGGAGAACATCCATAGATTGATCTCAGGTTTTCCCGTGGAGCATATGCAATGTATACTACGCTACCTCGTAACAACATCCCAGCAAACCAGGCTGTTTGAAACGACTATGTCAAATGAAAGATTGTAGATTGAAAAGGCCCAGTGAGCTTCTAACCCTTGAGGAATTAACAGGAAAACCCACTGATTCCAGTGATTTCAGGAGTTGGTCCATGTAGCTTGGAGGAGGAGGAAAAACTAAAATGCTTTAAAATCACATGGGGGTCCAGAACAAATCTGTTCCTGTTTGATGAGCGGGTTGGAAAGGCAAATAACTACATTGTGTGTGAATCACTCCATAAATGTCTATGGTCTGGTGCTTCAAACCTTAATCAAGCGAGGAGACCCACCTCTGAATAGTAAGAAAGGCAATAAGTAATTACTCTCTTTCAGATATGATTTCTAAAGGAGCTTCTCATAGGACCTAAGGCTGCTTGCTAAATAGGGAAGGCAGGCATAGCACTAACAGTGACTGAGAACTTCCAGTTACCTGTCGGATGGGTTCACCAAGGCTTTCCAAGGCCCCCGGATAATTCTCAATGAGCGAGACATGGAGGTTGTTTTCTGCTCTTCGGGTGAGTGCAGACACAATGGCATAAGCCTGCTCCAGCAAAGTGCAGTTTTGGCTATTTCTTGCTTTGTTTCGGATTAATTCCTGTAGATGAATGATGAAAATGTTACTGGGCAGTCAGAAAAAAAAAAATAATTCCTTGACAGCCAAACAGTTTCTCAATATCTATTGCAGCTCTTTCATCCGAGCAACTTTTATCCCTTTCTTTCACCATGTGCTGCTTAGCTACTAAAGTCTCTTCTTTCCTACCCATTCTACAGCCTTCGTGACTAACCTGACTGACTTTTTCTTACATCAATTGATGTTAAAGACAACGTTGAACCAAACACCAGAGACACTGCAGTGACTGAAAGCCAGAAAAAAAAAAAAGCCAAAGCAATCCTAAAAGTATCCATTGCTTTTCTCTTATGCTTACCCTGATGATACCACGAGGCAAGAAATTCATGTGCCAGTGCTAAAATAAGAGTTAATATTAGGTTAATAAAAAGAGAGGTTGAAAAAAATACAAAATGACAGTTACCCTGTTCTTCTCACATTTGTTCCTCTTCCTCTCTTTTAGCAGTGGAGGCATAGAAAGTGCCCATGCTTGCTCTCTCTTCCAAGAGACCCTTAAAATGTTGGTGTTTGTGTGCAGGCATGTGTTCAAACTTAGAAAGTTCCTCAAATTATTCAAATTGCTTACTTATGTAATGCTAGAATACAAAATTATTTTGGCATGGCTGTCTTCTTCCTGGATATCCTAGTGCTACTTCCCATGAAAAATGCTATTTAAAATGCTACTTTGAAATGTCTTTTTTGTGGTCTGGGCTAGAACCTGAGGTAACAGGATAGATGAAAGCTTGAAAGGTGAAACATTTCAGGATGATAGAACGGGGCAAAGCTTTTCAGCAAAAAAAAAATTCATCTTATGACAGTGTCAGTATAAAACACAGGGAAAGAAAGTGGTAAGTCAGTATCTTACACATTGGAAATGGCTTATTTTTATAACATACCTGTTGCTGAGTGTGAAGCAAATTCATACTTGTCATGGCTATATACATACATATATTCATGTATATCTATATAAGCATATAATTCTACTGTATGCATAAGCATATATTTAAAGATCTCTCAGATAAAGCTTGCTAAACCTTATGGGGCTGGAAACTGTGAACCTCTACCTGGATTTACATTTCATAGAATCATAGAACGGTTTGGGTTGGAAGGGACCTCAAAGCCCATCTAGTTCCAACCCCCTGCCATGGGCAAGGACACCCCCCACCAGCCCAGGGTGCCCAAAGCCCCATCCAGCCTGGCCTTGGACACTGCCAGGGATCCAGGGGCAACCACAGCTTCTTGGGGCACCCTGTGGCAGGGCCTCAGCACCCTCACAGGGAAGGATTTCTTCCTAATGTCCAATCTAAATCTCCCTTTTTTTAGTTTATACCCATTACCCGTTGTCCTGTCAGTATACTCCCTAAATAGTTTATAAAACTATTTAGAGGACACCATCACTGGTGATGATTACTGTCTTACTCAAGCAGCTTTCAGTTGTAGTTGCATCAGGAGGAAGCCAAAAAATATGAAATAAAGTCTATTTCTACACAAGCTGCACAAAGTAGAACATAGACCTGTCAGATATATGTGTATAACACAATCCCTTCACCTTGATTATAGTCTGATACTGCTGGATCCTGTTTATGGGTTTTTCCAGGTAGTGCTGCAGTGGTGGGATAAGTGGCTGTGAAGGATCTTCATTAGTTAAAATTTCATCTGTGTATCTCTGAAAAAAAAAAATACAAAGAAGAATGAGGAAAGTTTGTTATAAAGAACAATAGAAAAGATTACTCCCAGTAAAATACGATGCTGGTTCATAGACCTAACTCAGCCAAAGTTGGGTAGCTCTACAGGACCTTACTACACCATGTTTTGGACATCTGTAACCCCGCTCCCATCCTTTACCAGCCAGTTATCATTTTAGACTGCAAAATGTCTGAAATAATGAATTTTTCTGCTTTTCCAGTGCAGGACTGATGCTGGGAAAGTGTGATCCAAAGCTTGCAGAACCAGATGGTGTGACCAGAAAGACTGGTGCTTTCAGCAGGCAGGAGGGCAGGAGCAAATGAACTCAGTGTCAGCAACTGGTACCAGACCTTGGTCAAGAGTGGTCTGTGTGTTTGCCATGGAGCAAGTAAGGGTCTTGGCAGCTGGAGTGGGAAGCACAGGCCATGGGGTCCATGTGCAAGGACATCAGCCACGGAGCTGAGTGTTTCTCCTTTCCACTGACCTGGTGCATGTGGGTGCAACTGGGTGCAATTCACCAGCAAACTTCAAGCTGGACTAGACGCAAGTAGGAGACCCAGGATGCAGGCATGGACATTAGGAAGGCTCTTTGTGCCGATAACTTGAGGGATCTGAGAGTGTGGAGTGAGTGTGAATACATGCGTCTGTTTTCTAGCAAGCATCAGGCTGGACTAGCTGCTGAGTAGGAGATTCATGGAGAAGATAAAAGTGGTCAGGATCTGAGCAGGGGTATTGGATGGACATAGGAGCCATGCTGCTGCTCAAGAGATCCAACAAACACGAATGTGCTCATGAATCTGGAATGTCATGTGTGGATTTTCACTAGTGAACTTCAATACTGAGCAGCTGGAGAGGAGAAAGCATTTCCCTATCTATACCACTATTTTATGTGACTTTGCTTGGCCTTATAACGTGGTGGCTCTTAAAGCATCCCTTAGTTACAGTCACATAATCACAGCCACGTTCACATCTGTATAACCTTTACAATACTCATAAGTGCATATGTAAATAAGTTCTCGTATTGACTGTGTGACCAGGAAGAGCTAGGCAGTGAATACAGGATTATTACTTTTAACAGTGATTTCTCACAAAAAATATTTAATAATCCTTTTCAGGATCACATTTGTGATTAATAACTACTTTTTTTGATGCAGTGGGTTATAAGATGCATGTTCAGCAGGTACTTCAGCTCCTGTTTTACCTTGTAGAAATCCTGGACAGCTTTGCTGACAACAATCGACTCGGCCTGTACCCTCCCCACCAGGTACTGGATGTACTTATGAAAATCTACTTCATGCTTGATAAAACACATGGCAACATCATCATCAGTGTCACATTTCTGCAAGCCTCTGAGGAAGACGCTGTGGAGACAAGAAAAAGGACATGTGAGGAGAAGGTGGTGGAATGAGGCTAGAACACAGTCCCAGCAGCCAGAATTTTAAATCAGGGAATTTCAGGTTAACACGGATTAAAGGAAATGGCTGGAGCTGCTGGAGCAAATGTAGAGGAGGCTACAAAGTTGATCAGAGGGCTGGAGCACCTCTGCTATGAGGACAGGCTGAGGGGGTTGTGCTTGTTCAGCCTGGAGATGAGAAGGCTCCAGGGAGACCTCATTGCAGCCTTCCAGTATCTAATGGGGCTCCAGGAAAGCTGGAGAGGGGCTGGTTCCAGGG
>VWZZ01001279.1:0-107126 GCA_013399095.1 Psophia crepitans | reverse complement strand
TGGGTGGGGCTTTGGGCACCCTGGGCTGGTGGGGGTTGTCCCTGCCCATGGCAGGGGTTGGAACTAGATGGGCTTTGAGGTTCTGTCCAACACAAACCATTCCATGATTCTATGATTCTAAATGAGGGATGTTGTCACATTAGCATTAAACTTCTCAGTGCCTCTTCATCCAGCATGATGCTGCCCCTCTTAGCTTGAATGTATGAAATGCCCTGCAAGGAAGGTAGGGATAACTTTCAAGGGCTTAGGTCAAGTTGGGAAGTTAACCCCTCCCCAGATCTTTATGCCTCAGTTAAAGGATCAATGAGCTATCCACATGAGTGAAGATACAGATCCCCACTCTGCATCGTGAATGATGTTGGGAGAGGTTCACATCCACAAAGATTTTTAGCAGTGTCAGAAGCTGATGAAGTGCATCCTCTCTTGCAGTTGAAGTTACTTTTGGGGAAAAGCAAAAGGAGAGTGAAAAGAGAGAGAGAGAGGGAAAGAGGAGGGAAATCCATTCTTGTGGCCTGGGAAAAGTGCCAGATGTCCCATGTAAGCATCCTCCCCATTGCAGAAGTGGTGCTGCTCATAATGATTTCCCAACAGTAACTACATACTTTTCTTCACTAACTCCTTATCTGTTGCTCCTGCTTATGATGCATTGATTGGAGCACGTGTTGATTGGGGAAGATGCTGCATGTTCACTGGTGCTTTGTGCATGTGTATTATTGACACTCCCCCACTGTCACAAGGTAACCCAAAAGTTAGGACCACAGGGTAGGAACACTGGGAAGAAATGGTTATTCTCATGCTATTGGCAAGGACTTCCCATGAGAGCAAGAGTGCCAAGGTGCAAAGGGAGGCCCCTTAGCAATGGAAAGCCTAAGGCACATAAGATATTGAACAACACCACCTCTCCCTGGCAAGAGAGGGGACTTCAAGGCATTCAGCAGAGAATCATAGAATCATAGAATCACTAAAATTGGAAAGGACCTCCAAGATCATCAAGTCCAACCGTCAACCTAACACCACCATGCCTACTAGATCATGTCCTGGAGTGCTACGTCCACACGTTTTTTGAATGTCTCCAAGGACGGCAATTCAACCACCTCTATGGGCAGCCTGTTCCAATGCCTCACTACTCTTTCCGTGAAGAAGTTTTTCCTAATATCCAACCTAAACCTGCCCTAACGCAACTTGAGACCATTCACAGAATCACAGAATCACAGAGGTTGGAAGGGACCTCAAAATGATGATGATCTTTCGAGGTCCCTTCCAACCCTTGTGATTCTGTGATTCAAAAGAACATCTAGTCCAACCCCCCCTGCCAAGGCAGGGACACCTAGAGCACATCACTCAGGAACGTGTCCAGTCGAGTTTTGAATGTCTCCAGAGAAGGAGACTCCACAACCTCTCTGGGAAGCCTGTTCCAGTGCTCTGTCACCCTTATGGCGAAAAAGTTTTTCCTCATATTAACCTGGAACCTCCTGTGCTCCAGCTTGGACCCATTGCCCCTTGTCCTATCGCTTAATGAGACCGAGAAGAGCTTGGCTCCATCTTCCCGACACTCACCCTTAACATATTTATAAACATTGATGAGGTCACCCCTCAGCCTCCTCTTCTCCAAGCTAAAGAGACCCAGCTCCCTCAGCCTTTCCTCATAAGGGAGATGTTCCACTCCCTTGATCATCTTTGTGACTCTGTGCTGGACTCTCTCCAGCAGTTCTCTTTCCTTCTTGAGCTGAGGGGTCCAGAGCTGGACGCAATACTCCAGATGAGGCCATTCCTTCTTGTCCTGTCACTTGCTACTTGGGAGAAGAGACTGACACCCTCCTCCCAATGGGGAAGGAGAGTCATTTTAGTGTGGACCTTGGGAAGTTAATCTGTGGATGCCAGATCTGCAGTAAATCCTTTCTTGAAGTAGGCCCGGGGAATTGTACGACGGCATTGTACCTAGGCAGCCTGCTACAGCTAGGTGTGTTTGAACGCATGGACTCTGGCATCAGTTTTAGATGAATGTCACAGATTCACAGATTGGTAGGGGTTGGAAGTGACCTCTGGAGATCATCTAGTCCAACCTCCTGCCAGAACAGGATCACCCAGAGCAGGGTGCACAGGACGGCGTCCAGGTGGGTTTGGAATCTCTCCAGAGAAGACAACCCCACACCCTCCCTGGGCAGCCTGGCCTAGGGCTCCGGCACCCGCAGAGGGAAAAAGTTTTTCCTCATGTTCAGATGGAACTTGCTGTGTTCCAGTTTGTGCCTGTTGCCCCTTGTCCTGTCCCTGGGCACCACTGAGAAGAGTTTGGCCCCTTCCTCTTGATATTGATAAGTGTGGTTTAGATCCCCTCTCAGTCTTCTCCAGGCTGAACAGCCTCAACTGTCTCAGCCTTTCCTCAGATGAGAGATGCTCCAGTCCTCTCATCAGCCTTGCAGCCCTCCACTGAACAATCTCCAGTAGTTCCCAGTTTGTCTTGAACTGAGGAGCCCAGAACTGGACACAGAACTCCAGCTGTGGCCTCACCAGGGCATTGCAGAGCCGGAGGAGAACCTCCCTCGACCTGCTGGACATGCTCTCCTTGATGTGTGTCTCTATGAAGACACTATTGAAATGCCTATAAGACCATGCTTCCTTTTTATAATAATTCACTGTTTCTCAATTAAATTCACTGAAAAGAGTAAGAAATAAGCTGGACATATGAAGCCTTGAAGCTCTGAAGGGTATTATGGGAGTCCCAACCCTGTCCTCTGACTTAAGCTATGCCATCACCTATCATCCCAAAAGGACGATCCTCTCCCTTGAACCTCAGCACTGCTGGTGATCCACGTCCTCCACAGTGATCATAGTCTGGCTCTGACACCAGGTATGTGACTCACTCTGTTCTCCAGTGAAGGCATATGGGAACACCCACCTGGAATGGAAGCGAGCAATGTCATCAATATTTCTGAAGATGGTGGATCTCTGACTGGCGACAGCTCCTGGGACATTGCGACAGGTGTCAGTGTACTTAAGGTGATGAGTCTGGAGGAACTGTAGGTCTTGAATGTAATCCTCTTCTGAGATCAACAGCTCTTGAATAAGAACACTGAGGGAAAAATGAATAGGCAAAAAGAAATCACAGAAAAATCGTCACAATTATCTTTGACATGTTGAGAGACTTTGTTTTAGGCTCTAAAGCAGAGATACATGATCAGAAAAACAGATTCCCTGGAGTGTGTTGACTCGCCCTCCCCACCTATAAGAGGAACTTAGACACCCTGTTCATGGAGTGACATCTTAAAGACATCTACTGTTAGGGCAGATGAAACAGACAATGAACAACATAAGGATCTATGTAAAGTAGACAGCAGCAACTCCAGTGCTACTTTGTGCAATCAAGAAAGCAAGTGTCTCCACGAGAGCACGCTCAGTAGCGTGCTGCACTGCAAGGGAGTAACACAAGACTGAGGGCTTTCACCCCCTCTTTAGACATCATCCTCAGGTTTAGGGCACCCCAAAGTACAGCAATGCTGCAATTTAGGATTTTGTGAAATCAAAGAGCTTCCAGAATTACATCATGTAAAATCCGCCTCTCAGCTCATCTGACATGATTTAGATTGCCAGGAATTTTCCTAGGCTGAAATCAATGGCAAAATCCAAACAAAGATCACGAATTATAAGTCTGAGAGAATGAAAGGTTTGCTTGGTTCTGGGAAAGGGGAGCTGGCAGGACTCAGCAGAACAAAAGCAGTGACTCTGACAGGAGAGACTGAGATGCCAACATTCACGTTTGTTCAAAAGGCAGGAAAACTCACGGGTGCAAATACCAAATGACACAAGTTCACCTTAGCTTCCTTTTATATTCATCTTCAGAAACAAACTCTCCAGGGAACTCGGGAGCTTCTGTTGTTCCCCACTCTGGTGACAACTAAATTAGAAGAAAAAAACATTATTCTTTTCAGTTAACAGGGCTTATCATTGCACTGAGGAATATCCCTCGTGTGCTCACTGTCCCCTTCAACAGTTCCTAAACTAATGTGAAATTTCTTTTTTGCTGGAGGATGGGTCTTTTAAACCCAGACACTCCTGTACACATACAGAAATATTGTCTAATCAAACCATGAAAAGATCCAGCCCTGTTACAGAACTCTTCAACAACTTCCTCATCCATCACTCCTTGCAAAAAGGATTCCTCTAAACTGCAACAGGAGCAAATAATTTTACATGAAAAAAGGAGGACAGCTCGATCAGTCACCTTTAATTTCTTGTCCAGATAGGCTGGAGACACCCAACCCTGTCGAGAGGGACTGGATTTTGTGGGTTTAGTCCTGACCAGCCACTTCAGAGGGTGAGCTGAATCAAGGACTTCCACATATTGGCCTTCCTTCAAAGCGATGGTCTCCCTGTCAGGAGCAGCAGGCACGTAGTCAGCTGTGACCATGTAGACGTCAAAGATCTGCAGGCATGAAACAGCAGTTATTTTGTGCTCTGAAGACAGAATACAGTAACACCAGCTGAACATAAGAGCTTAATGTTTTATTCTCCAGACCTCATGAGGCAAAGAGAATCACTGTTTGCTTTTTGCAAGTAGGAGAAGTCTCTAGGAGGCTTGGGACATATTTTCAAAACTATCAGAGGTGTTTTGGATTTACACGATGAAACACTGAACTTTTTCTCCCAAGACAAAACAAACAGCTCATCCATCAAAGTAGAAGGTGCCATATAATGGGTATGTTTTGACCATGGTGACTTGAACTTCTTGTTCAAGATCACACAGTGAGCATCAGAATTTGATTCTCTGTGCTCTGGATCACAGACCCAATATTTAACTGCTAAATATACCTCATAAAGTGAAATACATCCATAAAGGGGATAGAGATCCTTAAACCTCAGGAGACTGGTTATTCTAAGTAAAGTTTTCTCCTCATGTCAAACTTGTCTGTAAAGATATCATACCTCTCCTCTTGAATCCCCATCTTCAGACTCAGAGGAGGACTCCTGAGCAATGGAGGAAGGTCTGGATCGTCCATGGCGAGGAGATGCAGAGGGAGTTTTTGATTCATCATCACTTTCTGCACCTGGCACTCGAAGTGTAGCTAAAATGCAGAGCAACATCAAAGTGTGAAATAAAGACTTCCAATTTGAACATGAACTAAATTTATAATAATTTTCAATTTCATAAAACAAATATTCCCTGGGGGAGCATTTGTAATATTTAATGTGATCTCCCATTGATATTTAGGATTAAATAACTGGGATGTTTTAATACATGAGTTCGCATGTTTACAACATGTATTGCCACTGCACTGAAGAATATTTATAGGAGAGTTAATGCCTCTATTTTTGCTTCAAGATGAAATTTTTCTTTAAGATAATCAGTATATGCTGCACAAGCCAGGATTTCTCATTTAATTCAACAAGTCATTGGATTACCGCACGGCTGTGCACACAGTTTTCACCCTGAACTTGATTTTAAAATCCCATTATGTACTAAAACTTGAAGATATTGGCAGTCTTCAAAACAGGATTCCTTTCAGACTCAGGAGTGCTCAATAGCTGAAGAACTTGAAATACCTCAGATGTTCAAAACACACTTCAATTTTTACAACTTGCCCTCTACTCTAAAGCTCACAGTTACTCCTGCTTATTTAAATAAGCACAGTATGCACAAAATGGACACTAGTCATCTTAGTGTACTGTAATAGCCTTTTTTTTTTCCTCCCTAGTTCAAAACTGTAGACTAAGACATGCAGTTTGGATGGACTCAATGAAAATTCTTAGTCCTAAGCATTTACAAGTGTTCATATGCTTATGTAGCATGACTGACTCAAAACCTGCTTCATAAATCTCATTGACATTTAAAGTCCAAATAATACCTAAAAAAAGATTTTAGATTTTTCTACACTAATTAAATTGTGTTTGACAGGTTCCTTACCCTGACTTATTTTTGCAGATACCATTTCTGAAATACGTGAGGTGAGTTTCTGGAAGAACTCTTCTGAGCCAACATCAGCTAATGAAATAGGGCTTTTGGGTACACCTTCTCTACCAGCTTCAAGGTCTCCTGGAAAAGAGAATTTTCTGTTAAGCAGGCAATGTCGTTGGAAAGTCGTCTTTTTTGAGTAACAAAAGAATCTGTGGAAGGAAGGTCTCATTTTCTTCACTTCTGTTTTTAAAATTGTGCTTGCTCACATTTCATCCAAATAATTCACCCTTGAACAGAGACCAGTCCTGAAAAGTTCCAGCATTTCAGACAGTTTTAAGGAAACAGGACAAAAATAAGTGGTAATCACGGAACGCATAGACAATCTCAGCTGTAGATGTGAAGGGCAGGACTAGGAGAGAGAAAATAGCTTCTCTTACCTTCTCTAGATTCAGAGGGATGAATAGACCTGAAAAAGAAAGAGTAAAGCTGAATTAAAAGTTAAAATAAAATGTGTAGTAAGAAGAGCTAAATGAGAAGCACCCCCTCCTCCTCTACCTTGTACATGAAGGCTGGGAACATCTAAGGACGGACTCTGGTTTGTACTGCAGGTGCTGGTAGCCAATACTCACCAGGGCCACAGAACAGAATGAGAATTGGGGCACCTGACTCGTGTGGGTACAGAAACACCTGGGTGTCTTAGTCTTAGAGCCAAATCCCACCTGAGAATTCTCCTTATTCCTGATTTTTATTTCAAATTGTTGCTTGAGAAGACCTGGCTGCTGAGGGAATGAGTTGTAGAACAGAGGAGTCTCTCTCTCCCTGGTGCTACTGGAACTTTATTCCCAGCTGACATTGAAATAAAACTATTCATAGAATCATAGAATGGTTTGGGTTGGAACAGACCTCAAAGCCCATCTAGTTCCAACCCACCTGCCATGGGCAGGGACAACCCCCACCAGCCCAGGCTGCCCAAAACCCCATCCAACCTGGCCTTGGGCACTGCCAGGGAGCCAGGGGCAGCCACAGCTTCTCGGGGCACCCTGTGCCAGGGCCTCAGCACCCTCACAGGGAATAATTTTTTCCTAGTATCTAATCTAAATCTCCCCTTTTTTGGTTTAAACCCATTCCCCCTTGGCCTGGCCCTCCCTGCCCTGAAACCAGACCCTCTCCAGCTTTCCTGGAGCCCCTTCAGGGACTGGAAAGCCACCATGAGGTCTCCCTGGAGCCTTCTCTTCTCCAGGCTGAACAAGCCCAACTCCCTCAGCCTGTCCTCATAGCGAGGTGCTCCAGCCCTCCGATCAACTTTGTGGCCTCCTCTGGACTCGCTCCAACAAGCAACAACTGCTTTACAGTTGGAGGCATTATGTTTAGTGGGATCTGTAGACTCAGTCTGTTTTCAGTGAACTAATGCTCAACAATTTCCAGTGTTTTCATCAGGAGACCAAGGACTGGAGAATATGCAGATGTTGTGGTCCTGTCAAGAGATCTGCTCCCATCACATCAGGATGCCTGTGTGTTGGGGAAGAAAGCTGACTACTGGTACTGCAGTGGTTTTGAGGTCCAAAGAGACCTTTGCCCACTGACAGCTTTTACCAGCATCAAATTCATTCATGCCAGCAGGAAAGGGGCAGGAGACTATATTGTCAACACTGAGTGAAAATGGCTTCAGAGACGTGAAGGGCTATCAGCATTTGCTTGCGTCTGATGAAGAGCATTCGTGGTGTTTCCCAAGAGTACAGGTCTTCCAAAACATTGATATCCTGAAGTCAACATCTCTGCTATTCCTGTGCTTTTTGGAGGCAGGATATAGTTTCATTGCACAAGCTGATCTACCCCAGTTTTCTGTTAGTACACAGGAAGCGAGAGGAAGCTCACTCCTCTTGATATAGGATAAACCATGTATCACTAATTATGCCTAACAGAGCCTGGGCACATCCTTGGGAGAGGTTGCAGTGAAATAGTTGAGTTCACACTGCAGCTTTCTTCACTCTTCAAAGGAAGGCTGATCAAGCCTTTTTTAGGCTAGGCACATGCTAGAAGCTAATGTGTGTTTGGGTGGGTAACGCTTTTCAGACTGCATCTGCCTAGTATCCAAGCTAAGAATGGCAAATTGAGGAGGTTATTCTTCAGGTGCATTTGTAAACAAGAAGTTTGTGAGCAGATCCTTTTCATTTACTTCTTGAAGCATCAGCATATTTCAGCGTTGGCAAGTAACAGTCAGACCTTAACCCTGTGAATTTGTTTAGCATTCTGCTTAGGAGACAAAAATGTAGTAAGTTTTACATGACCTACCCAATTTTTATTTTTTTTTTGTCCTTAGAATCATAGACTCATTAAGGTTGGAAGAGACCTCAAGGATCGTCTACTCCAACCATCCCCCCACCACCTATTCCCCACTAAACCATGTCCCTAAGTACCACATCCAACCTATCCTTAAACATCCCCAGGAAGGGTGACTCAACCACCTCCCTGGGCAACCTGTTCCAATGCCCGACCACCCTTTCCCAGAAGAAATTTCTCCTCATCTCCAACCTGAACCTCCCCTGGTGCAACTTGCAGCCGTTTTCCCTTGTCCTGTCACTAGTTATCTGTGAGAAGAGGCTGACTGCCAGCTCACCACAACTCCCTTTCAGGTAGTTGTAGAGGGCAATAAGGTCTGCCCTGAGCCTCCTCTTCTCCAGACTAAACAGTCCCAGTTCCCTCAGCCGCTTCTCATAAGACCTGTGCTCCAGCCCCTTCACCAGTTTCCCTGGACACGCTCCAGGGCCTCGATGTCTGTCTTGTAGTGAGGGGCCCAAAACTGGACACAATACTCAAGGTGCGGCCTCACCAGGGCTGAGTACAGGGGGACGATCACCTCCCTGCTCCTGCTGGCCACACTATTCCTCATACAAGCCAGGATGCTGTTGGCCACCTTTGCCACCTGGGCACACTGCCGGCTCATGTCCAGGTGAGCATCAACCAACACTCCTTGTTCCTATCCTCCCTGGTAATCAATTATAAACGGCTGACGTTGATACTAGAGTATTGATAGCACTTTCCATCTTAGGTCCTCAAACTATTTCACTCTGGTGCTGAGTCATGAATGTAAGATGTCCAAAGCAAACACTGGGAACTTCTGTAGGATGATACCTGCACTGCTCCACTTCAGCATGGATGGCCAACCACTTACCCCAGTGTGGTCATGATGGCTTCTGACACCATCACGCGCTCCTGGGTCAGAACTTCAGCCTCTTTCACTGCAAGATGAGAGTTTATCATCAGAGGACAGAAGGCAGAGGATGTCCTTTTCATGTATTTACTGTAGGCGCATTTTCTAGACATGGCCTACTGGGAACACCGGAATACTGAATCTGCCCTGTTAACAGCTCCTGACCTGGGATATATACTCCCACTCATATAATACAAATAATTTGCTCCTCTCCTTGTTCACACAGATGTATGACTGCCCTATTTCTCTATATTGCTCAAGCTGCGCTCCTGTAGCTCTTAGTACAATAGAAATGTGGGATGCAAGAAAGGATAGCAGATAAATGTTTCCAAGTCCTTCACAGTGCTGCCCCTACTCCCAGCCTATATTAGCTTGTCCCTCTCTTACTGCAAGGAACGTGCCAGGAGAGGCCCCAGAAAGCTCAGCAATAAGGGAATCAACTAACTCTAGATGTCTTGAGGCAACTCTACAATGCAAAATACCTTAGCAGACTGAAGCACTCACAGTAATTTTTAAAACTTTTTCTAGTTACCTTACACTGCCTTTCTTCCTTTTTTCTTTGTGGCTAATTTAGTTGTTTCTCAGATTTGTCTTCTGTTTATACAGAAAAGATGCTGCTCTTAATGTAAGATAGGGTCAGAAATCTAAAACATCACGATACAAGTAAAAAGCATCATCATCATTTGCAAGGCAAGAAAAGTCATGGCTAATCTTGGGAAAATGCTTATTTTTCAATTATGCCTTGATTAATTTCCTTTTAGTCACATTTTTTTTCCTCTTAGGCACTGTACAAAAGGGAACATAGAGAACGCATTTGTATTGTAAGAAAGATTTACCATCTGCAACTTCAAGGGTGGCGGTGCAGATGGACTGGCCAGCCTTGTTGGTAGCAATGCATGTATAAGCTCCACTGTACTTCTTTTTAACATCCAACAGGATTAGGCTGTGATGCATATTTGAACTGGCAAGTTTATACCCAGGAGTGTCTGGTTTGATCCACAGGATGTCTTCCCGAGACTCTTCTTTCAGCCAGGTAATAGTGGGTGGTGGATGTCCTAAAGGAAAACCAGTGCAATGAGCTTTAATTTTCCTAATGGTGTTCCTTCCTTACAATTATGAGCTGTGCTGTGATTAAATGCTGGTTTGATCTGTTTCCTAATACTTTTCCAACAATAGCAGACATAATATATAATAAAGGATCATAAACCTTCCTACAGCACACTCTTAAAGACGTTAAACCCTTTTGTAAAACCAAAACTGTTAATCAACACATCTTCCTAAGGCTAGTAGGTGTTACTATCCCTGTCTTTACATACAGGAAAATGGAGGCGAAGAAGAGTAAAATGTTTTGCTATAAAGCACATAAAGTGTCTTCCAAAACTGGGAGTAGAGACCCAGACTTGAGATACGGGAGATAAGGTTACAACGGCTTGGGCCAGAGGGAGTCTAGAATGTGTCATGAAGGTATGCCATTTATGTGTTACGCAGAGAGGCAAGGTATCTATCCACTTACCTTCAACTTTTACAGATAACGTGATGCTTGCACCTTTTTTCACTTTTTTATTAGTAAATCTTTCTAGGAACCTTGGTGGTATCAGCTGCTCATAGGAATCTGAAAATGACATTATTGATAAAACACAGTTACACCTTCTGTATGAGTTTGGGCTACTGAAAAATTCCTAGGGGTTCTGTTATCACCTGCTGTGGCTTCTCTCACCTGTTTCTGATTGCTCTTCTTTCTCATCAGGATCTGTAACACAAGGAGAAAAAAACAAAATGACAAGTAGAGATACCTTTCTGTCCATGAGTTGAAGGGGGAAAAAAAAGTGATTCAAGGGGATTACTCCTTGCAGGAGATATTACTCAGAAATGTTAGTCGGATTTATAAGAGGCCTTCAGTTTTAATAAAACGGATCATTAAAATTAATGAGAATGGGCAGGAATAAAATGTATGTTTATGAGACAACAATCAGACCCTAGAGAAGTCACGTGTCTCATCTTTGGGGGACACAGTAGATTCATAGGTGAACCAAGATTTAAAAGTTATACAGACTTAGGCACCACACTTGACCTACCTTGGTAGGCTTTCTCAAGAAAAATAACTATATAAAATGGAAAGAGCCACTGGAATAGGGAAAACCATGTGCCAAAAACAGTCCAATACCTACCTTTGACTACCAGCCTGGCCGACGAATATGCAGAACCAGCAGAGTTGATAACAAATATCGAGTACTGGCCGGCATCTGCCTTAGTGACGTCGCGAATTTCCAGCGAGTGGAATTCCTGTTTATCAGTCTTCAGGATGCGATCCGAGGCCTTTAGCGGCTGTCCATTTTTGAACCAATAGAGACGAGGCCGCGGGTACCCTGTGAGGAGCAGTTACAGACACGGAGAACAGAATGCATTGGCAACGTCAATTTGGGAGCATCTCCAAATAGGCAGATCCTTCTGAACAGGAGCTAAGGAATCCTCAACTCTGCCCAGGGCTGCTGTTCCAAGGATTTACCCCATTAGGAAAGGCTGCAAATTCATGAAATTCTGTTTATCTGCCAAAGTTCTTTCCTGTCTCTTCAGTTTCTGGCACTCCCCATATTGGCTGCATGTGCAGATGCCTTCCAGGTTGGAAAGGTAACACTTAGGTCTGATTTGCAACGTGGACAAAGAGAAAAGTTGAAGCCAAACCAGTCCTCATCATTTTCACAGGCAGCAATCAGAGAGAACAGGAGAATCCCCACCTCTTCCTACCACAGACATCCAACACCAGGAGGACATTTTTGCAGTTTTTAGGTTGTAGCGGCAACCCTGTCATAGAGTAAGGCAAGTCCAGGACTGTTTCATTTATTAATGAGAATAAAGGACACCCTCACTATCTTTTTTATTCATTATTGCTCCTCCATAACGAATGTGCTCAGAGAATTACAGGTCTCCGTTTTCAGAAGCGTACGCCTGTAATTATGCCTGGAGACATGGACACAGAATGAGTCTGCTGCAAAAATCAATGTTCATCAGCATGGACACATTCTTCTAGCTGTTTTGTGCAAATGTGGTATATGACCAGGGTTCCAGCTGCAGAAGAGCACATCAGAAAACCTTGGCCAGCACTTCAACCTGACAGCAAACCTGGAACAACTGACAGTGTTGTGAGCTCCCCTCACCTTTCACTTTCAGGTGAAATTTAGCCAGTGATGCTCCAGGCGCCACATGAATATCATGAAGCTCATCGAAGATCTGGGGCAATTGCTCCTCCTCAGTTGTAGATTCCTCCTGTTCTCGGCTAAGAAGCAATTAGAATTAGAAAGAAGAAAATCAGCTAGGCAGAAAAGAGTTACTAATCAGAATCACCTATTTTAGGTTAATTCAGTCTGTGGGTTTTGTCATCATGACAACAGATTCAGCACCGCATGACAGTAAAAGTAATGGGATGACAGCATGAAGGAATATCCAGACTAGCCTGAAGGCAGCCAGAGCAAGCTTGCACATGATAAATGTCCAGCTGTTGCAGTTGTTGCATCTCAGCTGGTCTGGCTGTTCCTTTATGACATTAAACTGCCATTGCTAGATATAGCAAAACCAGGCTTGACATAAATTTACATATTGATCTTACCGAGTCAGAAGTTAAAAAAAGATAGAGTTTTGGATTTTACCTTGAAACATATTCTTTGGCACTGTAGTAAGAAGATGTCTCTGTTGCATCTGCTGCTGTCTCATAGTCAGTGCTGGTCACTGGAAAAGGAAAAGGAAGTGTTTTCTAGAATCTGAGCTTTGAAACAATTTTTCTTACTATAATTATAGTTTCCCTACTGGTTTGAGTGACTGGCAGGGTGATTTCACACTGCTACTGAAGCAGCATCCTACGCATCCCTGGATTACAGAAAACATGTCTGTTTATCCAAAAAGCTTTGCTCTGAGCCTTGCCGTGGATTCAGCAAAACCAAACTGAACCCAAGAGGTTCACAAGTGAAACATTTTGAGGGGGATGTGTACATTTTTTAATGTAAATGGTGTTTTTCCCTCAGAAGCATCCCTTCCCTTGTTTTTTTTGGCAGTGATTTGGAGACTTACAGTCCACTCGAAGCTCAGCCTTGGTTGAAGCAACTCCCATGTTGTTTTCAGCGAGGCAACGGTAAACACCCATGTCAGTGGGGACCACAGCTGTGATGATCAGCTGATGGCACCCTTCCTGGTCTTCGTTGATCATGTAATGATCGTTTTCTTCAATGGCTTTCCCATCCTTGAACCAGCGAACTGTGGGGAGTGGTTTGCCAACAACAATGCAGTCAAAGCTGACTGGATATCCATCCTGTACCTCTTGGTTTTGGAGCTCAGTCATGAACATGGGAGCTAAAGTCAGGGTAGTTAGGAGAGAAGAAAGGAAAAACCTGGTTGGGTTAAAAGACGTATTTTAAGAGCACTGCTGCCCAGTGCCTGAATATTTCTGGTTTCTAGGGTTTTTAATTGCAGAGCACGATCTTTTCTCTATAAAAATGGCCAAAAAGAAACGCCGTGACAAACACTGTGAAGATATTCCATAACACCATAAGCATTGCAATACCACAGACGCAAACTATACATTGTCTCTGCTCCTCTCCTTCACAGAATGTCTTGTCTCCCTCAGGACTGGTCTGAAAACTTTTTCACTTATTTAAGTATAATAAACATAGCATCTATCACCATATTATTGTAGTAAGGGACCTTTCTATTGTGAAAAGCAGCTCTGTAGGTAAGTTCATACTTTTCAAGCCCCTCCTTCATCACTAACCTCTCTGCTCTCCCTCAAAATGAAAAAGAATTAAAAATTCATTCATTTTTCTGAAAGTGCAAAGTTTCCCCAGAAATATCTGCACCAAATGAAAAATGAAGGCTTTTTGGAAGTTATTCATGAGTGAAAAGATAGCAATCTGACCTGCTCCATCTGTTGTTTCTAAAGAATAAACAGGTTTACTTCACCTACCCGTATCAGAAGTCAGCAAAGGTGGTGGAGGTCTCACTACTGGTGGTGCAAACTTCCCATGGGTGGGTGGTGTTGCTTTCCCAATACGCAATTCAATTTTTTTAGGGCCTTGTTCCAAAATGTCAATCTCCACGGGAATTCCCAGAGCACCAAACATTTCTCTGAATCGAGTGGCAGCAGTTTTTGCCTCAGACAAGATTTCAAACTTGATGTAGATGTACTGGTCATCCTCACGATACGTCTGATGGTCGACCACCTCTACGTCCCCTTCATCTGCACTGACGAAGAGCTCTTCCTCCACATCAGATATCTCTGTTGAGATCTTGGCCCTGAAGAGCCTATGGAGTCTCCTTCCCGCTTTACGGAAAGCATCATCCAGCTCACTGCCAGACGAGCTCTCTGTCTCACTGTCAGTGCTTTGTTTAACCTGCTTCTCCTTGTGAACAACTTGAGGTTCCTGTGTGCCAATAACCACTTTAGCACTGTGTGAAACCTTGCCAAATTTATTGGATGCCTCACAGGTGTATTTACCTGCATCTTTCATGTCCAGGCCAGTGATAATCAAAGAGCAAGTCCCGTCACTGTAATTATCTATGTGATAGTAGCGACCATCTGAAAGCTCTTCCCCGTCTTTCAGCCAACGGACTTTCATGTCAGTTTTGCTGTGGGCCACACACTCAAGGTGAAGAGTGCTTCCAGGTTCACCAGAGAAATCTTTGAAGGTTTCAGTAAACACTGGGCACTCTTGTTGTTTGATCTCTTTCCTGACTTTGTAGCCTTTGAAAGCAGCCTGGATCTTCACAGCAGCCTTGTTCATGGAAGGATCATCTAGGTCTGGCATTTCTGGTTCAGCTGGCTTAGCATCTGGGGCAGCCACAACAGTCTCCACACTGGATTTCTCCCACTGTTTCCATAATTTGCCTGTGGAGATGGACTGAACCTTGCTAGTAACACTGACACTTTTCTTCCCAGCTTTCTTGAGGTAGTTCACTAGTGAAGGAGTCCCAGCTCTAGACTCATCATCTGAGCTTGTGAAAGAGAAATCTGCTTCTCCTGTCCTAGCCAACTCATCACATGTGGAATACTCCTCTGAGTAATAGTGAGACATCTCTGCCTCTTCCTTCTTTAATTTCTGAAGCTTCTCGTCCTCTTCAGGCACCTCGCTGATGGAATCTAAAGTGGGCTCCCGGCTCATCCGTCGTTTCTTGGCCAGGGCTTCCCACAGGAGGTGAAGGTCTCCCTCCTGAGCAGCCTCAGGGGGCAAGCTGGGCTGGACATGGCCATCCACAATCTCTTCTGGTTGCCTTGCAGGGGTAGCTTCCCTGGCGATCTCTTTTAGCATTGTCACTGTGGGAACTGAGGAGAATTAAATTGGTGGGATGTTAAAAGTCTGTGAGTAGGCTCTGAGAAAGCACATGGAAACACTATTCTAAAGCCCGGGGAGAAGAGTACTGGTGGCATTTAACTAAGCATTCTGTTGAGAACAAAGATTGGAATTAATATAACTGGTTGAGGTTGTGGGCAACTTGTTCTAGGTGACCCTGCTTTGAGCACACCTTAAATATCTGACACAGGAAAGTCTTGTCTGAGAAGCTCAAAGCTGTTAGGGATTCAGAAACATACTGGGCAATACCAGACAGGAAGATAAGTAACAAGTGATAGGACAAGAGGAAAAGGCCTCAGGTTGCACCAGGAGAGGTTTAGATTGGATATTAGGAAAAAATTTCTTCACCAAAAGGGTTGTCAGTCACTGGAACAGGCTACCCAGGGAAGTGGTTGAGTCCCCATCCCTGAAGGTATTTAAGAGCCATGTAGATGTGGTGCTTAGGGACATGGTTTAGTGATGGTGTTATGTTAGGTTAACGGTTGGACTTGATGATCTTAAATGTCTTTTCCAACCTAAACAATTCTATGACTCTATGATTCTACAACAATTCTTTGTGGATTGTTATCACAACTTGTAAAAGAAAATGAATTCCCATCCAAGCTGTGGAGATGCCCCTGGATGTCCATAAACAGAACTGATTTAACATCACAAGAATGTACTCTCTGTACCTTCAAGACACAAACTGGCAACTGATTTGACTTCTGGAGAAACCATGCAGGTATATGTGTCCTGATCTTCAGGTTTAAATGCATGAATAATGAGTATCTGCTTTTTTCCATCAGAGAGGATCTCGTATCTCCCTCCAGCTTGTATTTGTTCTTTTCCTTTGAACCATGTCACTCGCTCTTCAGTTTCACTTGATAATTTGCACTCCAAGCGAGCCACCTCCCCTTCTGAGACTGATCCTCCCACCAAAGGATGGGTGACTGTAACTGGAGCCTCTGTAATTACAAAAAAGTTAATTAACACAAAATTATTAACACATAATCTGGCTTTAAGGCACTCAAGATCGCTCTGTAAAATATCCAAATATCACATCCTTCATTATAGATTTTTTAGCTGTCGTAGGCAACCAAAGGGGAAAAAAAAAGACTGGCAGCATTCAAAGTTTACACTTCCAAAAATAATATCAAGATAACTTTACAAGCTCTGCCAGCAGTTAAAACAGCTCCATTTAAATATATACATGCAAAAGTGGTTGCATTTTCCATGTTCCTGTGTTTATCTGCTGACCTTCATTTACCCATCACCAGTATTCAAGCAGTCCTACATGTTCTAGAAAGTCTTAATGTTTAGAAGTGAAGCAGTTTTTAAGTGAGACAAGAAAGAAAAGAAGAAGAAGAATAAAAAGAAAAGAAATTATTAAAAGTGGCATTCATCCCAGTCTTGAAGTAAAAAGAAAAAAAAATTATGCTACCTTAGGAAGAGTAAATCTCAAAAAGCATAAAGAATTTAAAAATAAAAATTCCCTGTATCTTCTTTACTTTGGAAAGACATCTGCCAACAGCATGCTGTTTGTACGACAGCGATACTCAAAATGAAGTCACGAGAAATGCATTAAAGACAGAGATGCTGACTGGGATGTAAAGCGCACAGCTGAGTTCCTAAAAGCAGCATGCTCCTGAGCACGATCTGCCCCTCTGCACATTTCACTGGGGTGAGGGGACCACTGCCCCAAATGCCTTCGGTTTGTTGTAGACAAAGTCAGCATAGGCAAAATTATCAGAATCCAGCACTGGCAGTTGCTACGTTGCAAAAAACATCATTGCATGTCTGTGCCTTAAGGAAAGGAGGATTTTTTAATGTTATTCTCACTTTGAGGAATTTGTTGAGCACTTGGCTCTCACAGTAACAGTTGCAAGAAAAGAAAGATGGAGGAGTATCTCTCCAGTCCATTGTAGTTTCCGAAGTTTCATCAACATACGACAAAGAAACTGTGTCCTCCAGAATTTCTTTGTGGGGGTTATTGAAAGAGATACACAAATAATTTAATGAAAGAGAAAGATGGGTGAAGAAGACAACACCGCCAACCCACTGCATTGGTACTAGGGTCTTGGTTACCCCAAACGCATTCCAACATGCCTCTTTTTATTCATTTCATCCTAACTCCACCAGAAGAGAAACTCATGGTGATGGGACAACACATGGATGCAGTGCAGGCTGCAAGACAGCTTGGTGTAGTTTGGAGAAAATAAGTGTTGAGTACTAACAATGCAGCAGGTTTTGTTCTGGCAGCCCCAAACAATTTTTCCAAGCTCTTTCTCGTCTATTGTGTTGGCAGCAAAGCACTGAAAGATGTTGCAGAGTGAACTCTTCCAGGAGATGCCTGGAACAGGTGAAGCAGGCATGCCATGCGAAACATAAGGTCTACAGCAGCTTGCAGTCCTCCATGGGGGCATCTCTCCATTCTCACCTAGCTGCACCATCTGAGGGAAGTGCACCGGCTCGCTGGCCCCAACTTTGTTTATAGCGGAGACGCGGAATCTGTAGGGTTCACCTGGGGTGAGATCGTCCACCATAAACTCTGTGTTTTGAATAATGTCTCTGTTGCATGACTGCCAGCCAATACCTGGGATTTTCCTCTCCACGTTGTAGCCTAGGATGTCACAACCGCCGTCGCTCAACGGCATGTACCAAGACAGAGTTACTGAGTGGCTGTTCTTACTTAAAACTTCCGGTTCTTCAGGTGGATCAGGATGGGCTAAAGGCACAACAGAGGTCCCATGATGCATGACATGAGCAACAATGCTTTATAGTAAAACAACCAACAGCCTTCTACAATGAGAAGCAAGCGCAACAGATTCAGTGTTTGTCTTATTGTAAAGGTGAGTGGCTACATGTCCATGACCGTGAGACATACCTGAGCACCACTGAGTTCTCCTTTGCCTGATGACAAACATTCATTTTCCAACTGTCATCTCACAAACTTAATGTCACATATTGTAATTTTTACCCTGCTGCTTTGTCCCACTCCACTGAAAATAAAGATGACCCTGTGCTGTCCATATTACCAAGGAACTTAGCTGAAAACTTAAATAGGTTTGGGCCTTGATCATATTTATTTCAGGTCTGGCCTCAACGGAAATCAAGTTCTGGTTGGACTACAGAGTAACTCTACCAATTTAATAGCAAGACCCTTAATTTCTGTGTAATTGCTGTATATGTCACAGCACTAGGCAATAACAAATCAGTGCATAATGAGAATGGTCTGGTGTACTACCAGATCGGCTACTGACCATCATGCTCAGTACACTGGAAAATGTTCCTGACTTAATTTATGTTTTGACTTAGGAGACAGAAATTATTATTTTGGTCTTCATGTTTAAGACATTTACCAAGTAAATGACCTGCCGTGATGTACCAATCCAACAAATTAAAGGCAAATAAGGTCAACAGCCAGTTCTTTAACTCTGGACACCACAAACATAACATTAAAACATCTTTTCTCTATTTTCAGCCAAATTTCATACATAAAACCTGTCAAAAGGAGTTCATGGGGGTAGGATTTTGCAGTTCTTAAAATGTAGGTGCCCAAAGTAAGATAACACTGTTTTATATCTATCAACATCCATTGTTTGTGGCAATGACTGGAATATATCAGAGATCTCTGAAGTCTCAGAAATCATCAGGCAGACAGACTACCCATGATAATTTAAAGAATGGATGGTCCATCAATGAATCTCGAACATCTCAACTACAGTGTACAGCTAAAACACATTGCAATTATCTCATAACCATCACTGGGGTGCTGGCGTGACCATTGCTGGGTGACTCACCTATCCCACTGTGGGAAGGAGCCAGACCTTGGGTGCTGGAATCGACTGGTTTAACCTGCCCCACAAGGGAACTGGGAAATGATCATCTTTTCTACTTGTGAAGTACTCCAAGAGCTAGTAACTCTTGTATCTCTGTTAGTACAAGGTGTGTGTTTCATGGATCTCACCCACATGAAGATTTTAATATGCAGCTGATTAATCTGGAAAGCTGGTTGCCCTGCACTTGAGTAGATTAGGGCTCTCTGTTGCACTGGATAGTTTTTCCACATGCATTCCAGTTCAGCTCCCTCCTATGTCCACATAAGCTAAGGGTGATGCTGTTGAGTAATTTGATTGTCGTTGGACTCCGTTACGTTTCACAAAAGGCGGCAGCTAAAGAAAGCTGGTGAACATCTCTACCCTCCCTAGCCTGATATAATTTTCTTCTGATGGGATGCACTATTTCTGGTCAAAGAACAAGTTGCCCAGTGGCATCTTCTCAGACTAAGAACACTTGCTTGAGGCGTGCAAGGCAAAGAGAAAAAAATTGGAACAAAGATTAGAATATTCGAAGTTGTAGCTCAATACCTACATCTGAGATTTCAAGTGCTGCTGGGCTAGAATGACAGACACTTACCTATTACAGATAACTTGGCTGTTGCAATTGCTTCCCTGGAAGCGAAGGTCACCTCCCCAGAATGATGCGGTTGGGCTTTTTTCAGGATAAGTTTGTATTTATTTCCATCTGCTTGTACCTCCCAGTCCTCATCTGACTGGATCTCTACATCATTATTATACCAGGCAACTTCAGCAATTGGCACAGCTTCACTTAGAACACAGCTAAACGTAGCTTTCTCCCCCAGAGAGACTTCCACATCTGTCAGAGGCTGTAAGATTTGTAGGCGCCATCCTGTAGATAAAAATAGGCAATGAAGCCCTCAATTACGGAAACACAATACAAGCAAGAGATTTTGTGAATATTTATGCTGAAGTTCTGGACAGTCAGGCCTTGGAGATCAAGGAGAACATTAAAAGGAAGGTTATGTATATCACTAGAACAGCAAGTATCGCTGGGGACTGAAACATTCCAAAACTCTCAGGAGCAAACCCCAAGTATTTATTTCCCAAGTGGCAGAAAACCACAATGAAGATGTCATGCTATGGCTGAGCATGGCTGTCCTTGTACTCTGAAATGGGTTCTGATCCCCACCCACAGTAATAGCAAAAAAAAAGCCAAGGATATAGAGATAATATTATTGCTGATACAACTTTCACCTCTAAAGCCCTGAAGTACCTAGAAACACAACCCATCTCACCAGAATAATGACAACAGTCATTTGCTTATAACCCATTGCCAACTGATACTTCTTATATCTGTGTCATGGCACATGGAACAAGAGAAAAAGAAAGTCGTAAAACATCAACCACTTATTGCGTGAGAAGATGGTTTAGATAAGAAGCAAGAAACAAATGCAACTTTTCCTCTTTGCTACTCATCATATTTTCCCTGTTCCTTCTCCAACGAGAAATTTATGACTCCCCATGCATGAATGCGTCAGTTACCTTTCACCGTCAGGAAAGCTGAGGTCACTGCATCGCTGCACATAAAAGTCACCCTGCAGCTGTCCCGAGGAGTTAGGTTCTTCAGCAGCAGAAGATGCCTGCGTCCATTTTCAAAGTAAACCATCTCAGTGTTTTCTGTAGTTTTGGCAGGTTCGTCATCAATCAGCCAGTTGTAATTGTAGCATTCGGGCTTGGAAAGATAACATTCAAACAGGGCTTCCCCTCCTTCCACAGCTTCCACATTCTCCAAGCCCTGGACAATGCTGTTCTTGGCTAGCGAAGAAGGACAACAAACAGTATTAATTGTTTGGCCATGCATATCTGAATACGAACAAGCCTTGGAGCACTGGATGATTCCCACTGCTGGAAAGCTGATAGAAAGGACGTGGATGTGACAAAACTGCTTGTAGGCTTAGTTGTTGATTTCGACTGAGCTCTAACACAATACTGCATTTAAAAACATTTTAGGCAGTGAGATTAAAAACAATGATAAACTTCTAGGACTTCTAGCATTTCATAGAATCATTAAGGTTGGAAGAGACCTCAAGGATCATCTACTCCAACCGTCCCCCCACCACCTATTACCCACTGAACCATGTCCCTAAGTACCAGCCGTTTTCTAAACATACCCAGGGACGGTGACTCTACCACCTCCCTGGGCAACCCATCCCAATGTCTGCCCCCCCTTTCCGAGAAGAAATTTCTCCTCATCTCCAACCTGAACCTCCCCTGGCGCAACTTGTGGCCGTTCCCTCTGGTCCTATTGCTGGTTATCTGCGAGAAGAGGCCAACCCCCAGCTCGCCACAACTTCCTTTCAGGTAGTTGTAGAGGGCAATAAGGTCTGCCCTGAGCCTCCTCTTCTCCAGACTAAACAAGCCCAGTTCCCTCAGCCACTCCTCATCAGACCTGTGCTCCAGACCCTTCCCCAGCTTCGTTGCCCTTCTCTGGACACGCTCCAGGGCCTCGATGTCTTTCTTGTGGTGAGGGGCCCAAAACTGGACACAGTACTCGAGGTGCGGCCTCACCAGGGCTGAGTACAGGGGGACAATCACCTCTCTGCTCCTGCTGGCTACATTATTCCTGACACAAGCCACGATGCCGTTGGCCTCCTTGGCCCCCTGGGCACACTGCCGGCTCATGTCCAGATCATCTAGACTTACTCCAGAAACCTGACTTCTGTTTTGACAAACAAAGAAAAAAAATGTTGGTGTTTATCGGAATCAGGCCAATAGTTGTTAAGATGGGATAGGTTAGCAAGATAAATATAATCAAGCTCCTTCTGTCCCACAGCAGGAAATGTTTCCCACAGATCTCCCAAGCAGAGCAATTATCATCATAACTGGGGAGATGTGAATCCACTGACAGCTCCTGGTAAAATCTTACTACCTTTCATGCAATGCAAACATGAGAGAACGTTGTAGCTGGCAAAGCTATAGTGACTGTCATCTGCGTTAAGAAGTCTATCTCTAGGAAACACACAAAAATTAAGATTTGTATTAACAGTATTTTGAGTAGTAAATTTCTGAGTTGTTACAAAAGCTCTGTGATAACGCGTTAGGTTTATTTTCTCATGCGTGTGTGGCGAACAGTGTGGGCAGAAACATGCACGTATGCACACACTGCATTTGCCCGCGGAGCCATGCATCAGCTGGTATCTGTACACCAGCAATCGGCCTGATGCAGAATTAAACGTGGGCTGGTGCATGTGAACGTGATTTGTATTAGACCAGCTGCAGGGACAAATTACATGCACAAGAGTGGGAACACACGGTGGAGTAAGTTTACACAAATACCATACGATGGCCAGCATGATCTAGAATATAAACCAAAAGTCTGAGACATTCCTGTTTAGAGCCTTATAAATATTATTTGGAACTGTTGTTATTTTAAAAAAAAGGAAAAAAAAAAGGAAATATAAAGCTGAACAGGCTGTTTAACAGAAAAAACCCTAAAAATTTGTATTTTATGATATTCATACTTAGAGAGAACAATGAGGGGTTTGTAAATCCTTGGATTTTGTTAGAATAAATCCAAGCTGTTTATCTGCGGACTTTTGAAGGTCTGGTTTCCCTGACTATGAAAAGCAACCAACTGCAAATTCTACCTCCTCTGGGATGCTTTTAGATTGGGTTCTTGAATATATTTTTAAATCCCTAAAATAGAAAGTGCTTATCAATGTAGAAAATACTATAATAAATAACACCCTGCTCCTCTGTACTCACAACTCTGGTTAAGCACGGAGGCATAATTGCCTAAAAACCCATAAATATTCAGAAATCGAATCAGAACCACTGCTCTTGCTGATCACACTAATTTACCTGGTGACTAAAAATAATTCCATACACAGCATTAAAAAAAGAAAAAAAATCAATATAAAATCCTAAACCTACTGTTAAGATTTCTATTTACTGTTTCCCAGGGCTCTCACAAATGCTGATGCCAAGTATGAAGGTAATTCCTGAGTGATCAGTATTTGAAATATGTAAAATACCAAACTCCTTAGTTTAGCTGAAAATAAAATGAAATCCTACATTATCCATTAGATACTGGTTTTAAGGCACAACGTGTGTAAAGAGCATTCTGTAACAGAAAAAAAAAATATTCTTCTTATTCCTTTGGGCCAACATTAGATCTGTGATTTTACCATAATTCAGCAGGACACATCCCATTGCACTGATGTTCCAGTTCATCGTAGAAGAGGTATGATGTGCAAATGGTGTAACAAGTGAGCGTTAATTAGAATTAAGCTACAGTGAAATGCTGCGGTTTCATAGTCAATCACCATTAACTCCCAACTCCTTTTATCATCGTTATCAGTACTGGAGTGAACATTAAAGAGCAGGTATCTGATATGTCACTATTGCGAGGTGCTGCCATGATTTTTCCACCTCTTTTATTTGGAACCCACGATAGTCTTCCTCTTTGGCTGGAAGACCTCACCTTGAACATCAAGTGCAGCCATCACTTTAATGCCTTCAGCTTCACAAGAATAGATGCCAGTGTCTTCTGGTACCGTAGGTTTAATTTTTAGCATGCTTACATTCCAGTCCTGATCGATAATCACTCGCTGCCCATCTGCATGTATTTCCTGATCATTTTTCTTCCATATGGCGTGTACTGGCCTAGAATATTGGCATATGAACTCTGCTGTGCCATCTTCATCAACAGTTATATCCTGCATGGGACTGACCACTTCAATGGTTGGATCTGTTAACCAACACGTCAGGAAGGACATGCATTAGTGGATCCTCATGGAAATCGCAACTTAGAGATTTTTTTTGACAAGCACAGAGCCTGTGGGGAGCAAGCAGAGTGACAGGGCAAGCAGGAAGCTGACTGGGCACATGGGGGATTAGCAGTTTAGTCTGTGCTTGTGTCAGCATCAAGCAGGATTGAAGCAAAACCGGTACATTAGAATATAACCATCACATTGGAAAACGGGCCACCAGCAATTAAGGATTGTGCTTTAACAGTCCCGAGTATGAACTTCCATGTAAAACATCTACTGGGATTCCCTCCAGGCCTAGTTTTTCTCCCAGCGTTGCTGAAATCCTCTACACTAGGAAGCACTGTATGCAAAACACTTCTGCTTCCCAGAACGTGGCAGGAGCACAAGTGTGAGACAGAGCACTGCGGTGGATAGTCCACAGCGAGTGGTTCCCTGTAGCTCTGAGCCTCACATAGTGATAGGAAAATGCCACAAACTCTACTGAAGACTCCTTGTATGAGCAAACTGCAACCATTCATTGGAAAGAATTGCAATGCTCAAATGCAGATACCCATGCAGAAGTCCTGGGGTGGTGATGGCTGTATGTCAGGAGTCGTTGGCAGCATGAGGAGCAAAAATCCAGGACAATTGTAACAAAAAAGGACACTTCGCAGGAGACAGGTACTGATTGTTTTGATTAACCATGTGTTCCTCTGCAGCAGAGACATAGTCTGGGGAAATAATAATATGATTTCCTTTACAGTAGCTGATCTAGAGATGCAGCACGAACCATTGTAATCTCAGCTTGAGACCCCATAAAAAGCTGAGAGCAGCTGGTTATGCAGCTCCTCTGAAGAAGGTGAGATCCATGAGGCTGCTTTTAAGCATTCAGTCTTTCTTTTAAAATACTAGTTCTGCTTCTTCAGAAGCAGCTGTAGGGAACAACAGATGTACCTAACCTCAAAATATTGTGAGCTTTCAAAGCAGCCAAGGAATCCCTCCTGAAATGTCAAATTGAACCACCCTCATACAGCTGCAATATATATGCTAAAAAGAAAAATCTTAATGGTGTCTGAAAATGGAAGACTTTCTGGAGCATCCTTCTCAGCAGAACTAAGTCAACTTTCCCAAAAAATTGTTAGGGCTACAATGGGACATAAAAAGATGACAGTCAGAGAAAGCCCATACATGTCCTCATCCTTCGAACAGTTGTTCTGATCACAAGCCAACTAGAATAAGCTACACTGGACCTCTGCCTGGAATGCTCCTCTTGAAACTGGGGCATCAGTTTGAGAATTTGGGATGCTACTAGCATACCTTGGGAAGCAAAGACAGTTTTGCAAACGTCTTTTAGAAACTTGTTGCAGGCTTGATCCTGCTCTCTAAGGCTCCCTCTGCCACTCCGTGTGTCTGCATGTGTGTTTATGGAGAAGAGGCACCAATGGCAGATCATGAAGATGTTTTGGTTACACCAAGACTGAAGAAGCAAGAAGGTATCTGTGCAGCTGGGGAGTACAATACTGTATCCTTTCATAAGATGCAAACATGCTCCTCACGGCAAATGTCACCTGTGCTCTTGGAGAAGGAAGGTGTCCTACCCCATTGCTCTTTGCCATTGGTAATCTAAGACCTTAGTAGCCCTGTTCACCCATGCAGAATGGCAGAAAGCTCCTCAGGACTTAGGAGCCAACATGTACACTGGCGTTCTGTAATTCTCACCCTGCCCTAAGACATCAGAAGAAGGCAGCAGCTCCTTCAACATTTTCCATTTTTCCCCCACCCATCCATGAAGATGGCATCATGCTGGGCCACCGAATGAATGCAGTAGTAGAGCAATGATACTGTGAAGGCCCAACAGGAAAAGCTGTCATGAGATCTCACTCACAGAGTATATCCAGTTACAAGCATGAGTCACACCAGGAGAGTGGGACACATGGAACAGAGAAAGAAAACTTATTCCTTGATGAAGAACAAGCCGTGGATAGCTCTACAGACTGAAATACACCTAGTTCAAAGACAGATCTATTTTTAAATTTCTGAACAAAATAAAGTGCACGAAATTGGCTGTTAATACAAGAAAAAATAGAATTTTACTAGTGTTTACTGATCTATTAAATCAGGTGTTATCGAGCACAATGTAACTGGGTGTTTTGTTTAATACCTTTCTCATCCTAATCCAACTGTAGTCATATACTGCTGTGGTTCAGGTGCACATTACAGAAATCTTGCCTTAATAGAAGCACAAAACATCCACATAAAATATGTATACTAGCACGAGCTGTGGGGTTGTACTAGATGTTCTCCAGAGGTCCCTTCCAACATCAATAACGATGTGATTCCATGAAATGAAAACTTCTCAGGAACCCTTTATCTGACTGAGCAGAATACCTAACTTTGCATTTATTGTTAATTTGTGTTTTAGGCCCAGTGGAGTTCTTTGCCTAGAGAGCTCAGAACCGGGTTTTGACCCTAAAAAATGTGAAACTCACAAGCGATAGAAATGGACATGGGATTTGTGGGGTTTGCACGCTGTGTTGTTGCTGCATCATTCTGATGTAGGAAGAAGCGATCTGGTATTTTATCTTTGCAGAGAGTTAAATTTTCTTAACGTGCAAGGGACACATTATACAGAGGATACATCAACCGCTGACGACAATTCCATATTGTGGACTGTTCCTGTTACGGTAGACAGTTATAGCATGGGGTAGATTTCAATAAAGAACTCTTAACCCTTTATATCTCCCTGTACACAAATCCCTTTCCCAAGCAAGGAATAAGTGTTACTTTTGCCTGAAAAATAACAACTTTTTCCAATGGCTATAGAAGGACTGGATGTGAAGGATCTTGCTTGATTAAATCTGGAGCTCAGTGTTATTTGCGGCTTGTGGCTACCCTTACCAAATGAGAAAAATATTTATTCAACAGACCAGAAAGCTTTGCTAGCGCAGTGATGACCGGCAGTGAACAAACGAGGCTCATTTTGTCACTATGTTAATGCAATATTATATACCCTTTGGTTTCCAGGAAGAGCTCTGGAGCCATCAGTACAACAGCTCAAAGCCTTGCCCTGGGAGCACACTGAGCTCGGCGCCGGTAGCCTAGCTATGGAGCAGCACAGTGGTAATTTTGTGAATTTCCAGATACATAACATTCTGTGGTATAAGAACAGTCGAAGGGGCAATTAAAATAATCAAGTGCTACCACAGCGGTTAATGTTCAGCTCTACTTAAATGTCAGGTGAAAGCAGCAGCCCTGACCCTGCAACCCTCCCTCACCTGAGCGGCTGCAAAAATTGACATGGTTGTATCTGTGAGACTTTTGACGTGAGTATGGATGGCTTGCAGAAGTGGAGGGTTGCAGGACACAGAAGAACTGTGAAGGGATTTGGTAAGGGTAGCCTGGAAGGCAGAAGCACTAGCGCACTGAGCAAGTCCAGAGTTGGCCATGTGTCTCTTTCTAACAACAAAATACCTTTGACTAATAATTTAGCTGAAGATATAAGGGACCCAGCTCTGAAGGTGACAGTGCCTGAGTCATGGCACGCCACGTCATTTAGGGTTAAAGTGTGAATCATCCCGTCCTGCTCAGAGATTTCAGTCACAAAGTTGTTGTGAAGGGGGGATCCATCGAGCCACCATTGCACGTTCTTCACGCCCGGGTGCGAGAGCTCGCAGGTGAACGTGGCTGTCTCACCCACGAAGACGTCTGTGTTCTTTAAACCAGAAACTATGACTGCTGCTTCTTCTGTATAACAGAGCAAGAGAAGGTGCCAAAGGAAAACAAAAGCATAAACATATACATGTCTCTTCCTGCAGAACTAGCCCAAGCAACAGTGCAAGTTGTCCAGGAGAGTTAAACTTGTGATGCTGCTCCGGGGAAAAAAGAGCTAAAATTTTCTTTAAGAGATTTAGAAATCATCTTCCGTCCTTCACCTGCTTGCAAGCGCAGTGTGTGTGTCTCCAAACACTGTTTCATTGGGAAGAAAATATTCCAAGACCAGGTCATGGCTGGTTCTCCTGTGTGTTGCCACCATCTGCACTGACATTGTACGAGGTGGGAGGCAGAGAGGTAGCTTAAGGTTTAAATGTTTATTTACAGTGCTTTAAAAAGAGTTGTAAGGATATCAACAAGGATAGAAGCTGTAGTCAATAATAACAAGAATTACGGTATTTTTTATGACCACTACTCCAAGCAAACAGTCTTCCAGCAGTAGCACCACCTGCTGTGGTACACAGTATGGCCAGTATTTTGAACTGCCTTAGCATAAAAACACTGGTCCGACCTCAGCCTGGATGTAAGTATTTTATCTTTTCACTGGAATCAGGAAAGAAATGAATGGACTGTTGACTGTTCGCATCTGAGACAAGTTTGGCCAGTTACTGTGAAAGATTTTGAAATAAGAAATCCAGGCAGTAAAATCAGAGCATTTCCACCACATTTCACCTTACCTTGCACATACACAGAACCTGTGGTGATCTCGTATCCAGTGCTACAGGTATAGTCCCCACAGTCGTCAGGCTCTACGCCATGGATGATCAGCTCAGCAATGCTGCCTTTCAGCTTCATCTCGTACTTGCCACTGGGCTGGATGACCACCCCTCCTTTTCTCCACTCAACAGGGGCGTCCGGCTTGGAGATCTCACAGTGCAAGATAGCTGTTCCCCCTTCTTCAGACTCTACGTTTTTCAGCTCTTTGTTAAACAGCACGGGTAGTACTGTGGTGGAGAAACAACTGCATCAGTGACAGTGCTCAGAGGTGAGAAACTTGCTTGCAACTTCTCTGGCTCAGCAGTTCTCCTCTTTCTGAACCACAACTTGCCTGCTGGCAACGCCAAGTAAGAGCAGGAGTTTGAGTTGTGCCATAGCCAGACACTCATGGGAATCAGCTCTGTTCACTGTGGGGGTGTTCACTGCTGCTCCAGAAAGGATTGCCACAGGTCACAGGACCTCTAAAGGACTTCTCGTGGGCATACCCACAATTTTCCGTGTAAGCGGTTAGAGACACAACAGCATCAGTCAGATTTGGACATCTGGATATCATTGGATATCAGGAAAAGGTTCTTCACTGAGAAGGTGAACAGGCTCCCCAGGGCAGTGGTCACCACACCGAGCCTGACTGAGTTCAAGCAGCGTCTGGACGACACTCTCAGTCATCTGGTTGGGGTGGTCCTGTGTGGGGCCAGGAGTTGGACTCGATGGTCCTTATGTGTCCCTTCCAACTCAGGATATTCTGTGATTCTGTGATCTAATCACAGCCACATCCCTAGCAGTGTCCAAGGCCAGGTTGGATGGGGCTTTGGGCAACCTGGGCTAGTGGAGGGTGTCCTTGTCCCTGGCAGGGGGTGGGAACTAGATGATTTTTGAGGTCCCTTCCAACCAATTCTGTGATTCTATGAAACCACACACTCGGGAGCAGGAGCTGGTTATGGCTAAACTCAGGATCTAAAAGCATGATATTGTTGCTCAAGTCAAAAATCACAGTGCTCTTAGGATAAAAAGAATAAAACCATAAAAGCCAAAATCATAACCACTAGAAAAAGGCAAAGACCCACAATTCTTGGGCTGGTCAGACACAAAGAGGTATAATGGTTCAATTTAAAATGGTCCTGCTCTAGGTATGGTGAAATATTCCAGTCTCTTATTCTCAGGTAGCGGTCAAGTTTTCTAGCTGCTTTTGTATATATCCTTCATTAACAGCAGCAGCAATTTTGCTCCCAGCTCTCAGAGTGAGATCAAAATTGCAACTGCAGAAATCCAATGGAGTTTTAAAGGCACTCGGTTTTTCTCTGAAGAACAGTTTTCAGGTCAAACCCTTTCCTGCAGTTGTAAGTCACAGCTACAGAGTGTTAATGACAATTCAGTGACAAAACTTGCATATCACCCCTGTGGAGCACAGCCACAGCCGTAACTCCTCTGCCTTCAGGGAAGGCTCTTCCTACCTTTGACTTGCAAGGACGCAGTGGTCTGCTGATCCCCCGAGTCGCACGTATAATCACCAGCATCCTGAGCCTCAGCATCATAGATGAAGAGCTCAACGCGTGTCCCTTCTTGCCGGAGCTCATACTTGTCACTTGTCTGCAGCACCGTATCTCCTTTCCTCCACTCCACGGGTGCGTTGGGTTTCGTCAGCTCGCAGTGCAGCATGGCCGTGCCTCCTTCCTCTACCTCCTCGTTTTTCAGCCAGTGTTTGAAAAGCACGGGCAGGGCTTGAAAGGGGGGAATAGTGCAAAGGGAAAAAAAGCCCAATGAATGGGTAAAGCGAAAATAGAAAATGGAGGAATGTTTTATTTTTCAGGTAGTGATGATGTCATTCATGAAGTTCATGCACAATTCTGGCTGCATTTACCTAAGGATTGCTGCCAGGGGCAGGGATGCCTAGGTCTAAGCCAGAGAGAGGAGGAGGAGGAGGGAGAGGAGTGAACTGGAAGGAAAAATTTCATTTCTACAGGAGCTGCATTTCTCTCCCCAAATCCTAGATGTTTTCACAAAGAATTCCCAACTACAGTAATAATTCCCGAATCCCAGGTATTTTTCATCCCCCAAAATAAAACCACAGAACAGAATAAAAGCACTCAGAGAACATATACCTGCATATCTGAGGCTCCAGATCATGCAGCCAGGGATCAATTGCAGAATGATTAAGACTGAAGGGAACTCTGTAGGTCCTCCATGGATGGAGATTCCTCCACCGCTCTGTGTTCCCCCCCAACATTCTCTTCCCCAGGCTGAACAAACCCAGGTGCCCATACCTCTCCCTATACTTCATGTGCTCCCACCACCTGACAAACTTGGTGGCCTCTGCTGCACCTGCTCCACTACCTCAATGTCCATCTTGCACTAGAAAGCTCCAAAAACTGACCTGCCTTTCACCACTGCTGAGCGAGGGTGAAATCATACCTTTAACCTCTAGTCTGGCGGTGGTCTTCCCATCAGCTGTGTGGCAGCTATACTCCCCTGAGTCCGCACGGTTCAAATCATGAATGACCAGGGTGTGCACATTCCCCTCCTGCTTGATGCTGCACTTCTGGGTGGAGCGGATCACGGACATGCCTTTCTTCCACTCCACCGGGACATCAGGCTTGGACACCTCGCAGGACAAGTGAGCTGTGCCACCTTCCTGTAGCTCCAAGCTGTGAAGCGTCTTTACAAATGTGACTGGAGCAACTGTGGAGAAGAAGGTACCGACACTGCTGAGACTGCCTGATCCAGCATTGCCCCCAGATCAGAACTGCGTGCTTATAGTGACATTTTGAACCAGATCAAAGGTGAACAAACGAGATAAGGTACTGACATGGCCCATCTTTCAAAATCATTCTGAATTAACTTAATGGAAAGGTTTTTCAGAGTTTTTGGATTTTTTTTGAGTAAATATGATCTAAAACCATTATAAGTAGGAGGTTAATTCAGAGCATATTCTTGACATTCTTCAGCATTGATTCTGACATAGCTGCTTGTTTCAGGACAAGTTGGATGGTCCTCAAAGGATGTTTGCTTCACTCCATGGACTATAAAAGGACTGAAACCACTAGCTCAGATGTACATATCTAACCCTTAAATGTCTAAATTGGGTTAGCAGAATCTACTAAAATTCCCAAGGACCCCTCCTCCTAAATACACCTTTCCAGAAGCTAAAGCAATGTCGACAGTGCTTACCAGTACCTCCTCAATCCCTCTTCCTGGGAGGTTTCTCACCTTGGACCGTTAGCTGTGCCACTGAGGTGTGCTGCCCGACTTTGAAACTGATGGGCCCACAGTCTTCTAGTGTCACCTTCCTCAGGATCAAAGTGTGACGCGTCCCTTCAACTCTGATCTCATTCATTTCATTGGATTGCAGGGGAACATCCCCCAGGAACCACTGGGCATCCTGAGCTGTTTCCTGGGACAGCCTGCATTCGAACACTGCGTCTTCTCCTTCACACGAAGTCACGTCCTTCAGCGTCTCCACTATGGTTGCTGCTGATTCTTTATGGAAAGGTCAACACATTTTGGTATCTGCTTTCAAGTGATGCTTCCTGGGTTAAACATTTTGTTGTGCACTTTCTTGACAGTACTACATTATT
Source organism: Psophia crepitans (assembly GCA_013399095.1). Classification (NCBI taxonomy): domain Eukaryota; kingdom Metazoa; phylum Chordata; class Aves; order Gruiformes; family Psophiidae; genus Psophia; species Psophia crepitans. Next base: position 75,100 of record VWZZ01001279.1, on the reverse strand, counting down.
TGAAAGAACGCCCACCAAGCACTAAGCACTACATGCCTGGAAATGCAGTGACACGGGCACGTAGTGAGGTTTCGTTTTTACAGATGCATAACCTATGTATGTGTGCATATGTGTTATGTGCATACATATTATAGTCTAAAAGGTATGCACGTAATAGTGTGTTGTGTCTATAATAAATACATAATACATATTTATAATACAATCTACGTATTCAGAAAACATTGTCAACTGATTTTAGTGGGTGACATTAACTTTAAACCACAAATTCGTTGACTAAAGACCCATTTCTGACTCCCTCGATTTAACTGGCCCAGATCTTGTGCCTCTGAATTCACTCTCATGTCCCAGATCCCTGTGATTCACTTTAGGCACAGGACAATGTCTAGCTGTCAAATTACTTAATCGTGTGCCTCTGCAAGGGTACCAAGCTCTGTTCAGCCCTTCCCCATGCAAAGCCCCACCTTTCACGAACACAGCTGCAGTGGTTTGCTGGTCCCCTGTGTCACACACATATTCTCCAGCATCAGCTTCACTCAGGTTGCGAATCGTCAGCTCAGCCACGGATCCGGCTTGATGCATCTTGTACTTGTCACTTGGTCGCAGTACTGTTCCGGCCTTCTTCCACTGCACAGGAATGTCTGATTTTGAGATTTCACAGCTCAAAGTGATGGTGCCACCTTCTTCGGCTTGCTGGTTCTGGAGTGGTTGTGTGAAGATTACTGGCAAAGCTAAACCAAGATAAATCAGAGGGAAAAAAATATGTTTCATTGCTGACAGCATCACTAAGTCTTGTGTTTACACAGATTCACAGACTGGTAGGGGTTGGAAGGGACCTCTGGAGATATCTAGTCCAACCCTCCTACTGATAAAGCAGGATCACCCAAAGCAGGTTGCACAGAATGGCATCCAGGTGGGTTTTGAATCTCTCCAGAGAAGGAGACCCCACATCCTCCCTGGGCAGCCTGTGCCAGGGCTCCGTCACCCGCAGAGGGATGAAGTTTTTCCTCATGTTCAGATGGAACATCCCGTGTTCCAGGTTGTGTCTATTGTCCTGTCCCTGGACACCACTGAGAAGAGTTTGGCCCCTTCCTCTAGATATTGGTAAGTGTTGTTTAGATCCCCTCAGTCTTCTCCAGGCTGAACAGCCCCAGCTGTCTCAGCCTTTCCTCATATGAGAGATGCTCCAGTCCTCTCATCGGCCTTGCAGCCCTCCAGTGAACAATCTCCAGTAGTTCCCAGTCTGCCTTGAACTGGGGAGCCCAGAACTGGACACAGAACTCCAGCTGTAGCCTCACCAGGGCATTGCAGAGCAGGAGAAGAACCTCCCTTGACCTGCTGGCCACGCTTTTCTTAATGCACCCCAGGACAGCATTGGCCTTCTTGGCCACAAGGGCACACTGCTGGGCATGGAGAGCTCGTTGTCAACCAGGACTCCCAGTTTAACGGCACTCTGGTGCCGTTCCACATTTGGTTCAAACTCAATTCCGAAATTACTTTAAAACCCGAACAAGGAATGACAGAAAGTGCTGGATATCCAGGAGCAGTAAGCACTCTGCACTCCCCAAGAGTCACTGGAAACTGCACACACCGAGCACCTTTGGGAATGTGTTCCTTCTTAGACACGAGCTGTCATGGATATGGACTCCTGAGCATCTAAGTGCATGTATCTCCAAATGGATACCAAAGCCACAACTCAAAAGCCCACACGCGATAGCTAAGTTCTTGGGTATTTGGGAGGATGCACGGAGAAATGTCATCATATAATGCCCCTCATTTGAAAACTGGACCCAGAAGAGAGATGGACTCTGGAAGTGTGTATCACTGATGGGTCAAAACGGAGTTTTGATGGGTTGATTTACAATGTGCCACATGTAGAAGTTTAGTTCATGTCCAGCTCCCTAGAAGAAACTTGGTGGTTCCACAGTTATGGTTGAATCAGTATTTACAAGGGAAGGATATGGGGTTCCAGAAGTTAGAGTGAATTCACAGGAACTGGGTGGCAGATGAGTATGAGAGGAGATAGATCTGAAGGTTCTTGCAGGTGATGTAGGAATGCATAGTGTATTTTGTGGGACAGCTGGGGAATGTCTAGGGTCAGCGTTTTTGGACAGTTGCATTTGCAGTGAAGGCATCCCATTGTGCAGCTAGGTCCTGCAGCCCTAGGGCTCTTAGGAGCCAGCAAAGGAATGAGGAGGAGAGAAAAGTCTTTGTGAAGACCAGTTCTATCAGACTGCATCACTGTTGATTCAGAAATCCTCGTCACAAAAAAAAGAACCAAACTCTGCCACAGTGTCCCTGAATTTTTTGCATGGAACATCTAAACTAACCTAGAGCTCCCTAAAAGGTGAAGTGAAAGCTTTTTGTCACCTTTCACTACCAAGAATGCCATAGTTTGCTCATCTGCAGAACTGCAGATGTAGTCTCCAGCATCCTTCAGCTGTAGATTGTGGATGAGTAGCTCCACAGCAGAGCCCATCCCATCTGCTTCACCTCATACTTGTTGCTGGCTTGGAGCAAGAATGACCCTTTTTTCCACTTCACAGGTGCATCACGTTTGGAGCGCTCAGCACAAAGGGTGACCATGGAGCCTTCCTCGGTTTCCTGGTTTTGGAGGTTTTTTTCCAAAGAGTGCTGGAGTGGCTGGGACCACACATAGCGGCATAAATGGACAGCCACCGTCAGAGGATGTGCTTACAGTGCAAACATTCTGGTGTCACTGGATCCTGAAGTTAGAGTGATAGCAGGCAGGTGCATGCCCTTCATGGGACAGCCCTCAGGAGATATTTCTAAGGATGGCATTTCACCAGAACATCCTGCTCCTCTTTAATTTTGCTGATCTTATATCTCAGAAAAAGTCACCTTAATATTGTATTTGTACCAGAGCAGATTTTAAAAAATTGATATATTGGCACATTATGCCTATTTTTAAGACCTACACCTATTATTTTAAGGCACTAGAATTATTTAGGTGCCTTGCTCGTCAGCTGGAGTTGAATGCCCAAGTAAGTTTGAGAACTTTGACTCTTCAGCATAATTTTCCCAGGTGGAACTACAGCTCAAAGGATGATTAAGCATCAGAAATGGTCTTATTCTAATTTTACTGAGTGACTGGAAAGAGTCCCTTGGGTCTAGGATTGTGGAAGCAGCTACTGTACTTGTGTCCCATCACGTGTGTTGCTCAGGACACCACAAGAATTAACACACCTTCTGAAAGCAAAAAGACACTGCTGCTTTATGCCAGCAAAGTACATCTGAAGTCGAGGACAGCAGATAGCACCCATTTGTTAGTACTCAGCTAAGAAGTGGAACAAGTTTCTCATCTTAAAAAGAAAACAAAACATCCTACCTTTAACAGTTAAAGTGGCTGTCGTTTGTTCATTTCCATTATCACAGGTGTATTTGCCAGAGTCTTCTGGTTTTAAGTGATAAATCTTCAAGGTATGGACTGTTCCCTCCTGCCTGATTTCATACTTGGAGCTCGGGGAAATCACCTGGCTGCCCTTCTTCCACTTCACCGCAGCATTAGGCTGGGAGACCTCGCAGCGGAGGATGGCTGTTTCTTCTTCCTGCAGTTCTGTGTTCTGTAATTTCTCCTTAAAGACTGGAGGTGGCACTGAAATTACAAACACAGCAAAGGCGTTTACAGTCACTTTTATCTTGTTCCGCCGCAGTGTTGAAGCTACAGCTGAACAGCTATGTACTAAAAAAAAAAAGATTACTTTAACTTCTGTGTTATATATTGGGGAGTTAAAACAAGTGAATGGATTTTGGATGACATTCACTCACAAATATTTGTTGAAGTCACTGAAGTACTAATCAAAAACTTCTACAGATGTTCTAACTGGTTCAGGTGGGATGGGTTTCTTTCTTTGACCTGACCAACAGCTTCAAAGAGGGAAGGAGAAGGATATTGGAGAATTTCCTCAAAACGGTCTTTAGAGAAAGCAAACCTCCAAAGAAAAAGAGGAAAGAGGAAAGAGGAAAGAGGAAAGAGGAAAGAGGAAAGAGGAAAGAGGAAAGAGGAAAGAGGAAAGGCGAAGGAAAAGTGGAAGCAAAGAAAATTACAGATCTGTCAGCTGACTGGAGCTAACCCAGCAATTTCTCTAGAAACCAGTTAGCATCAGGACCCTGTTGACTTGTCCACATAGTGGTGACAGTAGAAGAGATCACATTAGTACATCACATATGCTTTGAAGNGGGGAAAGAGGAAAGGAAAGGCGAAGGAAAAGTGGAAGCAATGAAAATTACAGATCTGTCAATCTGCCGACTGGAGCTAACCCAGCAATTTCTCTAGAAACCAGTTAGCATCAGGACCCTGTTGACTTGTCCACATAGTGGTGACAGTAGAAGAGATCACATTAGTACATCACATATGCTTTGAAGCACAAACATCCCACTAATAGGAGCTAATAAGGGGTCAATGATGGCCTTGAACTTACTATTAGCATGAGCAAACTGTCACCTGCCCTGTTCTTTTCCCACATCAGAGAGCTCTTACCTTTCACTGTGAGCTCTGCTGTTGACGTGTGGGGTCCTACTCGGAAAGCGATGGTGCCAATGTCCTGCTCAGTCACCTTTCTTAATGTCAGGATGTGAATCTTTCCTTTTTCCACTGAGATCTCATTCATTTCATTATTTTGCAGAGCAACATCCTGTAACTTCCATTCAACATCCCTTGCGTTCTCATGAGAAACCTGGCACCGAAACGTGACATCATCTCCTTCAAATACCACCATGTCCTTTAGGCCACTCACGATGGTCACATCAGGCTCTGCAAACAGTCCATCAATAGTCAAGCCATGAAAGGGAAAACATGGATCAAATCATAGAACCATTGACCAATATAGGGTGGAGGGGACTTCTGGAGGTCATTTGGTCCAACCTCTGCTCAAAGCAGGGCCAACTTACAGCAGGTTGATCAACACCTTGTGCTGCTGGGCTTTAAAATCAGCTCCAAGGATGGAGATACCACAGCCTCTCAAATCACATGTTTCAAACTCTGCTGGTTCACTACTTTCAGAGTACTTGGTGACATGGCCAATATCTTTCAGTTAGTGTTTTTATCACTTGCCCTCTCTCAGAGATACATTGCATACTGATTTTTTTATAATACATGTTTGATACTGTCATTGGGTGAATAACGCACAAATGCCAGATGCCAAAATCAGGATTTTGAAATTTGCACTTAAATATCTTCACAGAATAACACTAAAACCTGATTCCCTCTACTGTCTTTTTGCAAACAGAATTGCACATACTCTGTGCTGGTGCCTCAAACTGGCTGGGCGTCTGGGTGGCTCTGTGTTCTCAGCAGGACTTACTAGATTAGTAGCACAGGGCATTTGTGCTTTAGTTTGCTTGAGTCCTGCTTATAGGACAGCTGGGCACCTGCAGATCTGTGCAAAGATCGTATGTATGCATCCCGAATCCGCTGGAGAATGCCAAAGGAGAAGCAACGTGATCTTCATCTGAGCAACCACAGTACGTACCCGTACAACTGAGGTCACCATCTGCACAAAACACGGTGCAGCTGGCCGTAACGAACAGAGTACCTATAATATCCAGTAGCCTGTAGAGATGCTAGCAGTGATTGTTCCACACTAGTGGTCCAACCTGAAAGCACGCTCTGTCTGGACCGATAGTAAGGCCAGATGCAGCTGCCGTGTGACTGGAAGCTGGGGACAGACCATCTGTTCACTCACATGCGTATGATGTCAAGCAAATATTTCAAGCCGGGAGTCAAAACCTACAGATGCCCTATCCTCTCCTGTCCACCAAGCAAATCTTTGCTTCGCTGCATTCATTGACCATAAAATTTTTTTACGATACCCTTCCTATGCTTTGTGTTTATCCCAACTGTTTGTCACAACTGTAACCATTATGCTGCAAAATCTCAGCATCCTAAAGTGAAAATCCCCTTGCCCTCACAAACGGGTCTTGCCTTTCACGGTGAGTTTTGCAGAGCTCGTCTCGTCTCCAGCCTTGCAGGAATACTCTCCGGCATCACGAGGCTCCAGGCGGTGAACACGCAGCTCGCGGAGGGTGCCGTCCTGCCACATTTCGTACTTGGAGCTTGAGTGAAGTACGACTCCGTCTTTCCTCCACTCCACTTCTGCCTTGCTAATGGAAACCTCACAGCGCAGCTTGGCTGTTCCTCCCACTTCCACTTCTTCATTCTTCAGCTGCTGCTTCAGCCGGGGTTTGATGGCTGCAGAGTGAAAAACCATGAAAACACAATCCATTAGCTTGAATTCCAGGCCTGCACAGCTCACTGCAGGGCATCTGGGGTCTGGTGCTGCAGAACAAATTTGCATTAAATGGTTATATGATAACAAAACCCCTTTTTTCTCTATAAACAGACCTATATCCTGTATATCCAGACAAGGAGAGGATCAGAAAGTTCCTCAAATATGTTTGTTTCCCATAAAGCCAAGGGCGTCCACATTACATACATCTGCTCTGGACACTGAAACCCCAACATGCATAAAGACTTTGCCTAAGCAAAACCTGGTACTTTCTGATTAAAACTAGTGTAAATCTGCTCTTTTGTATAGAAATACTCATGACTTCCAAAGCCGGAAATGATATAAGGTTTTAAACACATTTCTGATTTCTCTGCTATCTTTTCAAGACCCTAGACATGAACAGTGAGTCCTTCCAGATGACACACAAACAAGTGGACCACACTTATTCAAGCGGAGCATGGAACAGCTCAGACAACAGCCTGTCACTGATGAAATCAAGAAGGGAATATCCATCGTGCGTGTTGTGTGAGCAGTTGTGAAAACAAGAAGCTCAGCACTCTGTCTAAACCCTATTGTGATACGTGTACAGCAAGCACAGGGCTCTTCCACTCGTAGCTGACCCAGTGGTTGCTTGGTGGGTCAGGTAGAGCCAAAAGGATGTACTCTGAAAGGTCGTGGTTTAGAACAAAGCCACAAGTTCCACACAACAGTCTGAGATGACCACAAACATTTCACAGATGGTGATTAATCACAGACATTATTCCTGGTTTGTTTAAACACAGTGTTCTCAGGATCTTTGTGGGAAGGCATTACAAAAGTTGAAAATAGTAATTGTTTTTAAAATGCTTTTGTAAATGACTTATGATTAGTTATTGATTCAACTGAGCCAGCAGTGAATGCAAAGTGCCAAAAATAAAGATCTATTAGAATTTCAAAATCATTATGATGCAGAGTTTCTTGCTTTCATCCTATATCAGAGGGATGTCAACACCCTGTGCTTTACAGGCTTAAATAGCCATGCTACAAATCCTGCCCCACAAGATCCACTTTTCTGTATTCTGGTTTATGACTGGGCACTGCGTTCCTCAATATCTTAACTTTTGGGGAGGCTTATTCACCAATAAATGAAAGAATATCTTTCATACAATTCCACAAGTCCCTTCTTTCCTCTGTTCCATTTTGATGCAATGCTAACCATTCACTTTGAGGACTGCAGTGCTCTGCTGGTCTCCTGTATCACACGTGTAATCAGAGGCATCTTCTGGTTCTACGTTATGAATCACAAGTTCAGCTGTGCGACCACTTAATTTAATTTCATATTTGGAGCATGGGAAGAGCTCCATGGTGCCTTTCCTCCACTCCACTGTTGCATTATCCTTCGTCAGCTCACACTGGAATTTCACCGCAGCTCCTTCTTCTGCCTCCTTGTCTTTGAGCTCCTTTTTGAAAAGAACTGGAAGAGCTAAAGAGGGGAAAAAAAAGAAGCAACAGGAGCTTTTATTGAAGTCAGAGTCAAGTCTTGGTTAACACAGTTAGACTGATACTTTGGAGAACAAGACACTGCTGTGCAAGTGCTAAATTCCTAGGCAGGATCCATGTTTTCTAATTTCCCTAGGAGATCTTGCTACATCAAGTGTTATAAGTGCAGATGGATGCTTCTATTTCCTTTGTTCCTTGACTCTAATCCTTCCCAGGGTTGAATTCTTTGAATGAATTTATCCTTCGGTTAATCTAACAATGATTTCAAGAGTAAAGAGTTCAATACTCCATGGATCAGGAAGGTTGTTGTCAGTCTTCGTTCCAGGATTTGAAAAAATAATCTTTTTTCAAATACTTAAATTGTATGTCATGTGAAATGTCCAGGCGCGATGTTAAAGCATCGCTCTTTCTTTAATTTCTCCCCAGCCATAAAGCTAGAAAGTAGTTCTTCTTAGAACCCAAAACTCAAATGCAGCACTGGAAGAATAAGCATCATTCCCTTCCATTCTCATTTAAAAAAAAAAAAAAAAAAGAAAGAAAGAAAGAAAGAAAGAAACCCTAGTATACCAGATGAAAAAGAAAATACTTATAGGGGGGAAAAAGAATATATTTTAAAATATTCATATTCAAGCTGTTGCTTTGCATGTTGGATGGAATATATTGCTTTAGGAGTCAGCTCACACCACCTACCTTTCACATTTAAAGATGCCTTGGTTTCCTGATCCCCAGTATCACAGCTGTATTCTCCTGTATCTTCTAATCTGAGATTGTGTATTAACAGCTCTACCTGGCACTCCCTCTGCCTCATTTCATATTTCTGGCTGGGCTGCAGACCCACTCCTCCTTTCCTCCATTCCACTGCAGCACTGGGTTTTGACAGCTCACAGCAGAATGTAGCTGTACTTCCTTCCTCTGATTCCTTATTTTGTAGGGGTTGCTTAAATGTGACAGGCAGTGCTGCAAAATTTGAGAGGGAAAAGTGTTAAGAGTGCCTTAGTCCAAAAAGGACCCAATCCTACCATAATTCTTCTGAAATGGCCTACTCTAATGATTCCATAGTCCTTGGGCTGCAGCTCTCTGTCTTGGTAGCATCTTTCATGAACCATGATGTGAACCAAGAGCTGAGGACAGACAGTGAAGTTAGGAAAGATCTGGTCTTAGAAAGCCATCCAGAGAATGGCCTGGTTGGTGACCTCAAGGAGTCAGACTTTCCCATGGAATTGTCTCCATGCCAACTATGGATGCTTTAGTCAAAGATCACTGGGACACTATCTCTCTTACATGGACCCTTGGTCCTTAATAAAAGCCTGTGAGTTTGCAATATTAAAGTGTATTCCCCCCCCCCCACAAATGAAGCTTCTATCAATGTATAAAAGATCAAGTTAGCATTCAAAACACAAGAGACAGTACAGTAAAAGATGACGATAAAGTGATAAATGGAAGAGGAAATTCAGATTTTCAGACAAGGTCTTGCTCTAGGTGGTGGAAGGGGTGGAGGAAAAGAGATGTGGATGCAGTTGTCTGCAGTCAAAGTTTACACCTGAGGCTCAAAGCCTCAAATAATAATACAGCACATTCAGATGTTATAAAAATCCTTTATCCCCCATTTGTTGCATCTCTAATCATCCCAATCAGGCATTATGCCCAATTAGGTGTCCCTTATGCCTACTGAAGCAATCAACAACCCAAAGTAACCATCAGCCTGCCCGGCTTGCTTTCTGCTATCCATTCCCATATGCAGCCACATTCCCTGCACTCAGAGGGCAGTATTCTTAGTCATATTTTGACATCATGACAACATTTAATTTCTTTGATGCTGATTAATCACTCCAGATACTGCAAGAACCACCTTTCTAACCTGACCATGTGTCATGCCCAAGTAGAATATGTATGCAGGCATGGACAAAACATATAGCAAAACAAATAAATGGCTGTAGAGAACACCAAGAGGTGATCCTTTCCCTTCGTCTCTATTGAGCCAAGGGTCAATACTCCGCCTACCATGTACAGTCACCACAGCCGTTGTCTGCTGATATCCAGAGTCGCAGGTGTACTTTCCTGAGTCATCCAGTTCTAAGTCATAAATGACCAATTCAGCAGTGGAGCCCTGCTGCTTCACCTCATATTTCAAACCAGGGTAGAGAGTAGTATCCCCTTTCTTCCACTCTACCGGAGCATTGGGTTTGGTAAGCTCGCACCTCAGCGTTGCTGTACCACCTTCTTCTGCCTCGGTATTCTGAAGCTCTTGTTTAAAAAGTGCTGGTAGGGCTAGAAAATAGAAATATAACTTGCAACATACTGCAGTTGGGGTTTGGGAAAGAAAGTAGAAAGAAAATAAAAGCACCAAAGCAGCCTTTTTGCTGATGTCTCTGAACCTTAATGCTCTAGATTCAGAGTATAAGAATTTTCCCAGGGAAGTAATGGGAATATCTGCAGAACAAGAAATCGATTTCAAGAAGTTAAATCTGCCATGAAGTATATAGAAGGTTAATCTATGATCTAAAAGTGGCAGGATATTTTTCCTACTAGAAAAGTAGTCAACATGTTGCCCTGGTCACTGAAGAGGTGTTCAGAAGATCAGCAGGGAGTTGTAAGAGTTCAGATTCCCTCTCAAGGCAGGCCACTTGCAAAAGGGGTTACAGGGATCCTGACAGTGACATATTGACAGTATGCATTCAGCTCTGCATTGCAATTCCCATTTTCTACCTGGTCACTCTGTTAGGCTGTATAGACCATTCTACTCTGCACATCTTTTGAACTGTAGTCAGCTCTTCTCCAGAAGTGACAGTAAACCACTGGTTTTATTTTCAAAAAATATTATAACTTTTTTTTTTTTTTTTTTTTTTTTTTTTTTCTTTTATTTTCAAAATAGCAGTTTTTTTTTTTTTACCATTGACTGTCAAAGTAGCAGTTGTCTGCTGATCTCCACAGACACAGGTGTAATCTCCAGCATCCTCCACATCCAGCTCATGGATAACCAGCTTCGCAACAGCACCATCTTGACTGATTTTATATTTGCCACTTGCTTTGAGCACCTCCTGCCCTTTCTTCCACTCCACCACAGCAGGTTTAGTCAGCTCACAGTGCAGAGCAGCTGTCCCACTTTCTACAGCTTCTAGGTCCTTCAGGTCTTTTTTGAATTCTGGAGGCAATGCTGAAGAGCAAAAGAGTTACCACAGAGAGAGTGAATATTCCTTAAAAAGCAGCTAGATAAGGTCCTGCATGAGAGGATGGGTGGTACACTACTGAACCCTGATCCAGATCAGTGGAACACAACGGAATAATCTCCCTTGGCTTCCCTGGACTCTGCATGAGGGTAAGGAAAGTAAGAAGGACCAGCAGAGCTGAGGAGAACAAAAATGAACAGGCAACTCTTTTCCCAATTCTAGCAGAAGAAGAAAGGATCAAGGAACACAAAAGCCCAAGCAAACAGAAAGGGAATGGGAACAGAACATAGCAATAGAAACTTAGGCAGGTCTAAGGTTTGGAGGACCTTAGTCTCAAGGATTACTTTACCATGCACTGTTAAGGCAGCTGTGGTGCTCTTGTCTCCACACACACAGGTATAATCTCCAGTATCATTCAAGTCTAATTCATGAACTACCAGCTCCACAACACAGTCTTCCTGTCTCATGCTGTACTTGTTGTCTGGGATGAGGACTTGATGGCCCTTCTTCCACTGAACAGGGGCAGACGCCTTGCTAAGCTCACAGCGCAATGTGGCCGTTCCACCTTCTACCGCTTCCTTGTTGGTCATTTCTTCTTGGAAAAATGGAGACACAGCTGAAGGATGCAGGTAAAAAGTATTACAAACTGAGGGTACCTCCAGGGATGGGTTAGAGTAGGAAGTGACAGGGGAAAGTTGTGAAGGTTACGGAAGGGTGAGCATTGGAAGCAAAGGAAGGAAAGAGAACTGAAACCATCCTAGTGGGAATGTGTACCCTAATCCTTTTTTGTTTTATGCTGTCTTCCTACTAGCAAAATTGCACTGTCCTCAAGAGATTTACACCTGCTTTCTACAAGTTTCCACGTAAGAAGAATTAAGAATATCACTTCTGAGCTCCTTAGTTCACACAAGTATTGGTGTCTTCCACTGGCTTCAGGCCCTTGTACTCTCTTTTCCTACTTACAGAGCAGCCCTGCTGAGCACTGTGTTGACTCCTTACTCATCATCATTCCTTGTTCCTAGAGATACCTTTGAAAAGATGCAGCCAGGGCTCACAGATTCTTCTTGACCCCAAAGAAAATCTCCAGATGTTGATTCCCAGCCTGTCTTCTTGTCTCAGAACATATTTTCACCAATTAACATAATTCTAATACCCACTGAAAGTTGTATCCTTGAAATAAATTTGGTGACCTTAACATATGTACCTCTCTTAACTAGGTGGGATAATGGGATATTCCACCTGTTTAACAAGGTTGGATATCTCAGATCTCAAACTTAGTGTCTCACTCCATAGTAGTGCAGCTAAGTCAAAATACCCAGGCTAGAAATCAAATTTAGCCTCATTGATTGGCACATTTCCCATCTCCAGCGGTGTTAAGCTGAAACACCAGGGTTTCTTTGCACGGCAACTGGTTCTTGCAACAAAATAAGACCAGGAGGAGATCGCAGAATTAATTTATTTTCCTGCTTAGAAAATCAGTCTCTCAACGCAAAACTATCTGTGCGTTAGGACAGAGGTTATGGGCACAAAACCCAATACAAACATATCTCAGTACAAAAGAAATTATAACTAACACAGCCTTATTCTGTGTTCCTATTCTACGTTAAAATGGTAGGTATTGAGAATGCCAGAACGGAATGGCAAAGAATAAACAGATTTGTGTTTTAGAGAATAAAGGCAGGAAAGGAAGGACAAAAGAATAGTGGGTTTATAAGCTAGGAAAGGAATGCCAGAAGGGAAAGACGAAAGGATAAGCACGCTTGTGTTTAAGGAAAGGAAAAGGCAAAAGGATGGCACAGAAAAATGCAGAACGTTATTTTCCAATACACAGTCTTCGAGTCATCAAAGGCAGGGAATACTTTCAGATGAATGGAACCTCAGTTAATAAGGTCGAACAAACAGGCATGGAAAATTGAACACCTTATAGTAGAGGACAGACAGCTCCAGTTAGGAAGTAGAGGTCAAGGCAGTTTTTACCCTGTACTGTTAAGACAGCTGTAGTCTGGTGCTCTCCACACACGCACGTGTAGTCTCCTCCATCCTCCTCAGCTATTTCATGAATCACCAGCTCTGCCTTGGTCCCTTCCTGCCTCATTTTGTATTTCTCACTCGCTTTGAGAATCCTCTGGTCCTTCCGCCACTCCACCGGAGCAGCCTTGGTGAGCTCACAGTGCAGTGTGACTTCTCCACCTTCTTCTGCTTCCTTGTTCTTTAGCTCTTCCTTAAAGAGTGCTGGCAGAGCTGAAGGACGCAACATGGACAAAGGGTCATCAGAAAACCAGAATTAAAATCCTGATTTCTTTCTCATGCTTGAGATTATTTCCCTTAATGCTTCCCTTTTTCAGCCTATTATAAACACACCTAGCTATGGGCAAGTTCCAAAACTCTGAAAGCATTCTTCTTCAAGTATGATGTGGTTTCACTTACCATAAGGGATCAGTTCCCTGGGTGTCCGTTGTTTTTCAGGGTGAAAGAACAATACAGAAAGATTCAGATCTTGGGTCAACAGCACCCACAAATAACACTGCTGGATACAGTACTATTTTACCTACGCAGGTATGATTTCTTGGAGGGTGGCTTTGTTTTCTGTTTTATTTTTACTCAAATCTTACAGTCCCACCCTACATGAAATCAGCCAGATTTCAGAATAAAACTACTTCTAGTGTTAAACTGAAGTTCGAAGGGTCATGACACATAATAAGAATTTCAGGTTCTCACTATTTCCCACTTTGGAAATCAAAACCCAAAGACAGAACAACGTGTGGGAAATCATCTTCAGGAAAGCTAACCATCAATATTTACCCACAAATGTGTGTTGTGCACAACTACCGTCAGCAGGTACAGAATAAAATAAAAAAACAGCACTTCCCAAATGCATCAGAAAAAGTCCATGTCTTAGGAAAGCCCAGGGGAGGGTCAGAAGCTTCTTGAAAAAGCTAGAGGGGACAGAACTGGGCCTCTGGCCAAGTAAGTTCCTCAGAGCCGAGGACAGTCACTCTATTAAAACGGATACTCATTGATGGGATAAGAGCAGAGTATCAGGTGATGAGATCATTAACGTAACACAAGGATTTATTTATTGATTGGTTTATTGGTAGCTAGCAGAATAAGAAGAGTATAACTTCTGATTACTTGTGTTGTTGGGGTTTTTTTTAATCCTTGTGAAGGTAGTGCTGATCCCCACACAGAGGTGCAGACTCCTGCATTCTTCAAATCTACGTTAGGGGTGAGATCTGAAATGATAACTCTTAGCTCATTCTGCATGTCTGACTTGCTTAAAGGATCTGGTGCCCCCAGGGGCAACTGTAGCCAGGTCACCCAGCACAGTGACATCTCCTCCTCCTTCTGCTACCCCAACCCTCACTTCTCCACTGAGCACTGCTTGGAGAGCAGAGGGTCTGACAGACCATACACGTGTGTTTTGGAGAAAACTGTGGTTGTCTGAAGTGAACTATGGGGATGAGGAATGGAAAAAGAGCTGGAAAACGTAAATCTCAGAATCATAGAATGGTTTGGCTTGGAAGGGACCTCAAAGATCATCTAGTTCCAACACCCTGCCATGGGCAAGGACACCCTACACTAGGCCAGATTGCCCAAAGCCCCATCCAACCTGGTTTTGAACATTGCCAGGAACGGAGCCTCCACAACTTCTCTGGGCAACCTGTTCTAGTGCCTCACCACCCTCACAGGGAAGAGTTTCTTCCTAATATATAATCTAAATCTCCCCTCTTTTAGTTTAAACCCATCCCCCTTGTCCTGTCACTACACTCCCTAATAAACAGCCCCTCTCCAGTTTTCCTGTAGGTCCCCTTTAGGTTTTCGAAGACCACAATTAGGTCTTCCCCAACCCTTCTCTTCTCCAGGCTGAACAAGCCCAACTCCTTCAGCCTCCTCTGGACTTGCTCCAGCAGCTCTATGTCTTTCTTGTCCTGGGGGCCCCAGAGCTGGACGCAGGACTCCAGGTGGGATCTCACAAGAGCAGAGTAGAGGGGAAGAATCAAATGTCCAAGAAGAGGGGATGTGGACAGAAAGAAGCATCATGTTTTCACCTTTTAAAGGAGAATGGATTAATAACAATGAAAAAAATTTGCCCTAAGCTATTCTTTCTCAGGAAGAAATGAGCTATACATAGAATGAAGGAAGATGAGGGATAAAAACAAAGACAAGTCACTGTCACAGGGCAGAAACAGCTGAATTTCAGAGTGATGTCTATCTATAGAGGTATTTATGAAATTTTAATAAGGTCTTTTTACCATGAACTGTTAAGGTTGCTGTTGTCTTCTGGTCACCACACACACAGGTGTAATCTCCAGCATCTTTTACTTCTAGGTCATGAATGAACAGCTCTGCAGTGGTGCCAGGCTGCCTCATTTGGTATTTGTCACTTGCTTTGAGCACTTTGGACCCTATTTTCCACTGCACTGGAGCTGCTTTGGTTAATTCACAACATAGAGAGACTGATGCTCCTTCTTGGACTTCTTCATTCTTAAGTTCTTCCTTGAAAAGCACTGGCAGAGCTGGGAATGGAAAGTCAATAGATAGTGTATTTAAACTAAGACCTCTGCATTGGCAACCAGCATCATGAATTCTCAGCTGAAGTTCAAATCTGGCCAAGTCAGGGTCTTTGGCCATTGAGATTATCACTATGATAACCTGGAAAACGAAATCCAGCAGTGACAGTAAGAAAAGAAGTGTGGACCTGACAGATCAAAGTACAACAAGCTGGATGGATTCAAGATGCAATCTAAGAAATTTATCACAGGGCCATCCTCCATGGGGACAGGACATCTCAGCTGGTCTAACAGGAGCATTGCCCAGGCGCTATTCCCTTAAACTTACAACATAACAGTTTGCATGGAGAAACAGTCACACCCTCAGCTCCCTTTTCAGGAACATCAGACCAAAATTAAGTGTCAGAACAAGAAGTTCTCCTTTCAAATTAATTCCTAGGTAAAAGCTGAAAGGTGGACACTTCATACAACAAAAGGATGTTTCAGAGAAACAAACCCACGAACAGTCATCTGCAAGACGAATTTACCATTCACTGTCAGAGAAGCCGTGGTGTGTCGGTCTCCGCACACACAGGTGTAATCTCCCGCATCCTGCAGCTCTAGATCACGAATTTCCAGCTTAGTAAAGCCATTATCCTGCCGCATGATGTATTTTTCACTTGCCCTGAGTATTTTGTTTCCTTTCTTCCACGACACGGCTGCAGCCTTGGTCAGCTCACAGCACAGAGTGGCTGTTTGGCTTTCCACGGCTTGCAGGTCCTTCAGTTCTTCTTTGAAAAGTGCTGGCAGGGCTGAAGGTCACAAAACAGACAAAGGACATTAAAAATGACGTGTGGCACACAGGTGATGGGTGGTGGTGGTGGTACAGAAACAGAGGACATTTTAGGGTGGAAAGAGTTTGCTTCCCTCCTGACTCTAGGACCTTACACAAATCAATAGAGAGGAACAGAAAAGCAGTCTGGATGCAACCAGAGCTTGGAGACAGCTTACAAATTTAAAGAAACAAGTTCAGCCACAGGTGAACACACAACAGATAGCAATGAGCTGGCAGAGAAATACACAATAATACAGACACGTATATATATATATATATGGTTTTTTACCATGCACTTTCAAGGCAGCTGCTGTCTCCTGTTCTCCACACACACAAGTGTATTCTCCAGCATCTTTCAATTCTACATCATGGATAAGCAGCTTCACGACCGTGCCCTCCTGTTTCATTTTGTATTTGTCACTGACTTTGAGCAAACTGCTTCCCTTTCTCCACTGTACTTGAGCAACCTTGGTCAGCTCACATCGCAGAGTGGCTGCTTGACCTTCTGTTACCTCCTGGTCCTTCAGGCTTTCCTTGATGCGTGCAGGCAGTGCTGAGGATGCAATGGACAGAGGGTTAAAATGGGGCAGCAAACACAGGCTCCTGGTGAAGGGCAGGGCTGGGGGAAGGAGAGCTGAGGGCTGCAGTGGGGAACTGTCTTTCGAGCCTGATCTCACATGTATGTTAGGGACCAAGTCCTAAAACTACCTCATGTACACAATTGGGGGGAAGGTTTTTTAAATAACAAAATGCTAACTGACCCTCATCACTACGAGATGTGAAGTCAGACTCAGAGGAAGTATGCAGAGATAACAGCGAACATTGAGAAAAAAAATGAATTCAAACCATAACCTTGATAATGAGGATATCTAGATGAAATTGGTTATTACCGTGTACTGCCAAGGAAGCTGTAGACTGTTTATCCCCACATACACAGGTATAATCACCAGCATCACTCTCATCTAGATTATGGATCACCAGTTCTGCAGTGACATCCTTCTGCCTCATTTTGTATTTTTCGCTAGGTTTGAGTATTGTGTGTCCCTTTTTCCACTCCACTGAAGCAGCTTTGGTCAGCTCACAGCGCAGAGTGACCACTTCACCCTCCATGGCTTCTTCATTTCTTAACTCTTCTTTGAAGAGAGCAGGAAGGGCTGAGAAACAGAGGAGCAAACATTTTCATGATAAGCAGTTCTTGGCCACCAAAAAAAATGAACCTGATGTTTTCTGATATGTATCCATGCCCAGTTAATGACATAAGAATCACCTCACAGAAGGAAGATACTAATTTGTATCATAGACACAAAAGGGTGAATTTGCTGGTTGGTTTAGAGATGTACAGAGAATAAATGGCAGAAATGGGAAAACTTCATCTATGGTCAAAAATGTAAGTTTCTCAGCATAATTCAGCCCAGGAAATTGAGATAGCAGGTTACACTATGATCAGGGGAAAAAAAAAAGAAAAAAAGCTAAAGATAAAAAAAAAGAAAAGGTTTTACCTTATGTGTTAAGGATGCCTACAGACCTAGCTGGAGAGCTGAGGCTGAAGAGCAGAGGCAGAGACACCTCTTGAAAGTGCTTGGGTAATAATAAAAAGGAAAAAGAAAGATGATTTCTCCTTTGTGGAAATCTGCTATAAGACCTTCACACCAGGAAGTTTAGGTGCATCCTAACACCCAATCGCTTTTGGAACAACTAATGGTATCACTAAGAGCATAAGAGTGGATGGTAAGGTGGTAGGATGTACTGTGGGAGTGGTAGGATGGGACAATGTCTGCTAAGTCTTTGGAAGGGGGTGGGAACCACTTTCAGATATAGAACAGATATGAAAGGACAGGAGAGGAGGATCTCCAATTCCTGACTCTTACTGACGAGAAATAAGTATTTGAGAATACGGATGCAGAGGATAATTGGGCAGACACTGATCATGAAGCCGGAGAGGTCATGGGTTTTAGGAAAAGTAATGATGAAGAAAAGCAAGAGGAAACTCTGTGAGTGACAAGAAAGCAAGCTTCAATAATTCAAGAGTTGTTACTTACGATCAAGCAGAAGCAAACTTAAAAGGACAAGGTCGTTTAAGAGAGTGGAATCATAGAGTCACTAAGGTTGGAAAGGACCTCCAAGATCATCAAGT
Source organism: Psophia crepitans (assembly GCA_013399095.1). NCBI lineage: Eukaryota > Metazoa > Chordata > Aves > Gruiformes > Psophiidae > Psophia > Psophia crepitans. The sequence continues at coordinate 56,750 of VWZZ01001279.1, read as the reverse complement.
CCAAAAAGATTATTGAAGAACATAAAGGGCATAATCACACAGACTACCCCACTCCAAGAGCCAGGAATACCCTGCCTAAATCATGAATTCTTCAATGTCCTGAAACTCAAGAGACCTATAAAATATGGGAGTTTAGATGAGTGCAAAAGAAATACTACAGAATGTAGAAGTAAAAACCAGAAAGGACAGTTTCCTGGCATGTCTCAAGAAGGTCAAGGTCAGTTCCCCATTCCTGGACTTTATCACCTCGTGAACAAAGAGACCAACATGAAAGAGGGGCTGAAAGGTAATCTGCAAGATGATGCTGATATCAAATATCTTCAGACACAGCTGAATGCTGTATGTGGTTGTATCCAGCAACTGAGTGGTGAGATCGCTACTCCAGGAGCTTCCCATGTCCTCTGCTCAGTTCAAATTGTGGCTTTTGGCTGTATCAGAATATTAGGATGCAAATCCCAGGAAACCTGGCCAGCCTGAACTAGACAGAAGCAGAAATAATACAGTGACATTCTGTAGGTAGATTAGAAGGAATAAAAACAACAAGGGAGTTGGTCTACTAACATTCATGAATGTATGTTGATGGTAGGTAAGCTGGGGAATGTTTAAAAGTGTTTAATTCCCTTTTCTTCTTTAATGTTAAAAGGTAATGATAGCTAAGAATGTAATAGCAATTCTGGCTAGGATAAGAAAAAAAAACAAAACCACAACAGCACCCACAACAGATTAGAGAACATTTAAATAAACTGAATATTCTCTAAGCATCTTGGTGTGGTGAAATTTGTTCTGGAATACTTAAGGTACAGGCTTAACCAATATTAGACATTAATAATTACACTGGAAAATCAGAGAGAATGCTCCATGAGTATAGAAACTTGTGGAAAAGGTCTCACAGATTGAAATGCACACACTTAGTTGTCAGCAAGGAAACCAAGAGTCTAAGCTCCCAGGACCATCAAGAAAGATCCAGACAAAGTCGATGGAGCCAATGAAGCTACTTGTTGACTGAATGTAAATGTCTGCTATATGGTGAACTGGATGTCTCCCTGGCTTCCATTGACTGTGTTGATGACATCTCCTTTGACAGCAATAGAAATTTAGGAACACTCACCATTCTTGGTCTACAAGCTGAATCCCACCCACAGTGCTTCTGTCTTGAAAAACAGGAAGCAAAGAGAGCATCCAAGGAACAATGGCCATATCAGCTTAACTTTAATTCTTTGAAAAACATTGTAGCAATACACTTGGATTTGCCAAGAGCATCTCTTTTCATGGAGCACTTGACCGATGTAATATTTGTTGACATATATTAATGAACTTCAGTGAGAGACACATGCAGTATATGCTGTACGCCTTGGTTTTAGTAAAACTCTTATTTCTAATGGGACTAGGCACAGAAGGACTACCAGTTTGAAAACCACAGTTCACTGTGATTTACAGTCACAATGAAAGAGTGAGTTGAGCAGAGTTCATCAGTACTCTGGAGTCAGTATTACTCAGCATTTTCTTTAGTGGCTCAGAGTATGAAATGCAGAGTGGTCGTTAACTTGGCAGATGATCTCAAGATGGGAAAGAAGAAAAGCTGAAAGCACCTTGTTAAACAGGATTAGGATACAGAAGATCCTGGTGCAGTGGTGAAAAAAGTAGTCTGTGATTCAGCAAGAGCAGGCGTAAACTACTATATTTAGGAACAATCAACAACACGAATACAAGATGGGGAACAATAGGCAGCAGAACTGCAGAGACAGATTTGGGGTTACAAGGGATCATGGAGCAAATGCAAGTCAAAAATTGCAATTCTGATGTGAATAAAGCAAATGTCATAATAGGGATGTATAAAATGGAGAATCATATGCAAGACACATGAAGTCCTTCCATCCTACTCCAGTCTGGAAAAGCCTCAGATGGAGCAATGTGGTCTTCTTTTGGCCACCACATTTCTAGAAAGATGTGGATTAACTGAAGATGGTCCAGAAAGCACCAAAGTTGAGCTGTAGTCTAGAAAACATGACCTATGAAGAAAGAGTGAAATAATTGAAGATGCTTAGTCCAGAAAAGGGAAGACAGAAAGGAGACATAAGTTTTCAAATCTTTCACGCGGACGAAAATAGCAAGTATTTCTCCTTTTCTGCAGGATATGGGACAAGAATTAATGACTTAAGCCAGCTCAATAAAGGCTTTTGTTGAATTTAGGAAAAACTTTCTGGCAGTATTGATGGCTAGGTAGTGGAATGAGTGTCCAGAGGACTTCAAGTTCTTCAGCACTGAAGTGAGGCTAGGTAAGCGTGATGGTGACTTGGTGCTCAAGGATGGATTAGATGACCTGTCCTTTCCGACTCTATTTTTCCAGGGTTAAACTGGAAGTTCAAAATTGAAGCCATCCTTGTTTTAATGCAAAATATCAAGATGAAAAAGTCTCAGCAGTAAAAACAACCCAACTCATTGACATACTGAATTTCCAGGTAAGAAAGATGAAACTACTTCCTACTGTCCTATGTTAATAGTGGAAATACAATTTCCCTCTCCTCCAAGGAAAGTTTGCAGATCAGTGTAACTGAGGGCTGTGAAGTAGTCTCACCTGAGTATTCTGCATGTACCAGAATGCAAATCTACATGATCCTTGGGATCCCTGGTCAGAGTTATATTAAAAAGTTGCATTGAACTGAGTTTCATTTGCGTTTTTTTAAAATTATCTGGCAAATGCTAATGTAACTTGAAATCCAAGATCACTCTTTTTAAGAAGTATGAATTGTGTTCCTGCTGCTCCATCTCTCCAGGGTCAAGTCAAAAGTAAGTAAAACAGAACAAAAATTGCAAGCCTATGGAATCCTTCAGCCTTCAGCGTGGTGCAAAGCAGTATAGCCGTGCACCAACAAGAGCAAGGAGAACAACACAGGTAAAATGTTAGTATAACCGATGGAACTACAAGTCTAGTTAGAATTAGATTTAAAAAAAAATCACAATAAAACCAAGAAAATTCGTTACCAACAGAATTAATGATGGTAAAATTAGAGGAAGAACTCATTGTGTGTCAGTACTGAGGCTTCCCGAGGAAACAGGAGAAACATCACACAAAAATGTCTCATTTCTGTTTTCTTTACCATGCACTGTCAGTGCTGCAGTAGTCTTCTCATCTCCACACACACAGGTGTACTCCCCAGCATCCTTGACTTCTAAAGCATGGATCAGCAGTTGTGCTGTAGTACCTTCCTGCCTCATAGTATATTTTTCACTCAATTTGAGCACTTTGTGTTTCTTTTTCCACTCCACAGAGGCAGCCCTAGATAGCTCACATTGTAGCGTGACTGTTCCACCTTCTGTGGCCTCTTCGTTCTTCAACTCTTTCTTGAAGCGTGCAGGCAAGGCTGAGGAGTTCAAAATGAACAGAATGTATGACTGTGGCAGGTACTCAAGGAACAATTTATCTGTGGTCTGTCAACCACATGTGACAAGTAAAGCCTTCCCTGATCAAGTAGGATTGATAACCACTCAGAGAACCATAAAACAGTGACTTTGCAAAGCTGGAAAACACCTTATCCATAAGTCAGAAGGTTTTTTTATGGTATGATCTATGGCATGAAATGGAGAACCACACCAGTCTTAACTTCTTCAGACCCTACAAGACCGAGCCCTACCTTCCTTTGGGTATTTCCTACCACAATGGAAAATAAAGCGTAACTAGCGCGTCAAAGGTTCTATTGCCATGCAAATCCCTACTGAAAAAGTTCATAAATGAAACTGTATCCGAGGCATCAGTCTCAAATTTCCATGAGATTTCTCCTCAGACAGTGGTCTAGCAGAACTTGACCACCAAATTATTCTGAAACACTGAAAACTGCATCAAAAATATCTCCTCACCAAACTGTAATATTCTCAACATTAGGATTGTAACGTCTTTACAACCAACATCACAATAATATGATTTCCCTTTTTTTTAGCAACTACAACAGAACATGAGCATCCAAGAGTTAGTATCAAGATGAATATCTGCAATTTTTGCAATGAGCACTGATCTGTGCCTGTGCACACCGCGTTCAGGTATTTATGCCTATGTCCAACCCCCTGTTGCTAAATTCATCATAAATGGGGGCTGCAATTTCAAAGTTCATACTCCTATAGCCTTAAAAAAACCCAAGCGGCTTGAAAACAAGCCACTTCATTTGTTATATACTTATCTTAATTTTTTTATATTTTTTTTTTACCATTCACTTTTAGCGCAGCGGTGGTTTCCTGATCTCCGTAACAGCACGTGTAATCTCCAGCATCTGTCAGATCTAAATCACGGATCACCAGCTCCGCAATTGTGCCTTCGCATCTCACGGTGAACTTGTCATTTGTCTCCAGGGCTCTGCCTCCTCTCCTCCATTCCACGGCCGCTGCGGGCTTGTTCAGCTCACAGCAGAAAGTGGCTGTGCCATTTTCTGTGGCTTCCACGTTCTTCAACTCTTTTTTGAAATGCGGAGGGAGGGCTGAAGATCACAGGTGAAGAGAGAACACTTTAAAAGTGAGGAAATACTGTGTCTTCACTGTTCCACTGGATTAAACCCCTTTAATCTCTAAAAGTTTTAGAATGCACAGTACCTGAGAGGGAAACGATTTCAGGGGTGTCGTTGCCTTACGCTTTGCAGCACACCACATTCAGCATGTCATAACTCATTTGTGTGTTTTAAAACTGTAATTTCAGCACTGGAAAGTATGCTTTAAAGGAGTTTTAAGATATAAATAACAGAAAGATGACCCCAAGATTTGAAGGAAACAGCCACAGCTCTCTCTTAAGATGAGATGAATACTTAAAATGAACAATACCTTTTTTTAATTTCCAGGCTGCAATGTATCTTTCTCACCTGCCTTTCTCATTTATTATCATAACAGAGAACCTTCTATTCCGTTCAAGAAAAACAAGTAAAAACGCTGTGATATGCCTGGAGAAATTAATTAACAGAAATAGTGAAAGTGCTAGTTACGACTTTACCATTATCTGCTTCAAGATTCCATGCACATGAAAGAACAGGGACAGAAAAGGCTTTGTGGTGCTACTTTCTTAGTCCTAAGAGAAGGACTTTGAGTGAAAGATATTCCCAGTGGTTGATACAGCTGTCACAAAAATTTGAAATAATAGATGGGATCAAGGCCGTTTGTGATCCTGCATGAGATCACAGATGACAAAGCAGAAAATCCCTATTAAACTTATGCATTTTACCATGCACTGTCAGGGATGCAGTAGTCGTCTTGTCTCCACACACGCACGTATAATCTCCTGCATCTTGTTCCTCCAGGCTATGGACTGTCAGCTCAGCAATGGTATCCTTCAGTCTCATTTTATACTTCTCGCTAGGTCTGAGCACCTTTTGCCCTTTCCGCCACTCCACCGGAGTGGATTTAGTGAGCTCACACTGCAGAACAGCCGTCCCGTTTTCTGTGGCTTCCATATTGACAAGTTCCTTTTTGAAGAGCGCAGGCAGAGCTATGGGGCGTAATATAAACAGAGTGCATCAAAACCATTAAGCAGACCTTGAGGAACTTAGGACTAGGTCCTGAGGCCCATCCCTTACCATTACAGAAAAACAAACCCTATAGTCCTGAAAACTGCATCTACTAGAAAACTGTTGCAGGATCTCACAGGGACAATTGCCCCACCTCGACCTGCTTCTAGCGTTGACTTCTGCAGCACATGCACCGTCTCCCAGCTGATTCCAGCAGCCCTGTCTACTGATTTCAATCTGAAATCATCTATCTTGAACATTAATGACCTGACTTCTGATTGAAAGTCGTCGCCCTGGATGATGGCACTGCTAGCTGGTGTTCTCTACCTTTCCCGACACCATAATTTATCTTTCTGGTTCAGAAAAAAAATATTCATAGTATAGCTTCACGTGCACCTCTAGGCCATAATTTCCAAGGACGTAATGGCTCTAATAGCAGCAACACAGGCTTTTTTTTAGCAACATTCAGCAAGTTGCCTTGAGGTGTGCCACCAAAGTAAAAAGGAAGTGACTTGCGCAGGGAAGAAAGTGCCAGCTCAGAGGAGGGGAGGAACAGAAGTACCTCCAGCTTGGAGAAAGAAGAGGAAGTAAAAGCATGCAGAAAATCTGAGAGAAGAGAGTTTTGCATCTACAATTTTGCCCCTGTCCTTAGAATCCTATCATCCTTAAGATGTATCTCAAATAAAAAAAACCATTCTTTTATCAACTGGTACTGTACGTGAACGCCTCTGCTGGAGGAGCAACCAAAGCTTGTTGCTATTCACCATGGGAGAGACAGGAATGAAATCTGCCTCACTGCTCCCTAAACCAGGGCCTGCAGAATAATGGGCTTGCGGTTTTTTCTTTGGAAAGTACTATTTCCTCAGCAGAATCTATCTCAGTCTATCAAAGGAGGGAGACAGCACACATTCCTGAATGGGAAAACCTCTCACTACCTGAGCTCAGCATTTTTAAAGAACGTTCCTTCAAGTTAAGCACCAAAAGCCACTGACTTCAGTGAGACATAATCTGAGAATAATCCTACTGCTGGAGGTCTGCTCACTCTTAGACTTACATACAGGTGCCGCTTTCACTTTTAAAAAGTGGAGACTAAGATGGCAAATTCTCACAATTTTTCTTTACTTTGCTATAAGGCCACCAGTTTCAAACTGACAGACAGTGGGAGATGGGATGAGACACAGTGAGCAATCCAAGAAAATGCTGCAGAATCAAAATATCGAAGTGGGAAAGAAACCTCACAGAGGAAAGGGATCTCCCTGAGATACTGCTGCCATAACGGAGGATGGGCTTTTTACCGTGGACTGTCAAGACAGCCGAGGTCTTCTGATCTCCACAGACACAGGTATATTCTCCTGTATCTTCTACCTCCAGATCTCGGATCAACAGTTCTGCAGCGGTATCTTCTTGTCTCATCCTATACTTATCACTCGGTTTGAGCGTCTTGTCCCCTTTTTTCCACTCCACTGGGACACCGACCTTGCTCAGCTCGCAGTGCAGAGTGGCTGTCGCACCATCTGTGGCTTCTCTGTTCTTCAATCCTTCTTTGAAAAATGCAGGCAAAGCTGAAGGACAGCAATATGAGCAGTGAGATGTGATGCTCCAAAGAGTAAAAATTAAACATCGATGTTTAGTTTTCCTTTTCCCTCTCATCTTGAACCGATTTATCAATACAAGAACATAGATTGTCAATAGTCTCCATGAATCATTATGAAGAAAGAAATGTCATCACCAGGAAAGGATTCAATGCTTGGAGTAATCCACAGAGATATTTTACATCTACTCACAGTCACAAATCAATACAGACAGAAGCAGAAAACCCCTTTTTTTTTTTTTCTGTGAAATTTCAAGCAAAAAGAATAAATATAATTTTGAAATTTCTGAAAAAAAAGTTGGTTTTCTTCCATGATTTTTTGAACTGTAATGGGAGAATGTTTGCTATATTTTCACATACTAATGGAAAATGCCTTTTCATTTGCTTAAAAAAAAAAAAGAAACACTGATGTTTCATCCTAAATGTAATTTTGAAATGAAATTGTTCATTTCGATACCTGGTGGGAAAAGAAGCATTTTCACCTGAACTGACATATCCTTTCAAATATGTCAGTTGCAGTAAAAATCAAAGTTCTCCCTGGGAATGGTCATCCCTTATTGGGCTTGCTTTACGTAGCGCAACTGAATGCAGCGACAACTAGCCTGTATGTATAAAAGCACCTTGTTGTCCCAGGAATGGAGTATGGGAATAACATTCCAGGGAATAACCTATAAACTTTGGGAATTTTAGGAAACCTTAAAATCGTAGTCCCTTCAAGGAAAGCCACAGTCTAATAAATGAACTTTCAAGGGGAAAAGCAAAATTATGGACCCTAATTACAACAGTAGCAGCAATCCAGGTTGCCTATATGTTTCTCTGAGCTTGCACACTGACACCCATCTCGTGCCAAGCACCCCGGCCACGCTGACGCCAATGGGAGCACTTCATTGGCATCAATGAGCTGAGGATGAGGGTCTGGCAGAAGGAAGGAGATGGTAGGGTAACCAGGTGTCTGCCCAAAGGAACAGAGAAAACAGGATAGTTACTTCTAAGGCGTTACTTGTTTTGGGTTTTTTACCATGCACTGTTAAAACTGCCATAGTCTGCTGGTCTCCGCACACACAGGAATAATTTCCAGCATCCGTTGTGTCTAGATTTTGGATCATAAGCTCAGCAACGACACCTTCTCGCTTCATTTTATACTTGTCACTTGATTTGAGGGTCTTGAGTCCCTTCTTCCACTCCACGCTAGCCGCAGCCTTGTTCAGCTCACAGCGCAGAGAGACACTTTTACCTTCTGTGGCTTCTTCATCTGTCAGTTCTTTGGTGAAAAGAGCAGGCAGGACTGCAGAGTAAATGCAACACGGACACGGCATCAAAGCTGAGAAAGCTTGACCCAAGATCTACTCACTCTCTTATCTCCCTGAACCTGCATGTCACTGCAGCCACAAGACCTTCACACTCCAGGCTTTTGTTCCAATCTCTAACATTTCAGAAGAGATTTCAGACTGATTTTTAAATTTTTGCCCTCACACTTTAAAACCTGCTTTAAAAGCAAGCTTGCCTATCTGCAAACTTAGTTGACAAGCCATCTATCCTTTACTTTATACACCATAAAATCAAAGGGGTAAAATTAGAGGCCATATTTCAATATAAGACCCAAAGCATTTGCTTTCCTTTGAGAAAAACAGCAGTTCTACAGACGTGTCTGATTCATGGCACTGCCTGTATTTTTATAAATAGAGCCCCTTAAAGCAGAGCAGTTACAAACGTGCTGTCAGCTTTCTGCAGAGATAAAGTATGTGCTTTGGAAGAGTTAAGTCAAAATTGTTAAAAAAGTGTTGGGAATTGCAGGAGCCTAAAAAGGCTCTTTTTCATTAAGATAATCCTTGTGTAGCATCACACTGATGAAAACTTGATCGTCTTAGAGACAGCAAGTGCAACACTAAGTTACAAAAAGTAAATATTATTCCCACTTTCTGGTCAATCCCTATGGGAAAACTCTTAAACAAGAAGCTATGCTGGACTAGGGATATTGGGTTGTGTTGGGGACCTGTACTCCACTTGCCATTTGAATATAGCACCTAGGAAGCACATCAGGAGGGCATCCAGTGAGAGAGAGAAGGAAAGCAGGACAGAAAAATCAGTCAGCCAGGGGGTAGGGCGAGAAAGGGTGGAGAATGTACATGGACCAGATGAAACAGGAGAAAAAGAGGAAGCAATCTTGGAATTCTACAAGTTTAGTCGGGGCACATGCTAAGAACTCCTTTTTACCGTTTACTGTCAAAGTTGCCGTAGTCTGTTGACCTCCACACACGCAGCTGTAATCACCAGCGTCTGCCAAATCCAAATCACGGATCGTCAGCTCCGCAAAGGGACCTTCCTGTTCTATTTTGTATTTTTCACTCGGCTTGAGGACCATATTCCCCTTTCTCCACTCGACCGGGGCCGATTTGCTCAGCTTACAGTGCAAAGTGACTGCCTCCCCCTCTGTAGCTTCCTTGTTCAACAATTCTTCTTGGAAGAGGATAGGCAAGGCTGAAGGATGCAATATAGCAACAGAGAAGGAATCAGCACCAGATCGAAATGAACTGGGCTCTGCTGTGAGTTACTGGGCTGCAGTGTATATAATTAAGAAAAAATACACTGTTCCTAGGTGGATACAGTTGAGAAGGGGGTAAAACCTCCCAGAGTAGCGAGAAATAAATTAGAGAAAACAATATACAAAAAGCTGTGCTGTTTCAAAGAAAAAAAATGAAAAAACAGAGGGGAATATTCTCTAATAGTGTGACTCTTTGGAACCACAGAGGCAAGAACATGAAACCTCTAAGAAATCACACTGACCAAGCTTTGGATGACCAGCAAATGCTGTTAAATGTGATAGATTTGGGGTGTAATGAGAAACACGGTTGGAGCAGTTACCATTCACTCTCAAAGCAGCTGTCGTTTTCTGATCTCCACACACGCAGGTGTAGCTCCCAGCATCCGCCAAGTCTAGGTCTTGGATCACCAGCTCAGCAAAACGCCCTTCCCGTCTCATTTTGTACTTGCCGTTTGGCATCAGCACCTTCCCGTCCTTCCTCCACTCGACCGAGCTCACCGCCCAGCTCAGCTCGCACTGCAGCGTGGCCGTCCCGCTCTCGGTGGCTTCCTCATTCTTCAGCTCTTTTTTGAAACGGACTGGCAGGGCTGAGAGATGCAGAATGAAAAGGGATTGCACCCCAAGATCCTGGTCAGAGGCTGAATCGTGATTTATCATGTGACTGCCTAAGCCTTATTCCAACACCCCTGTCCTTAAGCACATCCTCCCTTTTTTTATGTCTGGTAAAAAAACCCAACAAACTCTAGTAAATTCTTCCGTGAGAATCAAAGGGTGTATGATCTTGACTGGGATCATACATACAAATGACAAACTCATCCTCATCATGAAAGGTGATGAACCCTCCTTAACAGAAAATCCCAAGGAATCTTATGTTCCCATACTAATTCAGGAAAACATGCATGCAAGTCAGCACCCTTCACTTGAGGAAAGGTGAGAAGACAACACAACGCACACACATGACATTGGGCACAATGCAAGCTGATCATGGACGGAGGTTGGGGAAAGGAGTGACAATGCAACATGAAAAGTGGAAGGATGAAAAATGTAGAAGCAGGATATAAAGGCAGGTGTTGTGAGGGAATGTAGAGAGAGGAAGGAAGAGATGGACAGAAACATTCCAGAGTTTCACGGGTTATTTCTGAGGTTTTACCATTCACTGATAAGGCTGCTGTGGTTTTTTGGTTCCCCACTACACATGTATAGTCTCCACCATCCTTTGGGTCCAGATCGTGGATCACCAGCTCAGCCACCATGCCCTCCTGCCTCATCCTGTACTTGTTACTTGGCCGGAGAAGAGCGTGCCCCTTCCTCCACTCCACAGGGGCCTCTCTGCTCAGCTGGCATCGCAGGGTGGCAGTCCCACCTTCCACAGCTTCCACGCTCTTCAGCTCTTCTTTGATGAGTGCAGAGACGGCTAAGGAGTGAAGCATTCTCATTTTACTTTAGGAGTATCATTACCAGCTGGTGACTTCACATGGGACTTATAACCAAAACCGTATTCTCTTCAAAAAGCCAATAAGCTCTGGCCTACCTGCACTTCCAGGACTCTACTTGGATTTACAGTAGCCCACTATGAGTTTGAGAGGAAATAAAACCAAAACAATTATTTCCCGATAATTAGAATATCAAGGTAATCACCTTTCTGCTGCCCAAATGTTGACGGCCACAGACAAGTGAAAAACTTGCTGAGAAAGTGCAGAAGAGAATTGCATAATATTTAAACAAAATATGTCGCTGAGGCCTTTCTTACCTTCCAGCTTAAAGCCCAGACAAGTACCTCTGTCCAAAGCAGAAAGCAGAACAGTTATTTCAGAGGCAAGGAAAGATATCTTGTTATCAGGGATATTTGATTACTATGTTTTAGCATGAAGTTATCATCCTAGAAAACTGAGAACACAACGGACCCAGCCAGAGCAGCGTTTTGGTTTGTACCGATCCCTTTTTTCCCAGAATGCTCACTACAAATGTGCAGGAGCTAGCAGGATCATGGCAAGAACAACAACAACAAATGGTCACAAGTAGGTGCCTTATTCCTACCATGGATTTTGACTTGGGCTGCAGTCTGCTGGTCTCCAGTATCACAGATGTATCTTCCAGCATCTTCTGGCTCTGCATTGTGAATCACCAGCTCTGCCACTGTCCCCTTCTGCTTCATTTCATATTTGGCACTTGCCTGGAGCGTAGCTTCTCCCTTCTTCCACACCACGGTGGCATCAGCTTTTGTGAGTTCGCAGCGCAAAGAGACAGATTTCCCCTCTTCCATTTCCGTGTTCTCCAGGGCTTGTTTAAAAAGGACCGGCACAGCTAGAACACAGAACCAGGGATTAGGGCACGCCCTCTTAACCTGCTGTACAACAAGTGCCCCGTGATAGCTGTCACCTCTTTAAACCAGTCCGTTTCCAAATGAGCAGAGCAGCCCTAGACCCAGATGCACATTGTGAGTTTACACGAATGAAATATATACAGGTGCTTACAAGCATGCAACATGACCTTTAAATTTTACATAACAATTTTAGGTGGTACTGCCACAAAAAAAGAAAGAAGTGCTATGTGATTTATTTATTTTTTAAACAGAAGATCTATTAAGTAATGCATGATAATTAATAAAGCGTGGCAACGTATCTAACTCTGCCTACCGTTTACTTTCACCTGAGCAGTGGTCTTCTGCTCCCCGGTGATGCAGGTATAGTCCCCAGCGTCTATTGACTTGACATCTCGAATAATGAGCTCTGCCACAGTACCACGCTGCTTAAATTCGTACTTCTCACTGGCGTAGAGCACAGTGTCTCCTTTCATCCATTTCACTGGGGTATCAGGTTTGCTGAGCTCACAGGTCAGCTTCACTTGTTTGCCTTCTTTAGCCTCTTCATTTTGAAGCTCTTGCTTGAAAAGAACTGGTATTTCTGGAAAAGAACATTGCAGGTGTTTAAGGAAACACACAAGACTGGAAATAACTTTTTTCTTCTTTTTTTTTTGTTTCAGACTTTGCTATTGAGATAGAAAACCACAGGAACAGAGCTAGCAAACAGTAAAGAGATTCTTACAGCTCACACCTGGCTGCCAGCACTCTACAGCAGCAAAAATATTTGCTACTGTATGATTTTTTTTTCTTTTAACCACTGTCTGTACTATTGAAGATGTTGCTACTATTATTGTTGTCATAATTAACATTAGTGGCAGACACTGAACCGCTATTAATGACACAGTGTGTTGCAGATGGCTGGTCAGAGCTGGACCACCAGCACAAAAAATGTAAAACTTTACTGAGGTCAACTCGCACAGAACACAGAGAGCACAAAGAAATGGGAAAGCACTTTCTGGCATTACCCGCAGTGTTTATTTCTCATTATAAAAAACCCCAGAAGATATTTTTATCAGACGCGAATACAGACTTAAAAACAGCACAGAGCATACAGGGAGAGGAAAGCAGAGCTGTACGTGACAGGGTCCCTGTGGAGGCTCCTACGCAGGCTCTATCAGAGCCTGGGCTTCGAGGCTTTAAGGTGACCTAGTGTAGGAAAGACACTAATTGGGAAAAAGACCTCAGTGAAGTGTTTTCCCTTCAGGTCATGAAAAACAAACAAACAAACCATTTCTTCCTGGCTTCTCCTGTTTTAAGACTATGCAAATCAGCTACTAATCTGTGACGCAGTTGTCCTGTGGCTGTTGAAAAACTACAGCCTATTCTTCTGTTGCCCTTTTGTCTCTAGTTTGGGACACTCAGTGTCACATGGCTACTGACTGTTTTCTTCTTTTTAATTTGTTTCCTATTTTTGTATTCTGCTGTAACCCTAACAGATAAAAGCAAACTACAACAGTGTAATTCATTGTAGGCATCCTTATGAGTTGACTCCTTCACTGCTACTGGTGATCTGAATCCATACGATTAAATCCTGCATCCATCCACAACCTTCTTTGCGGAGGGAAAAACAGAGCCGTTGTTTAACGCTCGTTCTGAGTGAGGGTTTTTCTAACAGAAAAATTCCTCTTCCTCATGTGTCGGATCCAGGTCCTATTAAAGTCAACATCGATCTTTCTTTTTGGTTTTACAAGTACCAGGAAAGCGTCCTAGTACTAAGATGAGTGGCATTCCTCAGCGATCGGACCTTATAGCACCTTTCAGTACCTAAAGGGAGCCTACAGGAAGGATGGAGAGGGGCTGTTTACAAGGACAGGGAGTGACAGGACGGGGGGAATGGCTTTAAACTAACAGAGGGTATATTTAGATTAGATATTAGGAAGAAATCCTTCCCTGGGAGGGTGCTGAGGCACTGGCACAGGGTGCCCCGAGAAGCTGTGGCTGCCCCTGGATCCCCGGCAGTGTCCAAGGCCAGGTTGGATGGGGCTTTGGGCAGCCTGGGCTGGTGGGGGGTGTCCCTGCCCATGGCCGGGGGGTTGGAACTAGATGATCTTTGAGGTCCCTTCCAACCCTAACCATCCTGCGATTCTAGTATTAAAGGCGTAGCAAATCTAGACCATTAACCATGACGTCTCTTCTTCATTACATTGTGAAATCTTCTCTTCCCTTGCACAGCAGATCTCAGCTTTAATTTGGCTTGTTTCTTTGTGCTGTGGATAAATACTGTGAGCATCTTGCCTTCCCTCTTCATGCTCTGAGGTTCAGGTTGACTATTCCAACAACCCAAATGCTTTTTGTTCACACTGACTCCTTTAATTTGGGTGCAGTTTCCAATCAGCCCCTCCAGAGCATGGTAAGAAGAGCTGCATTCAGGATATCCACTGGTCAGGCTAAGCCCAGCCTGTGCCATTAACAGCTGCCTTCTATCTGCTTGAACCTGCTCATATGAACGAGCAATTTTGCTCACAGGAACCAATCTCCTCCTCACCCTCAGGCTGGAGCAGTGACTCAAGGCAGACTGGAGCAATTATACTGTGGGTAGCAGGTGAGCCTGGCTAACACGGCTCAGACCCAATGCTTACCTACAGTACATGGTGCTTTCCCAGCGTGTTGAAGGAAGTACATTAAAGTCTCATGTGTCTAAGAAGAGATCTGTTGATTCATCTCAGACGACAACCCTTCAGATAGAACCTCCTGCCTGATTACGATATTTGGAATAAAAACTTTAGATGCACGACGGTTAATAAATTTGGCTGCCCAAAGCAATTACCCAGACAAATGTGGGCGTATGAGCTCCTTTTTTTGGAGGAAGCCATCAGTGGAGACAGCTTCAGAAGCTGATTCATCCAAAGGAAGGATTATCTCTTAGACTGAGTGGATCTCCTACAGAGACACCCACTGTTCACTGCTGGCCCATTGCTCTCTGCCCTGGAGAGCTTAGGCACTTCGCTTTCACAGGGTTAAAATCACAGAATCACAGAATGGGGTAAGATGAAGAATTTTCCTGTTTCACATTCTATCACCTCTCTGGGTGCTGTCCAGGATGACTTGATGAGAACCTCTCCAGCACTGTGGGGCAAAGACACGAGGTTCCTTTTCAGTGTAGTTTCTCGCTCTTATCATTTCAATTTATTACTCTGGCCTCAGTAACAGATGACAAGTTAGGACCCAAGCCATCACTCCAAGTGTTCTTACCCTTGACAGTAATAACCGCACTACTTTTAGCTGCTCCAGCCTCACACTCATATCTGCCACTGTCTCTTTCTTCTGCCCTGTGAATGACAAGCTTGGCTTCAAATCCCGACCGGCTGATGTTATACTTGGAAGAATTCCTAAGGCTCTTCCCGTCTTTGCACCACTTTACAGGGCTGTCTGATTCGGAGGTTTCACAGTGAAGGATCACATCCTCTCCCTCAGTGACTTCAGTATCAACCAGCTCCTTTGTGAAGATGCAGGGCTTCTCTAGAATCACATAAGAACCATCTGAGATATTTCAGAAGAGGTGCGGATTTTCAGATCACAAGCAATCTGTGAGATTTACATCCACGATTACTTGTATTAAAATTACAGATCACGGTTAATAACAAATACTTTGGTGTTCGTGACAACAAAGCCCTCAGGAAGACACCACCATAAAATGTTTAGTAAATACCTAATGCCATCTGGGAGAAACTGAGAAGAAGATACACCTGTTGAAAAACATAAATAAGACACCTCTTGCATCTTGCTAAATACAAACAAGATAGAGACACGATTTTCCTAATCCCTTTTACATGTGAGATGGTTAGTTTGAACCTTCTAATTGAACATGGAAAAATTAATTCTGCATGAAGCAAGGTGCAATACAGGTTTCTCAAAGCCAGTCATCTACAGCAGGTCTCATCTTACTGGTATAAGCCGTCTAAAAACCAAGCAGATAGATCAAACTGGTCACAGAGAGTGTCTCTATACCTGCTGGAAGATGACAGACACCTCCAGAGACTGGATATTTCACGTCCAAAATAGGTCATTAGGACAGAGAAGATGAACTGCTCTCTGGAAGTGCTTGTCTTTCTACACAGCTTATAGAAGTCGCCTAAGCTATACACCAGTAGCTAAGTTGGCCAAGGTAGATCTTATCCCCCTTCCCAATGCTTTTTCATTCATAAAAATCCAGTCAGTCAGAAACCAAAAAGCTGGATTTTGTACCATAGCATCACATATGAGTTCTACCAAAAGGAATCAGTCTTTTGAAAATAAGGCCTTTCATTTGCCTTCAGAAAAAAAAAAATCTGGTTGCCTTTCTGTAGCATCGAAAAATTTGGGCAAATTTTCAACTTAAAAAAAAAAGTTCTTTGCAAGAAACAGAGTGATTCTGAAAAGAATGAGAATATTACCTGACACAGTGGAGACTCTCTGGGCAATGAAAAATATTTTATGTTTCCAGTAAGAAAAAAACCCTCTCTAATCCTGCACTCTCAGGATGTCTTGCAATAAGTTTTTTTCCTCACTATAGAAGTGGACTAACACTGCAATTTTAAATCAGTCTATCTATTCCAGAGAAACCAATTCATTATCAACAATGAACAGCAGAAAACACCTATAATGTTGCCTTTCAAATAATGAAAACTAAATTAAAATCTTATTGGTCGCACTATTTTTATTTTTTTTTTTTGCCTTGAACTAATTGATTTCTCCTCCTTTATCATCACCTTATCAGCGCAGCTCAAGGAGACCTGGGCAGCGCATTCAATGTACCATCACTACGGTATAACATTCCCTTATCTAAGGTCCAATAAACCCACTGAGAATTGTCCAGGACTGGAAAGTATTCATGCCCCAGCCCCAGCTTCACTGTATAGGTATTGCTACTCTTGAGCATATACAGCTATACATATGATGGGGCCAAATACGTATCTTTTTTTTTTTCACCTATCCACATTAACCCATACCTATTTCTATGCATTCTTTCCTCTCCTACAGTTTTTATGATTGAATTACCTTTAACAACCAAACTGGCAGATGTTTTCTTATCACCAGCTTCAAACGTAATGACCCCCGAGTCCTTCAGTGAGAGTTTTTTCAACGTTAGCAAGTGATATCCACCAGGCTGAGACTGGATCTCATTAAGTTCATTGGTATGGAGTGGGGTTTTATCCAAAAACCACTGCACTTTGCTATAGTCTACAGGAGAGATTCTGCATTTGAACATGGCAGATTCTCCTTCTAACACAGTGACATCTTCCAGGTCTTCTGTTATTAGCACTTTCTGGCCTGAAAGGAACATAGATACATCAGTTACTGGAATCTTCAGTTTCTAGCATGAAAATCGATATGGAAAACTTCAAGATTTCCCACATGAGTATTTCAAGAAAGAAATATGTTCATGATACAGAAGACTGAAACACAATTGCCCTGTTATTGAACACAAAAACCATTCAAGGGAAGGTAATATATACAGGACACACACCAATATAGGATGAAGACAACTTCAAAACACCAGAACACACATAGCAGAACAAGTCAAAACCAGTGTTAGAATCCAGTGTTAGAAAGTTATTTGTAATGGAACTACCTGGAAAGGCTGAAAGGATGCAGCTCTGACTGCATCATTGGGCTCTAGATGTCACTAAGTAGATGACTCCTCCCATGACAAGTCCTCTGTTTTTCTACAGCAAACAAAACTTGCTTTCTATAGCATAGGACCAGCCAGCCCCCACCTTCTTCGAGCTTAGCCCAACCATAAACACAATGGGAGGTGGAGAGAGGGTCTGAGTGCAGCTTTAGTAAAAGGAAACAAAGCAACGGCCCTGAAAACTTGTCTGTACAGATAGAGATATATATATTGCCTATCTAAATCAATAAAACAAGGTTATCACTGTATACAAAGGTACGTTTGATTTTGCTCCTACTTATGAAACCAGAACAGGGAATTTTTGTTTTTTTCTTGAGCTTTCTGACAGAGAGATATTTTTTTCACTCAGAAAAGTTGGTGTTAGAAACCTCACAGCGAATTCAGGTGGCTTAGATCCTGAGGCCATGGTGGGCATTAAGCACACTTCTTTGCTTCTGCAAAGGTTGTTATGGCAGATGATCAAAGGTGGAGGAGTCTGGCTTTACCCCATAGTCTTTAATAACTAATTGTAGCAATTAATAAGCAGACACCACCACTGCATCTCCACGTGACTATTCTTGAATCATTCCTCCTATTGTCTTCATTGTTTCACCAATTTCAGCTCAAGGGTTTCTCCCAGCCAGGGCTCCAACAAGGAGCTGTGAGGAACAGTTACAACCAGACCTCACCCCTTCCCCGTTGTTAGCATGGCCACCACAGCTCATTTACTGCCTGTAGCATCAAACAAAAGCTGCTTGGGTTGTACTCTTCATTTGGAAGGTGTAACTCATCTCTAAGACACAGAGGGACATTAAACACAAGCACTCCAAAGCCTATCTACCATGTGTTCACAACAGGAACACCAGCCTCCCCTCACATCAGCATTTTGGGTTTTAAATCATACCCAAAATACTCCAGATATGACTTTTTCAAATCAAATTGCTCTGCATGTCCAGCTCCATGTTGCTATGTTTTTGTCCACATGTCCTATGCAGCGTATATACATCATGACTCAGTGCCAGAAATCAGTAAATCTGCAACTTGTACGTTGAGAAATAGATCTGCCTATGCATATAATGTTACCTGGTGGAGAAACTGGGTGTAGGGTAGATTTAGATTAGATATTAGGAAGAAATCCTTCCCTGGGAGGGTGCTGAGGCCCTGGCACAGGGTGCCCAGGGAAGCTGTGGCTGCCCCTGGCTCCCTGGCAGTGCCCAAGGCCAGGCTGGATGGGGCTTTGGGCAGCCTGGGCTGGCGGGGGGTGTCCCTGCTCATGGCAGGGGGGTGGAACTAGATGGGGTTTGAGGGCCCTTCCAACCCAAACCATTCTATGATTCCTCTCATGCATACCTTGCACGACTAGCTTGGCTCGGGACTGGGCATCACCGATGTCGCAGGTGTAAGTGTCACTGTCACTTTTCTCCAAGTTATGTATGGTCAGCTGCAGGACTTGTCCTTGCTGTGTGATCTCGTATTTCCTGCTAGCCCTGAGTTCAGCTATGCCTTTCCTCCAGACCACAGAGGATGCAGCTTTCTCACTCTGGCACATAAAAACTGCAGTTCCACTTTCATCAGCTTTTAGATCTGAAAGTTCCTTGACAAAATAATTAGGTTTTTCTAGAAGAGAAAAAATAAAACAAACAAACAAACAAAAAACCCCAACAAACAAAAAAATAGAAAGACAGGTTTGTTACTCAAACAAGTCCTGTGCATAGAGAGTCGTCTTGAATCCCCCCTGCACCCACTTGTAGAACCACGGAATGTAGAGACAGAAAGGATCTAAGATGATTACTAGGTCTGCCTCATGTCACAGGGCAGATCAGATAAAATATTTCCAGAAGATACCTGGAAATGTTAATGCCGTTGTATGGGTGCTGGTGAGATTCTGTCTGACAGGCTGCATACAGTTTTGATCATCCATATTCGAAAAAGACTAACTCAAACTGCCAGTTTGGATTGAGCCATGATGTACCACAAGGTACCTCAGTATCTCCAGAGGGTTTGGTTTTTTTGAAAGCTTTTAAACCATAACATTTTCTTAAAATTAAAAACTGATCCTATTTAAAGAAAAAGAAGAGCAGAACATCTCCTACATGTTGCTGTTATTTGCCCCAGCTTCTGTACGTGCCAGCCCCTATACACGCTTCCACTGACCTTGTACTGTGACCGTGGCTTTTGTTTTAGAGACCTCTGTCTCACAGGTGTACTCCCCACTGTCCTTGACCGTGGAGTCATGGATGATCAGAATGGCCCGTGTTCCCTCTTGGTGCAAGTCATATTTCTGGCTTTTTCGGATTGCTTTGCCATCCTTATACCATCTGATGCTCAGATCGGGTTTTGACAATTCACAGCTCAGGCTGATGTCCTGCCCCGCTGCTGATGTTTTGTCCTCCAGCTGTTTTGTAACCTCAGTAGGTTTTTCTGAAAAGGAGGGGGGGAAATAAAAGGAACTTTGAATAAAAATCCTATACGGGGTTTTGCAATTCAGATACCAGGTACGTTTCCACATTCCCCAATGAATGATTCATATTGTGTTAGGAAAGGGAGGGAAGAAGCAGTCTTGCTCTTTAGTACATAGTAACTGCAGTTATGGGCTCTCGGTGAATATTAATGGTTGCTTACAGGAAGTGAGGACTTGTCCTGATGGCATACATTTAAGGGGACATCATTTTGTCATCACTGAAGCTACTGAAGGCATGCAGTTATGGTGGGATCTATCTCACCAAATGTAGACATCTACACTATAGAAATATGTAGCAGAGGCACTCACTCCAGGGCCACTCTACAGTCAACAATGATCTACTAAGTACAGACAACGGACTTCAAGAAACAATTTATTTTGTCCTAAATAGGTCTAACTGTGGATGATGAACATGTCTGAAAACTACCTGTTTCCTCACTCCACTGCCTACCCAGGGAGCCTTGGGTGGTTACTCAGATGCCCACCTTCTGGGTAGTAACTGTCTGTACAATTACACAACCCAGTGCATTCTGCATTTCTCTAATACCTATAAAAGGTTTAAGCCTTTCACTTGTTTTTAAGAAAAAATCTCAGTGGTCCAAGGCTGACAGAGAAGGCTGCTATTCACTTTGATCATAAAAAGAGTTTGCCCTCATGGTTTATTGACATACATTATGAAAAGATAACCAAGAAATCAAACCCCAGAACCTTTCAGATCTCATTACCTTTCACAACCAGAGAAGCCTTGGAGGTTAGACCACGGGCACTGAAAATTACTTCCCCAGCATCATCAGGAATCACATTTTTGATATTGAGCGTATATTTCCGACCCATCTTAGAGGCTTTAAATCGCCCACCACTTTCCACTTTGCTCCCATTCATCATCCAGTTGAAGTCGTCAATGCTTTCATGGGATAAAATACACTCAAAAGTGCAATCTTCTCCCTCCTGGATTTCAGTGTTCTTCAGCCGTTTCGTGATACCAATGTTTAGTTCTGGGAGACAAAAAGTAAGTTAATATAAGGAGAAAGGGCTTTTATAATTTACCTGAGTGTTAGTATTGACATTTTTAGCTCATCAGACTGTTCTAGCTAGTGGATTGGCAGGACAGCACTGCATTCCTTACAGATGCGTTTGATTTCTCAGACACTATCCACTCAGAATCACCATATAGTTATAGAAAAAGGGACGTGTGAATCTTCTGGCTTTGCTCTGGAGGGACGGCATGAAGAACAGCTCACTCAGTGGAGAAGAATCAAAATTCAATGAGCAGTGGGGGAGAAAATTTGTAGGACAGGAAGCCTCTGGTAGGTTGTGTGAGGTTTTTCTCCATGCTGATATGAGAAATAGGACGTTTCTATTTGTTAACTTGTTACCATCCTACCCTTCCTGGTGTTCAAATCAGAGAAGTTCAAATTTTGTCTCATTATCAATATGAGTTTGAAAGCCAGAAGGATGAGAGAACAGACTGAACTGCTGAGTCCTTCAATAGACAATGTTGTCCTACTTTTGCATTCCTGCAACGGACTCTGAATTAATAGCTGAAAAATATGAAACACAAGCTGCTTTGGCGGTTTGAGTTTTTTGGTGGTTTGGGTTTTGGTTTTTTGTTTGCTTTGAGAAATTAGTTGTTCTTCTGGGAGGCTTTCTTCTGCACCTCTAGCAATGTTCAGAAAGGAAACATTGCCACTACGTTTCTGACACGTGATGTTCACTGAAACACCAGATATGCTTACATTAAGGAGTAACAGGGATTGTTCAGACATTGTGATACGTGAGAATCATGAAGGAATAGGTGTCAGACAAAGTGACCAAGCCCACCCATATTTGCAGCACCTCTTGACTGGCCATTGTCTACATACTTACCCTGAACGCTGACCTTTGACTTGGCAACATCAGTGCCAATATCACATGTGTATAAACCTGCATCTGTCTTTTCGAGGTCATGGATAAGGAGGCACAGGGTCTTCCCAGACTGTATCTGCTCATACTTGTTACCAGAAGTGAGCTTCACACCATCCTTTTTCCAAACCGGTTTGACCTTCTCTTTTGAGACTTCACATTCCAGTTTAATTACACCTCGCTCCTCACCAAAAACATCATCCAAGGACTTCATGAAGACAGCAGGCTTCTCTGAAGGTCAATGGGCAAAACAGAGAACAACCAGGATATTTGAGACGTTTTAAGTTGCTACCAAGTATTTAAAGAAAGCCTAAGCATGCCCTTGGCAATACTGATGATATCAATGCAGAACCTAAAGCAGTCTCACACCTCGTGACTGGAATGAGCTTTAGGGAAATCAGAATTTATTAATGGGAGGATGCAGGGAAGGAAGGAGGCAGCCTGCATTACTGTGGACAGGTGGTGATGTTCGCTGCTGTAATCATGACCTTTCTCATGACTGCACACCTACGAGATTGCAAGGACTCATTTTTTTCTGTGTTGGGGCTCCTGTGAGGCACAGAAGATCCCACCACAGGGAATGGGGCTTGCAGGAGGCATCTAGGGCCCTAGTGAAGGCCAGAGGGACAGCTTCACGCTTCTATGGGATAGCTACTCAACAAGAGAGAGACGAGATTTAAGACAGCCCTTGTCTGCATTGTGAAGGAGCATAAAAAGTTCTCTGGGAATGTTCTTTCTCATTGCAGCAGTCTGCAGGTGGAAAGGGGTCAGGTGGTTAGAAGAAAAATGTGTGAAAAGAAATAACTGGCATGTAGGTCTTCTGAAGGCAGAGAGCAGGCACTGCCTTTTCACAAAGAAGGATTCATGCAGTAGGAGCAGCAATTCTGCTGCATTCTCCTCACCCTCCTGCACATTTTTGCTTTTCCCTCTTTCTTTTATTGATTCCCTTTATGTGACAAAACATATTTGACACTGAAGATATTTATACAGAGGAAATTTCTGACCAGATAAAAAAGAAAGTAGGAAGAGGAAATCCTTTAGACTCTCTGAGTGGATAAAAGAGTCAAATTATTCAGACAGTGTGGGAAGAACAAATTAGTCATGATCAGGAGGCAAAATGCAAAGTAAATCAGGGAGATGATTCTCTAAGAGCACATGGAGGCTATCAGAATCCGAATTTCAGAGAGAATGGTTCAGAACATTTCCTACTCATGTTTCCAGGCACACGAAGGAATTCATTTAGGATAACAGATCACTATGATTTACCTGAGTGTGCATGGACGGGTGCGTTGCTAACGAAACAGGTAACTCAGAAATTTTGGTGAGTTTTACCTCATGTTTCTAACATGCCTAAAACGATTCACACAGCTTACCATGTCTTAGCTGACGCAAAAGAACATGTTAAACTGCAGAAACTAAGATGGGTGACAAACTTCAAGGCATATTAAGGACAGCTGCAAACTGCCTCCTCTCTGCTGAATCAGTCCAACTCTAGAACTGATGCACTGAAAGGTGTGCCCTTCCCTTTCGTGCTCAGCTCCTTGCAGACAAAAATCTTTATAAACAACAGTTTGTAGACCATATACTACTGAAGAGACCTACAAGTAAAGGAAAGTAATCTTGAGACTATCCTGATGATAAGTAAAGCTAAACAGTGTGTCCAGGCTGCCAGAAAGGACAACCACGTTCTTGGGGGCACCAAGCCTGGCATTGCCAGCTGGGCCAGGGACGGGATGGTCCCACTCTGCCCTGCGCTGGGGTGGCCTCACCTCGAGTACTGGGGGCAGGTTTGGGCGCCACAGCACAAAAAGGACATGAAACTGTTGGGGAGTGTCCAGAGGAGGGCAACACAGGTGGGGAAGGGTCTGGAGGGAAAGGCGTGTGAGGAGAGGCTGAAGGCCCTGGGCTGGTTCAGCCTGGAGAAGAGGAGGCTGAGGGCAGAGCTCATGGGGCCTCCAGCTTCCTCCCGAGGGGGAGCCAAGGGGCAGGCGCTGATCTCCTCCCTCTGGGGCCCAGCGACAGAACCCCAGGGAACGGCCTGGAGCTGCCCCAGGGGAGGGTTAGGGTGGAGATNGCTCTCAGTCATCTGCTGTGATGGGGCTGGTCCTGTGTGGAGCCAGGGGTTGGACTTGATGGTCCTTAGAGGTCCCTTCCAACTCAGGATGTTCTATGATTCTAAATAACTATGAAAAGTTTTGACAGGAGTCCAAAACAGTTTTCCTTAGAAAAATAATCAGCTACAGTAGAAACTGAGACTGAAGAATGCCTATCCACACTTATTACTCAGCCCCAGAGGAGTGAAGCTTACGAGCAGGATTGCTGCACGGATATGATAAATAAGAGCTCCTTTGCATCTCTTATTTACATTCAGAAGGCGTGCAATCATGACCCACCTATCACCTTCAGACGCACGCTCTCCGACACCTTCTCTGACTTCATTGTCACTGTGCCGGCATCCTCAAGCTTGACCTGCTTCATAGTCAGTGTGTAGCAGTTGCCAAGGTTCCTGATGTCATTGAAATTGTTGGTGTAAAGGAGGGTGCCGTTGAGGAACCATTCCACATCCTCATCATCATGAGACAGCTCGCAGGAGAAGACAGCGGAACTCTCCTCTTCAATTTCCACATCCTGCAGGTGTTTGAGTACTTCTACATTGCGGGCTGTAGGAAACCAAGGTGCACCATCACCACTGCTACCATAAATCATACTGTTACCACAGGCAGATTTTATAAGGTTTACAGTTTATTAGATGATTTTGTCTGGCCCCCTGTACGTTATGGGTATGTTTCATTTACTTCGTTCTGCATTTGGTCCAACAAAAAACATCCATTAAAAAGGCTATATTGTCCCTCAATTCTCTTTTTACACATAAAACTGTTTTGCTTTTTTTTCCCCCTTTTTCAATTTAAAAATAAGTAAATCTTTCTAGAATGGTAATAACATTACAGTGATGCTGAAATACCCCACAGAGCTCCAGTCCCCGTGTGCTCATCACTGCACACACACATGCACTTTATAACTAAATTGTCCCTGACCCACCACCAGGGAAACACAGAGGATGAGACGAAGACGATGGTTTTGGGCACAAACAGCACGTACAAAGAAATTAAGCAACATCTTCAGGTTTAGGGAGCAACAGGAATGGAATTTTTTTTTTTTTTTCCTGTCTTGGCTGACATTTCTCTTTGCTGCTTCTCCACTCATGAAGTGC
The DNA here is from genome assembly GCA_013399095.1 of Psophia crepitans. NCBI lineage: Eukaryota > Metazoa > Chordata > Aves > Gruiformes > Psophiidae > Psophia > Psophia crepitans. The sequence goes on along the minus strand of VWZZ01001279.1, from coordinate 31,611 downwards.
TGTTTCTTAAGGACTAGCTAGCTCAGGGGAGGGTTTGGGATTATTCAAGAATTTTTTCATGTGGAAGAGAACCTCCGCAAAGTCAAACTGTTACCAAAACCGGCGCCCTGAACTTCTGGAAATGATTCCACGGCTCGTCTTCAAGTCTTGTAGAAAGTTACACAGTGATCATCTTTCTTACAGTTTCACTAGAGGTGAAGAACTGGCTAAAAGTAGTGCCATACCCAGATGAGGTAGAATGTCACTACGAATAAGAAACTTCTAGCAGATATAAAAAGCTGACAGAGTGGTCAGGAAATTAAAACCACAACTGAGATTACTGGAGGTCTCCAGCAATGCAACATAAAGCACATTTTTAGCTAGAAGTACCAGAGCTCTAGTTCCTCGGATGAAATGGGGAATAAATATGCCTTGAGAAAGACACATGAATTTCTGTCTTACCCTGATGGTCCCCTCCCACACACATTAACTACTTCATGGCAGGTGCTGGATTTCAGCAACACGGAATATCAGCACAGGCAATAATACAGTCAGTTCACTTAAGATATTGAATTTATATGAAATCAGCAGAAGATAAGTGTGGGAATCTACATCTACTCAAGATGGGAAACCCAGAGTGAAATACTGAACCACAAAGACATGCAATGGGCAAGTGTCCCAGCTGCAGACCGCTCATACCTTCAACAGTCAGCGTGGCTTCAGTCTCTGCGTTTCCAGCCCTGCACTTGTACGTGCCAGCATCTTCGGGCTTCACCTTCAAAATCTTGAGTTCTGCTGAATGCTGCTCCCTCCTGATTTTGTACTTCTCGGAGGGCTCGATGGGTGTGTGGTCCTTGAACCACTTCACAACCTTTGGAGAAGGCCTGAAGTCGCAGGACAGGATGACTGAATGGCGCTCCAGAGCTGTCTTGTCCTCCATCTTCCTGGTGATCTGTATGTGGTAATCTGCAAAGCAGGGTTGGGAAAGAAGAAAGGATTCACCTCAAGAAGAGGAAAACTTCTAATCTGTCTTTCATGCCAATTAATTTAATGTATGTCATTCACAAACATTTTATGAATTGCTCAGATGACTCTACAGGTCCCTGTTACAGAGCTGATTTGCTTCGAAGCTAAAACAAGATGTTCTACAGGGAATGCTAGTTTCTGTGAGATAATATTATAATAAATAATATAATAACATTAACTAATATATGATATGATAATATTAGCTGCAAAATTTGTGGTCCAGTGCTTACTGAACTGCTCTCTAATTGAAGTTTTTATTCAAGTATGAGCAAATTACAGACAAAACAAGGACTTCAGGATGTGATTGGGTGTATTTACTATGGTGACAGCAGAAGATAAAAAGCCTTGAGGCTTTGTCCCAGATCAAGTCACTGACAAAGTGGATTAAGTAAATGAGCTATCAAACTTGTCCAGCTCAGATATGTGACAAAATAAACTCTCCTGGCAAATTTCATCTGTTTTTTCCTCTTCGGTAAAGTCAAGAAGGAAAAACAAAACCAAAAAAGCAGTCTTAGCTCAACAGATTTGAATACTAGGCACAACAAACTCATTTAATTAGATCCCCTCCTAAGGCATTGCTGTCTCATTTTGTGCATCCAACATCAAGCCCAACAACTTGTAAATGGGAACTAAGCAGATCTTCCAGGTACGGATACATTTCCAAGACCCCAGCCAGTGAAAGCTGCACATCAGGCAGTGTATCCAAAAAAGTACTTTCCAGGAACTGGAAAAATTACTTGCCAGGATCTCTCACGATCTAATTCAAGGCAGGACATAGCACCTTACCTCTGACGAGCAGGTTTGCTGTGGATTTTGATTTGCCAATGGAGAACTGAATGGTGCCTGTCATATCAGCACTGGTTTTCAGTATTGTCAGCCTGTGGATGGTGTCTTCTTGCTGTATGATAATGTTTCTGCCAGCCTGTAAGACTTCTCCGCGTAGAGACCATTTGGGGGGTTTCACCGATGGAATGGATATCTGACATTCAAACTTGGCTTCTTCAGGCTCAGTCACATCCTCATCACACAACTCCTTTAAAATACTAATGGATTGTTCTGGATGAAGGATGGAATGGGAAAGCAGAGGTTAAGGTGTCATGAAAGAAGTCTTTCATTAGCGTTGTGCACACTCATGCCATCTTTACTGCACTTGTTGGTTCAAAAGGTCTTAAAACACTTTTTTTGCATGAAAATAAACATATACTGCTGGGCACAGGTCAGACACTGCCTCAAAAGAATCCAGATCTCCTGATTCACAGTCCTATTTCTAAAGCCTACTCTGATACCAAACACTTGGCAAAATATAAAATGGAAAAGAAGGTTCACTGAAATGCAAGTGTTAATAGGGAAGATCTTGGCTAGCTACAGCAACGTTTCTCTGAACCATAAACTTTCTCCAGTACATCTGATAAACTTCTCTAGAACAGAAATTTCCTTAGGTGAATATACCATATATTCATTTTCTAGGATGTTCCTGCCTTTACAATCCTAAAAGGAAGCAATATCAGTGGACTTCAGAAAAAAACAACACTGAATTAAAATAGTTTTTAAGTAGTATTGTGTTTTCAAAGTAAATGATAAGCGCTTTTTGAATCAGTCAATTTTCCTTCCAATGCATCCAAGAGGGAAAAAAATGGTTTACTACCTTCAACAAAGAAATTAGCACTGCTTTTGTCATCAAAGGCGTCACAAGTGTACGTGTCTTCATCTTCATAATCTGCATCGTTGATGATGAGTTTCCGATAGACACCATCGCTCACAATTTCGTATTTGTCACTAGGGTGAATTTCACGGTCCTTTTTATACCACCTAACCTCGGCATTGGCACGAGACACCTGGCACTCCAGGAATCCCCGGTGTTTTTCAAGAGCGATCTTATCTCGTAGAGGTTTCACAATTTTTACAGGCAGCTCTAAAAGGAGTTAAAAAAAAAAAAAAAAAGATGGAATAATCAGGATAGTTTCCATGAAAGGTGCCAATTAAAAGCTCATTAGCAATATTTCTTTTCTGGTCAGTTATGTAGATGATGACAGGAATCTCCACTGTGCTGAGCACTCAACCAACACACAGCAAGTGAAGAACTAATGAAAGGAAAACTTTTTGTCCCTATTTTACCACTTGGATGACTGAACTGCAGAGATAACAGAACGTTATCAGAGATACTGAACGTTACACAGCAGGTCTACGGCAAAGTCAGGGACTGATCTCAGATTTCCTGAGCTCCTCATCAGTGTGCTAATTCAAATGCCTTCCTTCTCTCTGTCTCTATCACACTGTTTAAGTTAAACACGCACAAAAAAATAAAATAAAAAAATTAGCTGTATTCTTTTTAAACATACAACAGGAAAAGAAAATGCAGGAGAAAGTCAAGCTACAGCTTTTTGTCCCTCAAACATGACTTTTAATGGCTTAGGGTAAAAAAAAAAATAAAAAAATCAACCTTCTGAGAAAATAAACTGTGTTATTTAGCAAAAGTCAGTTCCCCGCAGTGAGGCTGATATTTCACATGCCATAAAGAAGGGAGGAATTTTTCTTTCCCTGAAAGCTCTAGGTGTTGCTTAACTTTCTTCACCTTAAAAGTGAGGGAACGTGGTTGGTTTGTACCATCTGAGAGCTAAGGCAGTGTTGGCATGAAAAACATAATTACCTTTTACAGTAAGCTGGGCACGAGATTCTGCCTTTTCTGCTACAAATTTGATCTCTGCTGCATCTTCGACTTGAACGCGCGTGTAAGTCAGCGAATAGGTCTTCCCTGAGGACAGACACACAACCAGACAGAGCGTCCCATGAGCAAACAGCTTCACTCTCCAAGGCACACTGCCAGGTTGAGCATTGCTCATCTGGTTTCAGTGCATCACCACCTGCTTTCACGGCAGCAAGGCCGACCATTCCCCCATGTCTGTGTCCCTGTATCAAAGGATAACCTAACCTTAGCTCCTCCAAGGACTGATTGAATGTGGTCTCCACCATCTGGAAAGCACTTGAAACAGAAGTATCCCACCCTTATCAAATGAAAGAAATTCCTACCCACTGCTGGCAGCATGGGATGGAGGGGTGACAGCAAATTTGCCTTAAAGTTCCCACCATGTCACTGTCCTACCCAAGCTGCAGCCCCAAAACAAAAGGACAACTCTCTGCTAAATGTTCTTAACGTGACTTTGAAGGTCAGACCCTTCTGTCTAGTCTCCAATAATAGCACCTACTCCAACCAACCCCATTCAAGAATGAGATCCCCTTTTTTTCATCCTACCATCTTGACGCATTCTAATATTGTCGGTAGCCTTCAGCTTGTTGTCGTTTTTGTACCATTGGGTTTGGACCTCATCATGTGAAATCTCACAGACGAAAGACGCACTCTCATATTCATTCACTTCCACATCTTCCAGTGGTTTAACAATCTTGATATCTCGGGCTGTGAAATCATAGAGACAAATGTTTCTTTGGAGTATCTCCATAACTCAGTGCTGTGTGTTTACCTTCTGCATACTTGGATGGAAAAAATGGGATTGTGTTTTACTCTGTACCAGCCTCCCTTCCTGGGTAGTTTCTCTCTTCAACACACTCAATATATTTTATGCTTGAACCTACACGTAGAGTTACCAGCAACAGTGGAGCTCACTGCAAGAGGATTTTATGAATGTCAGAACTTTACACCTTTTTAAAAAGAAGTTAAAACATATTAATAAAAGAAAATCTGCCAAAGAAATCATGCACAAGCCTACAATCTCTTGTGTCACTATAAATCTGTCTCATTCATGTGCTTCTCTGCATGATCTCCTCTTGCTCCCCTGCTTGTGCGTCTGGACTCTTATCATCAGCCATGGCCCATCCCTGGCAGTGTTCAAGGCCAGGCTGGATGAGGTTTTGGGCAACCTGGGCTAGTGGAGGGTGTCCCTGCCCATGGCAGGGGGGTTGGAACTAGATGGGCTTTGAGGTCCCTTCCAACCCCCCTGCCATTCTGTGATTCTATTATTCACGAAGATATTGCTGAACCCAAATAGTCACATGAGGACAGCATCTGGTAAGCATTAAGAAAGAACTGATCTGTTTTTTCAGATGTCCCTCCAGAAAATAACATCTGCCAGGGCATAGCAGACCTGTCCATTCACTGACTGGCCTTTAGCACTAGCTTATCTCTGGTGCTTCGGAGCCTGGTGACAAAATACATCTGGCGCTTGACCGGTGGCACGGTGCAACTCATGGAAGGAAAAACTGTCTTGAGCATAAAGGAGAGGTACAGTCAGAAATCATGACCTTTTCCTTAGCATTTACAACACAAAAAACTGGGGAATTCTTGAGATCATACCAGGGCTTGTCCAGTCCCTGTTCAGTCAAGGTCCCACTGTGACAATGGCAGAAGCTGAACCAAACCATGTCACCAGCCATTGCAGCCTTGCTTTGTGCCATGCTGTCCAGTATTTGCTAACTTGCCAATCTAGAAACAACATTCAATTTCCAGAGAACCAAAATCACTCATCATAAATAGAAAACTAAGGTAGTAATTCTTCCAAAAATAACCCTCTAAGGACAGAGCAAGCACAGGACAGCTCGGTCAGAATTTTCTCGCTAGGAAAAGAAGGTTGTCCAAAATGAGTAATTGTGAAATACACAAACCGTCCGTGAAGCATTTTTTCCTCATAGTAATATTGCAGTTGATGTAATTTCCTACTTCACTCAAACATACCATGAACTTTTAGGGTAGCTGATGTCTTGTCCTCAGCCGCTTCACATGTATATGTTCCCTGGTCTTCATATTCACACTTGTGAATAATGAGGCTTCTCTTATTTTCCTGGGAAATAATCCCCACTTTTTTACTTTGTCGGAGCTCTTTGCCATCCTAGAAAGAAAAAGGTGAATCCAGATCACCATCAACTCTTACGTCTGCAGTGAGCAAAGCAAACATTCAGATCTGTGCTTAATTCACCTGTCTCACTGGACTCAGCGGAACTATGCTTGCTGGAACATATGCTGAAACTTAAGCACAGTGCAAATTTTACAAGGAGTAGGAATGGCTGAAGGACATACATACCTTTTGGGTGACCTTAGCCACCTATTTGAAGGCTTAAGGCACTGTACAGGGTTGGAAATAAGCCCCTTCAGACATTACCTTGAAGAAATGCTGTTATCCCAGTTTAAGGGAAGTTTCAGCTGAGCCCCAGGGAAGGTACCTGAAATCCCTGAGCTGATCCCCAAAAGTGTGTCAGGTGCAAAGGGAATTGGGGCTTCACCTTAAATCACAGTTCCCAGTGAGGTTATAGATCCTGGGTGAGAACTTCTAGGTGTGAAGTAAAGCACAAGACTGCATGGCTATCAACAGCAATGCTCACATTCTGTGCAAGAGTAGAAAAGTTTAACTTTCAACCCGATAAACACACCCAGTATATAAATAACAGGAAGTGATAAACTGGGCGAGTAAATGAACCTAAGGATGTGAGAGCAATGCTGAGAGCTGTACAGCAAAGGCTCAGGCTCACATGCCCTGGAAGTGAAATTAAAGGCTCTAACTCCCTTCTAGAGAAGTCAGAAATTAAAATACCACTATCCATTAAGTGCTGTACCTTGAACCACTTAACATCCACGTTGCTCCTGGAGAGCTCACACTCAAATGTGACCTTCTCCTTCTGAGTTATACTGACATCTACTAAAGGTTTGCTGATTCTCACAGGCAATTCTGTGAAAAGAAAAAAAAAAAAAAAAGTCCAGTTAGTGGGGAATTAGGTCTCCAGGACCATCTGGCACAAGCAATAACGAATCGGCAGAGCCTAGCTTCCGTGCTTAATATAACTTGTGACAACAAAATCGTATTGTTTTGAGCACAGCAACATGAGTTGTTCTGTGGCCAATGATGTTACAATAATCCCGTTGACATTAGAAGGATAAGTTGCTGACGATAGTCCAGTGCTTCGTATCCTTTGCAGCTACAAGGAAAGCTTGTTCCTCTCTTAAAAGCTTGCTCTCCAAGTCAGGAAAAGACAACCATGTCCCAAACCAACCAGGGCCTGAGACTTTTAGATCTGTGTACCTGTGACAGTGAGCCTCCCTGATGAATGAATGCCATCTGCTTTGAAGGAGATGAGTCCTGCATCTTCAAGAGTCACTGAAGAAAGAGTCAGTGAATGTTTCTTCCCCAGGACACCAATACTGATATTCGGTGAAGGTTTCAGCCGAACACCATCCTTCTGCCAGGTCCCTTCCACATCCTCATGTGATACCTCCACTTCGAAAGTGACGGTCCCTTTCTCAGAGACTTCGAGGGGCTGAAGACCTTTCACCAGCTTGATCTGCCTCACTGAAAAAACAAGGACAAGTTGGAGATCTCACACTGATAGCTGTGAAACAGCCTGAGGACCTTCAAAATAGATTATTTCCCTATTTCTCATGCAGGCACCTGCCAGTTAATTGGTATCTGCCAATTAAACAACCACCTTTGCAGGAAATAAAACCTGTTCGTGACCATACTGATAGCATGGCTGCTATTCTTAAAATGGATGCTTTCAGTCAGTCAAACATTGCAGAAAAAGGGCAAAACTGGCTCTTTTTCTAGCAAGATCCATCACACTCACTGACTATGGCAGAAATAAGCTTTGAAGTTGTACACACACACAGAGGAGTAGAGGCATTCCTGTGCTGGGTGAGGTGGAGACCAGTAACCACCAGGAAGAAACACTCTAGAAGAAGATCACGCTGTTATTTACACTGGGTCCAGGCTCCATGTGCTATACAGCAAGAGAGATGTTGCTGAAAATACTTATTCTTCAGGCATAATTCAAGAGAAAAAAGGTAATCAATAGACATTAATAGAACACAAAGGAAAAAGCAGCATTGTTCAGCTTTTCAGTTAGGATAAAACAAGGGAAGGAGGGAAGTAGCAGGGAGAGGAGAAAGCTTTTAGTAAAAGAAAAATAAATAAATCCATGACATGGTGTGAAGTACCCTGTCACCTTGCAGCTTGGGGGACAAAGCATTTGTGTTTTGGGTGATTACCTGTTCCTGCTACAAGACATCAGTGTCCTATCAGCCAGTAAAAATGATTTAGTGTTTAAACTTGTCTCACCCTTAAAAGAAATTAAGTTGCCAATTAAAAACCCACCAAAAAAAAAAAACCAAACAAAAACAAAAACAGAAAAACCCCACCCCTGTACAAAGCCATGAATTATTCACAAAACCCTTCAGTTCTCTATGGGTCCCCTGGGAGTATTTCAACCTTCCTAGTGAATGTTTAGCAGAGATAATGCTAATTCAGACAGGATCTAAATGTAAACCTCACCAGGAGTGGATGAGGGTTTTGTTTGGTGGTCATGGGTCCTGGGCTGAGGATACTATGGCCTCTTTGAGGTTCAAACATCTCTTGATGGCATCTGCCTCTATGCTACACAAGGGACAACAGGGAACAAACTATTTCTCCACAGGTCCCACAGAGGTGATGTGAGTAGACTATGACTTTCTTAACAAACTGGGCAGAAGCACAGAACTGCTCTCCCCAGGAGGATGGTGGTGGACTCCGTGTAATGCCAGCTCCTTCTGCTTTTCCTGTCACACCTCACATCAGGTTTGCAGAGGACCATACACATCCTTCCCAGGATCCTATCTGATTCCCCTCTCATGGATTCTTCTGATTCTTCTTTCAAGATCTTATCCAAGGTCATGTCCACTTAAGCACAGACACTTCCAGGAGCTTGTTCTTTGCTTCCCAAACCAAGACACCAGCTCTCCTGGCTCTGCTCACTCAAAGCTACATCAGTCCCCAATTTCTGCTCTGATTTTACAGCCAGTCCCTATTCCCCCAGGGTACCTTATTCTCTAAACCGAACCGGTGTACCTGGTACTTTCTAACCTTTCCCTTAGGTTAACAGACACTCCAGCCTCTCAGACACTGAATGGGCCAAGGACCAAACTGAAGTTATTCCAAGGAGATAGCAAAAGGGACTTGTAAAAACATGAACTAAACAGCATGGCGATTTCTAGCTCAGTAAGTGGCCTCCTGGGTATATCCTCACCTGGTGGTGTACGTAGGACAGAAAAAAAAAAATAAAAAAAAAATTAAAGGTCTTGTCATAAAGCAGCAACAGTTGGGGAACAGTGGAACTTTTACAGGATTTATTTTAACAGACAATATTTTGTGTCCAGAGATTTGAAATTTCATACTCATGTTCCCCATATAATTTCTGCTATAATTAATTGACCTAATTAGGATTTTCCCTACTGAAAGCTTAGAGGTATATCAGAGGAAGAACCACTTTACCCATCACATACTTATTTAAGTCTTCCACAAACATCTCCTCCTGGTCACAGCTGAAAATAGGTATTCAGCCAGGTATGTTATGGGTTTGAGCAGCTCAGGTGTTTTTAGGATCTCCTGGCATCTTAAGATCAGAACAGATGCTTATCTTTTGATGAAGCAACTTTTATACTGGAGTAAACCAACAGATTTTCACATTGCTTTCAGAGCAAGGTAAATAAGGAGTAGCTATCTCAAACCAAACAGTATCAATCCAACTTCATGTTTTTTTTAAATAAAGGTCCTCTAAAATCAGGCTTCTTAACCTAAAGCTGAGCACCAAATAGTCGTGGCTCAATTCCCCAGACTGTGAACATTTAAAGAACTTCTTCTGACCTCAATGTAAGCTCTAACGTATTCTACTGAAAAGAGGCCATTTGTGTAAATGCCAAGAAAATGGAGCACAATTTTAGACTTCTACTTTCAGAGTCTTGCTTTTGCTGTAAAGCGGTGTGAGAGCTCGCTGCCATCTCCGCTGGAGGACTTGGGTGCAGAATACATGTAGTCTAGTGAGATTGTTGTACATGGCCCCTTTCCTGCTGCATCTCATAACTAAGGCTTGGATGGTTACACACAAAAAGAATTCCCTGCTGCAATAAGCTGATTCCCCTTTTTGATCATGGTCACTCTCAGGTCACCTTGAGTTTCCATCATGACACTATCTCAGCTCATCAACAGAGGAGCAGCTTTGTACAGTGACACTAAGTGTAAGTGATGAGACTGCAGCTGGGTGCCTGGGAAGCACAAACCAAAACCCTTTCTCTCTCCATCAGAGCAGGAAGTTTATAAACCAGAGACAGATACACATTTATGCTGGCATGACTCACCTTGCCTAGAACACTGTTGATAGCTATCAGGACTATCCAATTACTTCCTATATAAACCCTGTTCCATCATTTTTTGTTTTACTACTTGATTATAGCAACAGCCAGTGCCTAAAACCAGGATTTAACTCAATCTAAAGCCAACAGCTGAAACATCTTGCTGGAAGCAAAATAAGTATCATCCAGAGTATGAAAAAAATGCCTTGGGATGTAATATGTGAAAGATGATTGAGCAGCAAACTGCCTCATACTGCACTGCTTCTTCCAGCACATTGTGACCACAGCACATTTCCTCACCTTCTGTGGACCCAGTTCATTTCATTTAAATGAGACCATAAACCTAAATCTAGTTCTAAATCCGGTCTGTAGTCACCCATGGTTCTTTGAATAGTCAGAGGCACTCCAGAAGGTAATTCAGTCCATCTAAGACTAAAAACACTCTCTGGAGGTCTTCTTTTCCCTCTGTGGACTACAGAAGGAGATGAAAGTGATGTGCTAGATTTAGGCTGCGTGAATCCAAGCTGAATCTACCAGCTGCTAGTCACTGGTAATGTCTGGGTTATTTCTAGAGCTATTCAGTTCGGAAAAAAGATGAGCATCTGCCAATAGAAGTGGTGACTGCCCCATACCAGAACGCTAAAGCAGTGGGGCTTTGACAGCTGTCAGCCAGAAAGATTTTGAAGATGAAGCTGCCTTAGCAGTACACGAGAGTGATTTGACAAGCCCTGCTCTGTATGAGACAGTCTGTCATCAATTTTTTATATCTTTGATACAATCAGAAGACCACAATAAGGCTGGAAAGACCTAGAAAAATCATCTAGCCCCTCTCTCCCTCTGTAGGACATGCTCAGCTCTTCACATCGCCCCAGAGAGATATTTCACTAACCTTTTACTTAAACCCATGGCGCGGGCTCCAAAACCTCTCCAGACAACCTATTCAGTCATCCAACCATTAAAAAGCTTTTTTATGGTATAACCTGGATCTTTCTCATTGCAGTTGAAGTCCATTATTTCCTGTCATTATTTCCACATGGAGAACAGATTGTTCCCTTCCATTTTATAAGTATCTTTTATGTACTCTAAGTCTGTTATCAAGTCTTTCCTTACCTATCATTTGTGACCCACACAGCACCAATTGGTGGCAAGGGCTTTACAGGCAAAATTAGATTTGATTAGATTAAGCACCTTAAGTGCTTAAATCCTGTCTTCATCTATCCTGTAACAATCATGACAAAAGGATGTAGGAAAAGGGCAGAAGTACAGTGCTACAGCTGAGACACCATTATCTTACTTGTAAGGGCAGCACCCACAGATGGTAGCTTTGCTTTTGTAGGTTCTTTAGCCCTGACTGAATATAAAGAGACATTCTGAAAGCAATGTTCTGCAGAGAAGAATTAGGGCAATGAACGGCTGAAGAGGGAATGGTTTGCTAAAAGCTACACAAAGGAACGAAACAGTGTACCAGGGAGTGAGAAATTTCAGAAGAATTAGCTAAGCAGCTTAACGATCAACAGCATGACTGAAAGGTGGTGGGATGAGATGGAGGAAGTCATCCAGCTGTTCTCCAGACCTTGCTTCCACCTCCTTTCCATCATTTGACTGGTAGCCAAGTCCATGGTTGGGTTCCCATGGCAGGTGGGGGTGACAGTGGCTATCATAATAATGGAAGAGAGCAGAATCTACCTCCAAATCCTGTCCAGTGTATTTATAGAACTGGAAATCATTCAACTTACTTTCCACATTGATCTTGGCTTGGGTCTTGTCATCAGGACTCTCACAGCAGTAGAAGCCCCTGTCTGCAAAGGAGATGTTCTTAACCACCAAGGTATGCTTTGTTCCCTCAGCTTTGATCTCTATTTTTTCACTGGGCTTCAGTACAATGCTGTTCCTCATCCACTTCACCTCTGCAGGCTTAGTCAGCTCTACCTCCAAGGTCACTGTATCCCTCTCTTCAACTGTTCTGGTCTCCAGTTTCTTCTTGAATGAAATTGAAGCCTCTGCAGAAGGAGAAGAAATATCAGTGAGAATGTAGAGAAGCCAGAAAACAGGTTTTCAGAGAGAATTAAAATGGTGGTTCATGTATCCGCAGTCCCAATGCATTCTGGGCATCCATATTTAATGGTGTGAAAACAAAATTTCATAATCAGAGGGAAAGCCACGTAAAACAGCATAGGTCATAGCATCAGTGATAGACTGTCAAAGGGACTTTATCACCTCCTACCTCGGACTCTGAGAGTGGCTGTGCTTTCTACACCCTCAGCATTGGCGGAGATTTCAGCTGCATCTTCCAGCGTCAGATCAGTGATGGTGAGGCTGTGGTTGGTGTCCTTCTGCCAGATCACGTACTTCTTGCTGGCTTCAATCTTGACACCATTCCTGAGCCAAGTGACCACAGCATCACTGGGGGAGACAGTGCACTTGAACACAGCCTCTTTTCCTTCCTCAGAGACCACGCTGTTGAGACTCGTAACAAATTTCACCACTCTGGGAGCTGATGGATAGGAATAAAACATTTAGGAAAATAGCTTTGAGACGTGGTGTAAACACCTTCAAACAGCCAAAAGCTATGATGATTTTATGAGAAGCATCAATTGTTATTTGTTACAGTAAGTGATCACAATAACAGGTCTTCACATTTCCCATGTCTGACTAAGTTTTGTGTATAAACCTGTCAGAAGACAGGGGCAAACAAAGAGGGGGAAAATCCCATCATAGATTTGGGATACTTAATTCCAGCCTCAAATGCAATATGAAGGTCAATTTGCCCGCTTATTAAGAGACCTGAGCTCAACAGGTGTCAAAATCATTATGTTCTTCACAAGTAGAGGTTCTGCTGACACTGAGAGAGGAAATAGAATTTTTTTTTAGCTGTCAACACAGGCGACTACGCAAACACACGAACAATCTCAGCTTTGCAGAGTTGTACTTGCTGAGGACAAAACCCAAGGATCCCTCCACATGGTCACCGTGCAGTGAATGTACCTTTAGGGGTGATGGTAATGCTGCTCTTGTCATCTCTGGACTCGCAGGAGTACTCTCCCTCATCCTCAGCCCGGATGCCTGTTATGGTCAATGTTCGCTTGACCCCTTCCTCATGTATCTGGAAACGTTTGCTGGGCTTGATCTGGACTCCGTTCCTGCACCACATCACCTTCCCTTTGGCATGGCTCACATCACAGGTCAGGGAGACGTTGCCTCCAATCTCAGCATGAACAGCTTCAAGTTTTTTGGCAAACTTCACTGGGATTTCTGAGATGCGGAAGAAGGAAGAATGATGAGAAAGGAAAAGACGAGAAACCTGTTCTTAGAAACTGAAAGAGTCCAACTTTAAAAGAAAAAACAAACAAACAAACAAAAAAATCAAAAACCCCAACAGATTTGGGACCAGGGTAGACAAAAATAAACCAGAAAGGTGGAAATTTAGGGAGATTCCTTTGACATGGCATTTTAATATTATTATCATTCTGCAAAGCAAGAACAGTGCCTTTAAACAGGTTTGGGTTTTATCTTCCTTTCTTTCTAATTTCATACCAGATGAGACCATGATGTTTTTACATCAGAGCCTGATTTGCCTGACTAAATGTAAAAATCCATATGGATGCCCAAGCTCCAGCCACCTTTGTCTCATCTGTCACTAGAGTCACAGCCAACGGGGTCAGAGAAATCCAGGGTGTGCTTTCTTTCATTCTGAAGGAGACGTTTCAATAGGTCAGATGTACCGTGACCTATTAGCAACCACTCTTCTGCAATGGCTCCAAAGGGAGCTGGGTGGGTGCATCTCAACTGCAGACATCTCCAATGTGAATATCTGAAGAGAAAGGAGCAGACATTTGCTCTGGGACATCGCCCCTCTCATCTCCATCTGTGGACTAGCCGTACTTCATCCTTCTCATCAATGTATAGCCTTAACCTTGACTAGGAAACAGCATCCCAGGTGCACCATCCCAGGAACAGAGGAATCATAGAATCACTAAGGTTGGAAAGGACCTCTGAGATCATCAAGTCCAACTGTCAACCTAACATCACCATGTCTACTAGACCATGTCCTGGAGCGCCGCATCTATGGGTTTTTTGAAGGTCTCCAGGGACGACGATTCAACCACCTCTCTGGGGAGCCTGTTCCAATGCCTCACTAGATACAATTCAGATCCTGTTTCCCTGTATGACTAACTGACAAGTCTTCTCATAGCACAACATCTCTCTATGTCCTCATCAGCTTTGCCATGATGGTGAGCAGAGTGGGGAAGAGCTAAGGCTCTGCCATGTCACAGCTACAGGGGTTCGGAGAAGACAGAAACAGTGTGATGACAGTGGGGAGCAGACACCAGGAAAAGCACCTGTTGTAGGCCTCATGTTCCCCTAAGTGGACAGCAAAGGACAAAAATTGGGTGTTTGGAAGCAGGGGAACTTTGATGGCTCATGGTGGGGCAATCACAGCAGTTGCAACAGCAATCCAAACCTTGAGGCTGGAACAGTTTTATCATAGAATCACAGAATCATTAAAGTTGGAAAACACCTCTAGGATCATCAAGTCCAACTGTCAACCCAACACCACCATGGCTACTAAACAATGTCCCGAAGTGTCACGTCAACATGCTTTTTGAACCCCTCCAGGGACAGTGACTCCACCATCTCCCTGGGCACCCTGTTCCAATGCCTGACCAAAGAGAGAGTTTGGCCTTCACCTCCATCCTACTTTGAGGGAAGCATAGCTGTTGGGTTGGGACATGACCTGTGCACTGCTCTCTGCTCACCTTTCACCTGTACTTTGAATTCCTGCTTGTCACTTTTTGTCTGGCAAGTGTACACGGCAGTGTCTGTGCTCTCAGCCAGGTTCACTGTCAAGGTCCTGGATGCCCCCTCACTCTTGATCTCATATTTTTTGCTCGCCTTGATTTCTGTTCCGTCTTTGAACCACTTTACTGCAGCCGTTTCAGGAGTTACTGAAGTAGTCAGGGTGATGCTTTCATGTTCTTGAACAATGAGAGGCTCTTTCTGGACAACTTTATTTTCAAATTTAGCTTCTGGTTCTGGGAAAGACATTAAAATAGAAAAATTAATAACTTAACGCTCAAATCCTTAACACAGCAAGTTTCTATTACTCTCACTTCATGATTCACAATAACCAGCTCACCAATAATCTGTAATAACCCAGAGAATATGGCTGAATATTTATGGTTGGTGAAATATTTTGCTGAGTGGGAAGAAAGAAAATGATCTGTCAGGCAACCCAGAGCTTATGCTTAGAAGAGAAAAAGGAAAGGAAATGCAAATGTACATTTTATCTGCTGCCCATGGAGAAGTTGTTTCTTAGAAGTAAAATGATGAGAATGATTCTTTCCTCTCCCAGTTTTAGGATTTTTAGATCAAAGGAAGAGGAAATATTGGGGTGTTAAACCTGAATTTATGGCCTGTTTTCTTTGCTGTTTGCTCTACTACCTTTTTCTTGGCCTCTTCTCTATCTTGTACAACATTTTGCCCCAAAACTTCCTAGTTTGCTGCACAGACAGCAGACTAGCATCTTTTTCTTGGTCACCTTTCTTCATAACTCTATTGCTGCTCTTCAGAACTTCGCACTTCTACTTTCAGTGTGACAGGGTGTGCGAAGGAAGTAAGCAAAAAACAGCATTTCCAGAGGCAAAAAAAGTCTTCAGCCAGATTCCCCACCTCTACACTGTTAGATTAAAAAGGTCAAATCAGTGCGTGATGTGGTTCACTGATGTTGCTCCAGGGGAAATGGTGGCTGGGTAGGAATATCCAGTTTTCCTCTAAACCACACAGATGGCTGCTTAGCACCTCAAAGTGAGTACTCACCAGTTGGTTTCAACTTGAAAGTCAGCTTCTGGCCAGCAGCCTCACAGATGTATTCTCCAGCATCTTTCTTCTCCAGCTGCCCTATAACCAGGCGCCGGGTTTTACCCACAGTTTCTATTTTGAATTTTCTAGAGGAAATGAGCAGTCTTCCATCCTTGTACCACTTCACTTCAGTTGCATCCTGTGCTACCTCACAGCTGAGGGTGGCACTTTCTGTCAGGACAGCGTTCACCTCCTTCTGGACCTTTTCCTCATTTATAAATGCAGGTTTTGGCTCTGAGTGCAGAAAAGGAAGAAAATATTGATTGAGGGATTAAAATGAAAACAATCTTACAAATTCCTGTGCACAGGTTTAGAAAACCTTGAGGTTGTCACTTGCCAAAACCAATTGCCTTCACTAGGCAATATCTACCCTTCTACATGACAAAACCTTCATGTGGAAAATAGGGAAATAGGAGCAACAGGGAAATAGGAGCCTAGGAATGAAAAGGACCAAGAGAGTCATCCTATGGTTTCAAGCCAGCATGCAAAAAATACTTCATTCAAATGTTCCCAAAGAATATCTGTCCTGCCTATCACCAAAAGCTCTCCAAGTCCTTTTGCTTAAGCCCTAGCACTACAGGTTTCTGGAAAAGACTCTTCATGGTCTCTTCCACTGTCACAAATGTGACTGTCAAAGGGACAAAGGAAATATGATCTCCCTACAGTGCTAGGTAGGTCAGGATCGCGGCTGGCAAGGTACCCAAGCGTGTTGCAATGTGGTTAGAGCAGTTTGGGCACCTTGTGAAGTCTGTTCCAAAAAACCAGTTCCTGGGAATCTTTCAATACAAAGGGACATTTAGCACCAGAAAGAAGTATTAAAGCATCTCAGAAGGCTGAGATCTCAAATGCACTAGAGCCCAACTCAAAAAAAATTGCTGAGTGTTCAACTCATCTCAAGGTTTGATGATCGTGAAATTGCAAATGACAAAACATACTCCAGCCTCTCAGTTTTCAGAAATGGGATGAGAAGTCTGACATGCAAAGGGTTTTTGAATTACTCTCTTCTTTCAAGAGGTTCAATGCACAGAAATCACCCTTTGGGATCTCAGGAATAGGAGAGGTCACTGTCCCTGGGGGTCTTTAAGGAAAGGTTAGATGCAGTACTGAAGGACATGGTTTAGTGGGTAATAGGTGGTGGGGGGATGGTTGGACTAGATGATCCGTGAGGTCATTTCCAACCTTAATGATTCTATTCTATTCTATTAGAACTTCTACTATATTTTTATCTGCAACTATTATTATATGGACAGACTGAGAATGAGGTAGGTCTTTGTGGCATGCTGAAGACAAATATTCCCATTTCTACAAACCCAGGCAACCAGGTACAGAAAATCAGGTGAATTCCACAGGCGGAAAGAAAACCCAGAGTATTGCAACTGAGTCAGAGTATAAAAGCTATTAAAATTATGACTTTTATTTTATCTTCTGTAATTCAGATCAGGTATGTCTTACCTGTGACATCAAGCTTGAAGGTCAGTTTCTGGCCAGCAGCCTCGCAGGTGTACTCCCCAGCATCTTTCTTCTCCACCTGACCTACCACCAGACAACGAGATTTGCCCTGCGACTCCACCTTGAACTTCTTGCTGGAGGTGATCAGTTTCCCCTCCTTGTACCATTTCACATCGGTCTTCTCCTGGGCCACCTCGCAGCTCAGCTCAGCGTTTTCTGATAGGGCAGCTTTCACCTCCTTCTGCACCTTGTCCTTGTTTGCAAACACAACTTCTGGCTCTGAAAAGAGAGAGAAATTCAGAGCATCTCCAAGATATAATGTTGCCCAATCCATTTGTTGTGGCTTACAGGTAACACTGGAAATGAAATCTCTACCTTGAAAACAGACATCTAAAGCTATTGGAAGAACATGAAAACTGTTTTATGACTGTGTTTTCAGGGTTTTGTTTCTTTATTTATTCAAAGATTCTGGTTGTTTTGTCACAAATCACGCAAAGATGACTGTATTGGTGGCAGAAAGCTAGAAGATCATCAGGACTGTTCATAAGAGCTGTGTACGGCAGGGGCCAGCCAAGGCAGGATAATTTTGGTTGAAGCTAAGAGCAAAGTAACATATTCTTAGAGGCAGGAGCTGTCCCATGCTGTGTCACAGCCCTGTACATTGATTTCTTTGGTTCTCAATAGTTGCCTCTGCTGCCTCTTAGGTCATTTTGATAAGTGAGAAGGGTGGTAGACCAGGACAGACATATTCAGGACTGTGTTATTACTTCTCATGTGACCTTGAGAAAAACTCAGCTCATCTTACATCCCTACATCCAAATAGTGAAATCCCATTGCTCTCCAGAAGATACATTAGTCATATCACTTGCAAGAGGATCAGGAGGCAGGGAGGGAGCTGGAAAGCTGAATCCATTCTACCACTCCACAGCCCCACCAGGGCAATGCCTCTGCAGTGAGTCCCCATGACACCGTCTTTCCCTGGCTGCCATTTACCTGACACATTCCAGGTCTTAACATCTGTCAGCCCTACTGTCATGTTCTCCCCTCAGGCTGAAACGAGCCCTTCCAGGAGAAAGAAAGAAGGGTGCAGGCACTGGGCAGACCCCCAGCCACTCTCCACCATGACCCTGCTCTCAAATGCCCTGACAATTAGCTGCGGGGCAGATTTGTTCTCCTTTCACCAACATGTCAGGATGGAGACATGCAATCACTACTGGATTTTGCACAGCCCTTTTCCTACAGTAATGCATTGCTCCCAAAGTTTTTCAAATTATGCAGCTCCCTGGTTTATGGGTTTTATGGAACTTTATACAGAAAATTTAGAGAGAAGTGTATTTGTAACTCTTTGTCCCATTTCTACATCAGATCTAGGCCATCCCAATGACGTTCTCCAAAAATTTAAAACCTAACAGGAAAAACTCTTATGAAATAATATTATTTTTTCTAAATATTCTAGAAATAGGAATGATGGGCCAAAGAATCTTCTCCCACCTGTGACATCAAGCTTGAAGGTCAGTTTCTGGCCAGCAGCCTCGCAGGTGTACTCCCCAGCATCTTTCTTCTCCACCTGACCCACCACCAGACGACGAGATTTGCCCTGCGACTCCACCTTGAACTTCTTGCTGGAGGTGATCAGTTTCCCCTCCTTGTACCATTTCACATCGGTCTTCTCCTGGGCCACCTCGCAGCTCAGCTCAGCGTTTTCTGTTATGGCAGTTTTCACCTCCTTTTGGACCTTGTCCTTGTTTGTAAACACAACCTCTGGCTCTGAAAAGAGAGGGAAATTCAGAGCATTTCCAATATATGTTATTGCCCAATCCATCTGTTGTAGCTTACAGGTAACACTGGAAATGAAATCTCTACCTTGAAAACAGACATCTAAAGCTATTGGAAGAACATTCATATTGTTTTGTAGTGAGTTGGTTTTTGTTTTGTTTTCGCAAGTACATCCTACTCTCCACCATGACCCTCATCTGAAATTCACTGAAAATCAGCTGCCTTGCAGAGTTGATCTGGTTGCACCAACATACAGGGATGGAGAGGTGCAATCAGTGCTTTCCTTTTCACAGCCCTTTTCCTACAGAGATGGGTAACTTCTAATGTTTTTCAAGGATGGACCACCCTGTCTTAAAGACATGATGTTTTAAACAGAAGATATGTAATAATTTTATTTTTCTAAATACTCTAGAAATAGGAACGATGGGCCAAAGAATCTTCTCCCACCTGTGACATCAAGCTTGAAGGTCAGTTTCTGGCCAGCAGCCTCGCAGGTGTACTCCCCAGCATCTTTCTTCTCCACCTGACCTACCACCAGACGGCGAGATTTGCCCTGCGATTCCACCTTGAACTTCTTGCTGGAGGTGATCAGTTTCCCCTCCTTGTACCATTTCACATCGGTCTTCTCCTGAGCCACCTCGCAGCTCAGCTCAGCGTTTTCTGATAGGGCGGCTTTCACCTCCTTCTGCACCTTATCCTTGTTGATGAAAGCATCTTCTGCTTCTGAAATAAAGGGTAAAGGGGCAGATTTAGAAAATTAATCTTTCACACACAGCCCCCTTCACCAATGCAGACCTCAGTCTTTGAATTGTGGTGCTGAAATTGACTTCTCCTTCACATTCCCTGTCAACACAAATTCCTGTCAACTGAATTGTTAACATTTGAATTAGAACAAGTGCCGGTGAAGGACTTCTTTACTGGTAGTCACAACAGCTTAGATGGCCCCAAAGCTGATTTCATTTCCACCACTATCCTTCTCCAAAATCTGCAGAAAATAATTTCACATATCCCAACATCCAGCAGCACACCAGTGGATGCAGTCTGTAAGAAGACGGTTTGCTGTAACAGCACAAGCATTACATTGTCCAAACAATCCAAGAGCTGCAATTTGCTCTGCCAGCAAAATCAAAGCTAGTCTTAGCAAACAAACTTTGTGGTGAGCCTATTCTGTGTCTATATCTTTATTTCCCAAATGTTCTGAAGATGTGTCATCTCAGAACTATGTTTCTCTAAGGACCAGAAATGAGCCAGCTCCACACCAGAATCAAAAAGCAATCTTATATATGGATTCCTCAATTTGCTTTAAACTGATCAAGATCCAACTGAGGGATGTCAAGGTTAAAACTGGTCCTTGCTAATATCATGGTGGAAAGACCCGGTTTCCTCAGCTACTGCTTCTGAGACCAGTGCTACTATTTCCTTCCAGTTGACAGACACGATAAAAAGGTTTCCTCCATAAAAAAAGAGAGACTTTATTTCAGGAAGGAGCATTCACAAGAGAATGCACATGCTCAAGAGATGTCTTGTGTCCTTTCATTCCTCCTGCAGTTACTGAATTCTCATTTTGCTATCAGTGCCTCTTCACCAGATTCTCAGGGAAATTTCCTGATGATCTTTAGCCTGCCCTGGGCGTAGGCTACAGAAATCCACTGCATGCTTAGTTTTCAAGGAAGGGAGACAGATCTAACAGTGTGAATCCAACTGCGTGAGTAAACCAGCAAAATTTAAATGCTGGCTGAGTCACTGCCTGCTGAGATGGAATTTGCCAAGCCACATACTTTCCTCTCCTTCAGTTTTTCAGGATATAAAACAGAGATGCATCAAATGTACTCACCAATGACATCAAGCTTGAAGGTCAGTTTCTGGCCAGCAGCCTCGCAGGTGTACTCCCCAGCATCTTTCTTCTCCACCTGACCCACCACCAGACGACGAGATTTGCCCTGCGACTCCACCTTGAACTTCTTGCTGGAGGTGATCAGTTTCCCCTCCTTGTACCATTTCACATCGGTCTTCTCCTGAGCCACCTCACAGCCCAGGGTGATGTTCTCCTTCAGCACTGCCTTCACCTCCTTTTGCACTTTGTCTTTGTGTTCAAACACATCATCTGCAAGATTGGAAAAAAAGGAGCAGTCTTGAAAAAAGACCATGAAAATGAAAGCGTTGCCTCCAAGATCATATGGCATTGTGTTCTCAATGGGAGACCACCTTGTAGATTACAGTTTAAATAAAGCAGCTGTAAAATGAAAATGGCCAGAGTTAAGTAAATGCTTGAGGACGCACTGACCGGAACCTCCTTCTTCCAGATAGCACAGTTTCCACCTGCTCCTCATTTGGGCAGCAAGAACTACCATGCCTGATCTTTAGGCTTACAGCAGCTTTCCTGTTCACAGTCTATAGAGTCAATCTCTGCAGGCCAAGCAGGGTGGGCTTTCTCGGGGAAGCAGGGCATGTTTTGTTCACTTGCAGAGAAGGCTGGGCTGCATATTCACAGTAAACAGGATATAGTCCAGACAGGATCTTTTGTTCGCCAACACTGTCCCCGTATTTGGGTCCAAGTAATACTCAGAAAAAAACCAATAAAGGGTTATGAGATAGATGCATAACAACTGGAGTACCTTCACAAAGATTTATATGGAGTTGTATCCTTATGGAACAGCATCACTTCCCAGATATATTCTACAGAACATGTGCTACTAATAGTACAAAACCACAGTCATAAAATAATTTAGGTTAGGAGTGATCTCTGGAGGTCATCCAGTCCCACTTCCCCACTCAGAGGAGATAAAATTACATCAAGTTACTCAGGGCCATGTCCCATTGAGTTATGAATATCTCCAGCGATGGAGATCCCACAACCTCAAGGCTCCTGTTCTAGAGCCTGACCACCCTCATGGTGGAAGTTTTTCCTAATATATCTTTTCAGAACTTCCCACGTTTCAACTGGGATATTTTGCCTCTTCTCCTATCACCACATATCCTTACGAAGAATGTGGAGCTGGACTCTATATCCTCTCATTAGATATCTGCAGGCAGCAATCTTTTCTTGTCTTCTCTTTTCTAGGCTGAACAATCCACTTCTTTCAACCTCTCTTCATATGACGTGCTCCAGCCCCCTTATCATCTTGGTTGCCTCCACTGGAGCTGTGCCAGTAGCATCTTGGATTTCCAGATGGAATAGCTGTCAGATTCTTCAATCAAGTAGTCATTGAATTAAGAACAGTAACTTGATTTTAAGCTTGGTTTTGGTAAATTCCAAGGACATAATTTTAGAAGCTTGGCATGGGAAATAATCTTGGATGTAGGGACTGTAAGGTGATCTAGTCTAGAGTAAATAGAGGAATTAAAAATATCTCTGTAACACACTTATTTGGAACTAGCAAAGTTGTATGAATTATGAGAACTGATTCATGAAGAAGAAATTAATAAGGTGTTCAAGACTCAGTGTGGGACCTAGTATCTTCACACTAAAGTGTACAGAAATCTGTACCTTACCCAGAAGGAGAACAGGAAGGAAAGAATCAGCAAGGCCAACTAAAAATTAAAAGAATAAATATACAACTACCCTTTAAAATCCTTTAAAGGACAGAGCATGAATAAGGAATGGAAAAAAGGACAGCTCTGGTGGAAAGCTATGTCTCTAGGATCAAGAACTGTAGTACTAAAGCAAGATTTGCCAAAATTCAGGCTGGATCCAAGCTCATGAAGCAGGTTAAGATGCCTAGCAAGGGAGCCTCTAGCACCAGAAGTATATGTAGACAAGGGAAGTGAGGCTGTGATGCAAAGAGTGTGGGTTTCATGTTTCACAGGTCTTCATATCACATTCTGAAGAAAACAAGCCAATGGTCCTCGAAAGCGTTCTCGTACAGGATAATTTGTTCACTTTGGTCCTCATCCTCACCCTAGGTAGACGTTTTGCCCTTCGATACAAGGAATGGATGTTACACAAGGAGGCTGAGTGACTCCTAAGCTCACACATTATGTTCCGTCCTAGGCAACCCTTCAGTGAGAGCTTTCAGCTTCTTGTCTGAACTTCCCTCAGGTCAATGTTACTTCTAACACAAAGTCTAGTCGTTTATTCCTGCTCAGTTGTATCTTTAGTCAACAGCAAAGTGAAAAGAAAGGTGATACAGGGTTAAAGTACAGAAGATGGTCAGACGATCCATTTTACATCTATGGTTCTATGACATACTTCCTCAGTGGTCTCGAACAAAAGCCCAAATGGGTCCCACCGTTTCCGCCTTTGAAGTGACCAGTAAATCTCTTGGTGGCAAGGGAGCCTATTCTTCTCTGCTCTCCCTTCTTGCATTTGCCCATTTACAAGATCTGAGTCATGGCCTCTCTGGCACCAATGAGCTTGGGCAACAGTCCAAATGGCTCTTCCCCCTTCCATGGTACCCAAGTATCTCAGTCTGTGATAAGAAAAACATTTCTATGAGATAGGACACTCTTCTTATCCCTAATTATGGAGAGGATGTGACATGCAGAGACGGTTGGTGATAGCGAGGTCCCCCCGTGTCAGTCTCCAGAGGATGGTGCCATTTCCGAAAAAACTAATCCTCAGTGTCCAAGCCACGGGATTTTCTCCTATGAGTATGACTGCTTCTCAGAAGTCCTAAAAGCAGGCCAATCCTTGGATTTTCATCTGAAAGGCTCACACAACCCACCATTATTGCTGTCAACAGCTTTCCTTGCTCAGAGACAGACCTTTGGGCTCAGTTACAAGCACAAAGAACTGCTGAAAGCACTTGAGCACCTTGTTGCATTCAGCAGAGGATAAAGTTCTCCTGGTGCCAGGTGAGAAGATCCTTCCACAGGAAGCTAAGAGGAGCTCTTCCTCCAAACAGTGTGACGAGACCCTTTGTTAAATTCTGCCTTCCACTTTCATTTATAATCTGCTACAATTTTTCCTGCAGCTTCTGCTGCAAATACCTTAATTGTTTGAAACAATGATCTCAGTCTTACCCTGTGCAATTCCTGCAACCTACGCAGAGCTACAGGAAAAAAGTCACATAACTGAACCATGGCATAAGTATTACCATAGTTTTTCCAACACAAAGGAGAGTTGCCATTTACAAAGAAGAATGAGGCAAATTTGACTGCAATATTTTCCACAAAAATAACTAGCAGCAAGGACAGAAATGTATGCATTGATGATTCACCAGCATACACAAAATTACTGGATACCGATCTGAACTCACAGAAGAAACTGTATGCGTTTTGTAAACCCTCATGAAGTCATACTGGCAAATTCTCCCAGCAAAGCCATGTCTTGTACAGATGCGGCAGAAAAACTGTCCCAGCAGAGATGGAAAATACAAATTCTTAGGCTGGAACTACGGACTCCTAAAGACTAGAAGGACTGTTCTATGCTTGTCTTGTTCTCACACACTCTTTCTTAATAACGATTCCTGGTCAAAATCAGGGAAAGAATATTAGTCTAAATGCAATTTTCTTTTCCCCACAGCATCCAAACACACGCCCTTAACACTGACCTTTAAAAATAAAGAAGTTCTGTTGCAGACCAATATAGACCAAGGCTGGAAGTAAATCTATGTCACTAGGAAACCTTATTTATAGCTACAACAAAATGATATGTAATCAGATAATCTCTGACCTGTGACATCAAGCTTGAAGGTCAGTTTCTGGCCAGCAGCCTCGCAGGTGTACTCCCCAGCATCTTTCTTCTCCACCTGACCCACCACCAGACGGCGAGATTTGCCCTGCGACTCCACCTTGAACTTCTTGCTGGAGGTGATCAGTTTCCCCTCCTTGTACCATTTCACATCGGTCTTCTCCTGGGCCACCTCGCAGCTCAGCTCAGCGTTTTCTGATAGGACAGCTTTCACCTCCTTCTGCACCTTGTCCTTGTTTGTAAACACAACTTCTGGCTCTGAAGAGAAGGAGAGATGTTAATCAGCCCACTTGCAAGGTGATCAGGAGGCAGGGAGGGAGCTGGAAAGCTGAATCCATTCTACCACTCCACAGACCCACCAGGGCGATGCCTCTGCAGTGAGTCCCCATGACACCGTCTTTCCCTGGCTGACATTTACCTGACACATTCCAGGCCTTAACATCTGTCAGCCCTACTGCCCTGTTCTCCCCTCAGGCTGAAACGAGCCCTTCCAGGAGAAAGAAAGAAGGGTGCAGGCACTGGGCAGACCCCCAGCCACTCTCCACCATGACCCTGCTCTCAAATGCCCTGACAATCAGCTGTGGGGCGGATTTGTTCTCCTTTCACCAACATGTCAGGATGGAGACGTGCAATCACTACTGGATTTTGCACAGCCCTTTTCCCACAGCAATGCGTTGCTTCCAAAGTTTTTCAAGGATGCAGCTCCCCATCCTAAAGATTTTATTCTATTTTATATAGAAGATATGTGATAATTAGAATATTAATTTTTCTTAATAGGAAGTCTGGGCCAAAGAATCTTCTCCCACCTGTGACATCAAGCTTGAAGGTCAGTTTCTGGCCAGCAGCCTCGCAGGTGTACTCCCCAGCATCTTTCTTCTCCACCTGACCCACCACCAGACAACGAGATTTGCCCTGCGACTCCACCTTGAACTTCTTGCTGGAGGTGATCAGTTTCCCCTCCTTGTACCATTTCACATCAGTCTTCTCCTGGGCCACCTCGCAGCTCAGGGTGGCATTTTCTGATAGTGCAGCTTTCACCTCCTTTTGTACTTTATCCTTGTTGGTAAATGCGTCTGCTGCTTCTGTAGGGTGCGAGAAACAATTTAAAAGTCAAATGTATGGTCACGCTGTCCAAAGCGTCCAAACTCAAATGAGAAATCCTGCTTATGACAACTTCCACAGCTCTGTCACTTTGGAATGGTCCCACTTACAGCTAAGGTACACTCAGACAGGACATGGCCCTCTATGCAGCCTGAGGGCAACACATCAACCATTTCAGAGAAAAACAATCCAGTGCCTCAGGAGTTTAACTTCTTCCTATCTCCATGGACCTGCAAGAAATCTGACTTTTTGTTCATTAATAGAAGGCAGAAATAAGCACCCAGTCTTATCCACCACTGGCACCAGTATCTAAGCCTTGCCCATTCTAGGTACTTCTTGAGCAGACCTGTTTTCCTACTTCTACCACACCTATTTTCTTATACACCTGGGAGGTGCCCCGAACTTTGTCCCTATAAATCACAATGATATATGTAAACTTTAATTTTTCTTTACTCGGTCATCAGAAAGCAGACTGCTCAATGGGATTTATCTCACAAACGAAGAACACTAAATGTAAGTGTCTGTGTGACAGTGGATGCACACAAGCTGGTTGCCCGATCAACCTCACTATTCAATGAGCATCTAGACTACACAGTCCCTGGAGCCCAGAGAGTGATTGAGTTTGCTCGGTTGTAAAAGGAAATCATGAACTACCCTGTGATGAGAGCCAACATCTCCCACCTGTGACATCAAGCTTGAAGGTCAGTTTCTGGCCAGCAGCCTCGCAGGTGTACTCCCCAGCATCTTTCTTCTCCACCTGACCCACCACCAGACGACGAGATTTGCCCTGCGACTCCACCTTGAACTTCTTGCTGGAGGTGATCAGCTTCCCCTCCTTGTACCATTTCACATCGGTCTTCTCCTGGGCCACCTCGCAGCTCAGCTCAGCGTTTTCTGATAGGGCAGCTTTCACCTCTTTCTTCACTTTGTCCTTGTTTATAAATGCATCTTCTGGCTCTGAAATAGTGAAAAATATGTAAAATATAAATAGCTTGTGACAAGCAGATACTACATGTATTTTGTGCAGGTGCTCTACAGGATCGTTTCTTGCACGTAACATTGCTTTGCAGTTCTTTTTATCACATAGAACAATGCACCCTCAAAACAAAATGCATATAATTATCATACCTCTCTGAGCAGTGTTCACAAAAAGCTTGACTGCCTCATTTTCAAATTTCTAGTAATAAAGACAAAGGTAAATGTTCCCCTTTGTGTCTTTATGATATTTCTACACCCCAAATATGGAACTAGCCGAATAGAGCACAGATACGAATTGCCACCTTCACTATCACATTATTTACAGGAATTTACCAGCATCTTGGTATTTTAGATTAAAACTGGGTGTTGTTCAGAAAATATCTTGTAAGTCAGTCCCAAAGAAATGACAAAGACACAATTCTTAATATGTAAAAGTAATGTGTGAGTTAATATGTACGTAAAACTGGCCTATAAAATTTGAAGTATACTTTTTCTCCCCTGGAAATCTCTGATTTTTCAGAAAACTGGATGTAGGGAATTTTCTCTTAATAGTTAACACAAACAACAAGAAAGTAGTGCTTAAAATTATCTTCCTCCACAGTACCACTTAAAACTTCCATCTCAGCAGGTGGAGTTGGCATCAAAAGGATATCTTGTGTAATTAGTATTTAGTTACTGAATTCTACTTAGGTAGAACATTAAAAAGATTCAACTGTCACCTTGCTAAGTAGGACTGGCTGATAAATTGCATCTTTTACCTATTACTTGGATGATTGCTTTAGCTGGTTCTCCTGTAAACAACAACTGGTGTGGGCTGCACCACTCCTCCTGTGGCCCGTGGGGCAGCCCCTGGGGAGGCAGGCTGTCCCCCTGCAGCCCAGGGAGGGGTGATGGGGAGCAGAGGTTCCCCTGCAGCCCGTGCAGGACCCCACGCCACAGCAGGGGCAGACCCCTGAAGGAGGCTGGGACCCCGTGGGCAGCCCGCGCTGGAGCAGGCTCCTGGGAGGACCTGTGGCCCCGTGAGGGCACCCATGCTGGAGTAGTTTGTGAAGGGCTGTAGCTCATGGGAAGAACTGAAGTTGGAGAAGTTTGTGGAGGACTGTTTCCTGTGAGAGGGACCCTACACTGGAGCAGGGAAAGAGTCCTCCTCCTGAGGAGGAAGGAGCAGCAGAGACACCGTGAGATGGACTTACCACAACCCCCATCCCTGTCCCCTTGTGCCGCTGGGGGGAGCAGGGAGGGATCAGGAGTGAAGGGAAGGGAGAGGTAGGGGGAGAGGTTTTAAGATTTGTTTTTATTTCTCACTGCTCTACTCTGTGTTCTGCTTCATAACAAGTCAGATGAATTCCTCCCTAGTCTGATCTGTTTTGCCCAGGATGGTAATTAGTGAACGATCTCTCCCTGTCCTCATCTCGACCCATGAGCCGTTCATTACACCTTTTCTCCCCTGCCCAGTTAAGGAGGGGGAGTGACAGAGAGGCTCTGGGGGGTACATGGACTCCAGCCAGGGTCACTCCACCACACCTCCTTTGGCTACATGTCTAGCCCAGTGCCAAAGTGTGCAGCACCTGCTTCTCTCCACGTTGAGCCAAAAAGCTATAGGTACATTCCAACACTCAACAACGAGCATCTAGCCTTCAACCTGTCCTTAAACAGGGAAAGTTTTGTGCTGCAAGTGGAACCCTGGAGTACAGGAACCCTGAAATGCTCTCTGAGTGCAATGGCAACAGGATAATTTAAGACCCAGAAAGCCACTGCTCTTTGGGATAATCTAGTAAGATGAGGATTTCTGCAGCAGAAGAGCCAACCACTCAGAGTACTCATAATCCCTCCTGACTTTCACACTAGATCATTTTCCAGTGGGTGTAGGACTTGCATGTCATCTTACAGTGGTACACATGAGAAATACAGCAACAGTAGCTAGGCAAGCCCTCTCCACTTACCACAAAGGGAGAAAGGTGTTACCTTACCCGATGCAGCCGTGAAGTCATCCGGTTTGAAAGAGAACAGAAAATCTTTGGTTTCTGAGGCAGACAGCTAAGAATAGCCCTCAGCTAAGGAAATGCAAGTGTAAAAGCACTAAACTTCCGTGTTTTCTGGCTACGCCTGTGCAGTAACGTATGACCTGGTTTCAGCAGCTGAGCGTGAACTTGGTCTGTGCCAATGGTCTTTCGATCAATGCCCATGTTGCATTTTCCCTGAAAGATGCCTCTCAAATCTAGCTGTACTGTAATCCACCCTTCACTGGAACTAGCAGTTCCCCGAGCCAAAAGAATAACTACACAACTCATGAAAAAGAGCCAGAGTGCCCCAACTCACACCTTGCCTACCCCATGGAGGGTGATGACACATAACAGCTGATGACTTACAGTATATGCTATGGGTAGCAGCAAAGCTTTATGCTATAGCAGCAGTTGCACATAGAAGGTGGAGGGAGAAGGATACCTCAAGACAGCAGGAGAGCAGTAAAGACTGCAACCTTTACAAGGCAACAGCCCTCAAGCTATGCCCTGCAAGGACTTCAGGTCTGCAGCACGGCTGCGAGCAGGAAAATCAATAGACTCGCAATGCAGTTGCTCTTCTTCATAGTTGGTAAAATGCCAGACCTCTGCCAGCACTATGGTCCCAATGTGTTTGATGCCATAAGAAAGCAGAGGAGAAAATAGATTCTCTGTTCTCACCAACTTCACATTTACAAGCCCTGGTCCTCATGGAGAACCTCAACCACCCTGATATCTGTTGGAGGGACACCACAGCAGGGCACAAGCATATTCAGGAGATTCTTGGAATGCATCGATAACTTCCTTCTCCAAGTGACAGAGAAGCCAACAAGGAGAGCTGCCATGCTGGACCTTGTTCTCACCAACAAGGAGGGGCTGGTGGGGAATGTGAAGCGACCATGAAATGGTGGAGTTCAAGATCCTCAGGGCTGTGAGGAAAGCACACAGCAAGCTCACTACACTGGACTTCGGGAGAGCAGAATTTGGCCTCTTCAGGGACCTGCTTGGTAGAGTACCATGGGACAAAGCCCTGGAGGGAAGCAGGGCCCAAGACAGCTGGTTGGTATTCAAGGGTCACCTCCTCCAAGCTCAGGAGCAATGCATCCCAGCAAAGGGAAAGTCTGGCAAAAACACCAAGAGGCCTGCATGGATGAACAAGGAGCTCCTGGGCAAACTCAAACACCCCTACAGAGAGTGGAAGCAAGGACAGGTAGCCTGTGAGGAATACAGGGAAACTGTCCAAGCAGCCAGGGATCAGGTGAGGAAAACCAAAGCCATGAGAGAGGTAAATTCAGACAGGGACGTCAAGGGCAACAAGAAACACTTCTATAGTTATGTCAGTGATAAAAGGAAGAGTAGGGAAAATAGGGACCCTCTCCAGGAGGAAATAGGATACCTGGTTACCTGGGAAATGGAGACTGCTGAGGTACTCGACGACTTTGGATGGAGAGCAGCCCTGAGGAGAAGGACTTTGGGGGTGTTGCTTGATCAAAAGCTCAACATGAGCTAGCAATGTACACTTGCAGCCCAGGAAGTCAACCATATCCTGGCTTAAATCAAAAGAAGCGTGACCAGCAGGTCAAGGGTGGGGATTCTGCCCCTCTACTCTGTTCCCATAAGACCCCGCCTTGAGTACTGTATCCAGCTCTTGGGTGCCCAGTACAAGACCTGTTGGAGTGAGTCCAGAGGAGGCCATGAAGATGATCCAAGGGCTGGAGCACCTCTCCTATGAAGACAGGCTGAGGGAGTTGGGATTGTTCAGCCTGGAGAAGAGAAGGCTCCAGGGAGACCTTATAGCAGCACCTAAAGAGAACCTACAAGAGATCTGGAGAAGGACTGTTTATAAGGGCACAGAGTGAGAGGACAAGGGGGGAATCATCTGAAGCTGAAGGAGGGGAGGTTTAGATTAGATATTAAAAAGAAATTCTTTACTGTGAGGGTGGTGAGGCCCTGGCACAGGGTGCCCAGAGAAGTTGTGGAGCCCCCAACACTGGAAGAGTTCAAGGCCAGGTTGAACGGGGTTTTGGGCACCCTGGTCTAGTGGAAGGTGTGTCTGCCCATGGCAGGGGAGTTGGAACTTGATGATCTTTGACGTCCCTTCCAACCCAAACCATTCTATGATTCTGGGTATCCAATGACAGATGAAAGAAGTGGTAGAGGAAGAGCTGGATGAAACGTTGTTAAATACAAATCATATATCTGTACTTACCTGTATCCATTCCTCTTAATCATCTACAAAAGTTTCATGGTGCATAGAGTTACGAGGCTGCGTGTGCACAGCCAGACTGTGGAATAATTGAAGCAACTCTGTTTTGGGAGGGAAGACATTTTGTAAAGATGAAACAAAGAGGGAAGAAAACAGTGACTTCTAAACAATAGCAGTAACAAGAAGAGGAATAACTATACTGATGATCACATTGGAAGAGGTCCTTTAACAAAGTGCCAGCTAACAAAAAATCTCGATTCTCTATCCGAGCCTATGGAGACATACAGGGAGTTGAGGAGCTGATATCAGGATACCTACACATAACCTCTAGGTCTGCCTAGTCCTGCACAGCCTCACTCAAACGGTAGCATAGAACATCAGAAAGTATTTTAACAGCATTTCTAAGATTTTGGCAGAGGAAACAGGAGAAAACAGACACAAATAAAAGGCCACGAAATATGTCTCCCACCTGTGATGACAATCTTGAAGGTCAGTTTCTGGCCAG